>OY856410.1:191694406-192294406 GCA_963693085.1 Alisma plantago-aquatica
CATCTGGGTATTGTACTTTTTTGGGAAATCATCTTTTCACATGGAAGAGCAAGAAGCAAAATGTTGTGGCTCGTTCTAGCACGAAAGTTGAGTACAGAGCAATGGGTCATGCTTGTTGTGAGTTATAGTGGGTCCAATCTATGCTTTTTGAATGGCAAATTCCAATGATATCTCATGTAGAGATCAGATGCGATAATCAAGCAACTATCTATATTAGCAAAAATCTAGTTTTCCATGAACGCTCTAAACATATAGAATTTGATTGTCATTTTATCAGAGATCAAATCAAGAATGGGGAAGTGGTGACTCCTCATGTGAGATATGAAAACCAACTTGCTGATGTTCTTACAAAGCCACTGGGTCAACCAATGTTTTAGAATCTTAGTTGCAAGCTGGGCATATATGATGTGTACACTCCAGCTTGAGGGAATGTTAATATTAGCCATTTTTTGTTCTTAATATTTCACTATGTCATTTATCTTTACTTCTGAACTCTTATGTAAATTTCTCAACTGAGTTATTATAAAAGGAGAGGTAGCATATTGCTCCTCTCACACACTGCATTGCAACACCCTAATTATTTGTTCACAACATGACATAGGAGAGTCGTGAGAAGAGAAAAGAGAGGAGAAAGCTATGTTCTGGGTGATTCGAGCACTTCCAGTGGACAGATTTGCGGTCAAAAGACAACAAATCACCACATTTGTTAAAGGGAATCAACCAGACTGTCTTCTCTAGGGGTTTTCATTGATTCTTTGATGTTTTCCTTATCTTTCCCTTCTCTATCTATTTGTATGGAAATTGAAATCATGCGGGGCTAATCCCCTAATCCCTTAGGAACTGAGAGTAGCACGATTTTGTACTATAATTGACAATTATGAGTTGATATTTATGTTTCCCTAATTTCTAGACATATTTCTACAATTGCTTAACGAATTACCTATGCTTGATCACCATAATTAATTTATTAAACTATTGATTACTTTAAGAGAGGGATTAAGGGTTGAAAAGGTCATAGATTTACATAGCCTATACCACACTTTGAGATAAGGCTAATGTATGTGAAGGGTAGAACCCAGAGGATTCGTTAAAGCACCTAACTAATAATTAAATTGCTACAAAAGTGGGATTTGTATTAGATTAGGTAGTGAATTATGCTGCAAGAGTGGGTAATTCTTTCTACATGTCCCGTGGTCTAGGGTTAGGAGAACTAAATGTTGAAAAATAAAGTTAATTGCAGTCAAACCGTGGTGAAACTGTATTCCTAAGGAATCCATTCCATATATGATCACAACCTCAGTAATTTAGTTTTTATTCATGTAATTAGTTAATTAATCACTCAATCACTTTTTCATCAAGTCTAGCTGATCAAGTCATATTTAGTAGCAATCTCCAAATTCATGTTCCCTTGTGTTAATAACTAGAGCCTCTTTTGACCTATATTACTGTGATACATGCACTTGCATTTCACACATGTAGTAAATATGCATCACGGATGTGTGTCATTTTCTTAACTACTTGATTAAGATCAGACATCTAAGAAGTCATCACCCACCTCACACCATTTTGGAAACCAACCACACAAAACAAAGCGAATTGATTTTGTAATTTCTCCCTCCCCACTCCACCTTTCCTCAAGATATTTTCTCCATTGTTTACTATTCGAACATGTTAATCCAATCATATTTCCATGTGTGTGAGATTTTCACAAATTTCTCCTCTATCTTCTCAGAGTTACTTCCTATTGAAACCCAAAACCAAACCCTAGCTATAAATACACATGCCTTGTCCACCACAACTCCCACGTAAACCTTTATCTTACACTAATTTACTCAAGTTCGTATTCTTCACTGCCGTCGAGTGGGTTTATAGCTTGCATCTGCGGGCCTTCTCCTCAACTTCTATTTTCAACATAAAGGAATTGCTCGTGTAGTAAGTAACTTCTACTCATGATCTTCGTGTTCCATTTCACAAAATTCATGATTGTCACCTATACTATTTTTTTACCAATATCGGTTGATATCTACTCTATGCCCAGCTACTTCCATGGGGAGAATGAGGTAGGGGAAGAGCAACCCTTGTGCAAACTCTCACTCCCAATTTGTTTTTACATGTATTTTTCCACATAGATATTTTTGTCTTTTGGCAATCCACCTTGTTATTTGCCGCATGAATAAATAAATGACATTGTGACAATATTACTATGTCATGGTCTAAGTTTTGGGGTGATCATTCAAGGTTATTTTGGTCATTCACATCATTTTCACAACTAAATCAGTAAATACTATAAAGCCTGTACAATTCATAACTTTTTACTAGAAGCTCCAAAATTATAAGAAAGTATGTTATGAAATTGTGAGATTTTTCTCTACCTTGTGGCTTGGTTTTCACCACATGATTTTAAAATTTCAAAGACTAGATTTTTAGGGTTTCAACCACTCATGCTATAATTAATAATAAATGAAAAATTATCATGAAAATTTAGAACTTGGATCAGACGTATAATCAGTAACCCTGAACCTCTTGCTAGGTTAATATCATGAGTCAAAATAGAATTCATTGAAGGTTTGTATGTCTAGGGTTTCATCATATGCAACATAATTGAACCCTAATCTACGTACCAAACTATTATATGTAGGTCTGAGGTGACTTTATACTTGAAAGGTTAATTTTTGGTCTCTGATTTTATACTCAAGTTAAGGTATGAGCATATAATCTATTTAAATTGGTCATAATACATGGCTAAATATCCTTTTCCCATTTTAAACATTGATCAAATTGTGAACATTATGTCATCCTGTGAATGTACTCTTCCTTGTGTTTTTCTTCCTAATTTGTTAACATTGATATGTGAATACCACATTGGTGGTCTTCTGACCTAATATTGTTAATGATTTGGGTCCTCTGACCCCACTTGATGAAAACTCAATATTCTCATGCTTTGCATAAAAACAACTATACCTTGTCCGTGCATGGCCTATTTGCATGTGTGGTTGACTAGTCATAAGTGGAAGTAGTGACACCATATAGGCATTGGGTATTACTCCCCTATCATGTTTGATATTTAGGCATTGGGTCTTATTCCCCTACCATGCACTGGGTTATATTCCCCTGCCACATATGATATTAGGCACTGGGTTTTATTCTCCTATCATGTATTGAGTTTTATTCCCATACAAAACCTATATTTATTTGGCACTAAGTGTTTTAGTTATCCTCACTTTGGTATGGAATGCATATGGGTTCCTACCTTAATTTTTAGTATATGATAGTCATCATTTTTATAATCATGCAACTATTTATCTTTATGATTATGTTGATGTGAAAGTATATGACAAGAATCCTTTTATCAATCATATCCTCGATAATAAATTGTGTCATCTTTTGAACTTGTTAAATATTTTGACAAACTCATCTCTTTTGGATATCTAATTATTGACATCTTTACATTTGAATCTACTCTTTCTTTAATTAATGCCCAATTATTTTACTATGCATCCACTCAACATTAAGCTAACACCCTTTCTCTTGTTTTCTTCTCCTCATGGATGTTGTTTCCAATCCACCCAAAGGTAGCACAACCTAAGGTTTAGGAATAGGGAGGCTTTGTACAATACTAGTTTCAAGGATGGCATTCGAGATGGGAAGTTTGCTCACCACAACCCGATCCTACTAGTTAGAATATATCTTGTCAGTTGTTCTGAGTGGTCCCTATGTTAAATTTTGACATGGAATTTTGTAATAGGTTTTTTTATGTTCCACTACCACAAAAATATGTTTCTTTTACTAATCTATTTGAGAAATTTTTTTGCATCCCCGTTTATTTGAAAGTCATTATTTTATAGTTGTGAATGAATGGGGATTTATGCGATTTATTTTCTTAAATTAAGTAAGGAGTGGTCCCCTCACAGGACCCAGTCCTTATAGGTATCAAAGCATAATTGTGCTCAGTAATCTAACTATTTCAAACTCATTCTTAAAACATTTTCCCTTATACGTTATACCTTTGTTTTAGGAAAACCAACTTGTTTAGTGACAATGATGCTACACCCTAGTCCGAAATTTGTGATTAGTTCACTACATCGATAAACCCTTACTTTGGCATGCCCTTGGATCCCCCTCTAAGAGACAACTCGAGCTTGTGACTCAGGGTTTTGTTGACACAATTGCTACTATTTTGATTGGAATCTCCACAAAGCAGGAGTTAGCCTTGCTGCTATAGTTCCTCACCACAACTATGGTGGGAAATCTGAATACCACCTTTGTTTCCAATAAGCTGAAGGAATACTCACTAACTGATTTTGTGAAGATACAAGCACCATAATTTAAGAACGAAGGTCAATTGGAGATGGTCAATAACACAACGACTAGGTTTTGGCAATAGAGAGTATATTTGAGGGTATGGAATTCCCTCCTCATGAGAAGGTCATGTTTGCTTCTTTTGTGATGGATGGGCCAACATGTGTCTGGTGGGATGGGATAGCATGAGCTCATGACACTTGTACTTTGAGCTAGGAACAATTCTTGGCTGTATCATGTAACAATCTGCTCTAAGGAAGAAGGAAGCAAAATACTACAGTCTAAAACAAGGTTCCCTATATGTTCCCGCTTATGTGCAAAACTCTTATTGCTTGAGCGTTATGCTGATGGGTTGAGTGAGGGTCATAGGACTGATATGTTATTGCAAGAAATCAACCACCATGTGGGTTGTGCATGTTTTCAAGCCCCAACACACAGTGAGAACATGAAAAAGCATAAGAAAGGTAGTGAAAACATAAACTTCCAATTTTCAATTGTTACCATCAACACGATCCTCTAGAAAACTGTACAGTCCAAAATGGAAACTAAAATCCTACATGCCATGACTGTGGCCAACTCAGGTATATTCGACCAGATGCCCTCAGCTTCAACAATGTCGAGTTTTAGCTCAACCATCACATCACTCTATGGGGAACAACCTTAATAATTGAATGGGACCTCCTGTTAAGATACTTACATGTTGAGTTTTTGCACTTGAAGCTATAGATTTTAGAGATGCCCATGCAACACATGAAGGTAACATGCACCTAAGCCCTTTTTCCTATGCAATTACCTTTACTCAAAACAATATCTATCAAACTGGTGGGTTGGGTGGGTTTGGGTTGGTTCGTTTTGGGTGCTGGTCTCACGAGTGCGGGTCAAAAGATACATTTCTAAATGGGTGGAAGAAAAGCACACCCAAACCCGACCCAACAGGTTGGATTAACCTGTGGGTGCCCATATAAAACTTATCCAATCAATAATATGTTGCTAGTTACTTCTCTTAACACATAAAACAACAATTACAACATCTCATAACTATGTTCAGATGTCAAATATAGTGCAAAGGAACCAACCAACTACAATGTTTAATGTCAAACCAATCAGTTAATTGTTGACTTATGTTTGTACCAAATTAAAATAAAAAATAGCATGTAGCTATTGTATTTGTAGAGAAAATAAGTGTATTTTTATACATAAAGTATCAGAAAAAGTAACATCATTTTTCTCATATAACAATATACATTCCAAATGTTACAACTACTTATTGTTGTCTATTGCAAACTTAAAGAGAAGCAATTGCTGCAACTAATGGTAAAAAAATACTTGTGAAAATTTTGCAAGATCTCTTAGTAGGTGTATGTGTATAATATGTACATGAATATATTGACTTTAGTTAACTGGGTCACCCATGAAACCTGCTATATAAATGGGTGGGTATGGTTTTGGGTGATTTTCAACGGGTGGAACATTTCATCACCCAAACCCAACTTAAACCGGTCAAGCCGTGGGTGCCTATAGAATTTGACCCAGTTTGACAGGTCTACTTCAAACCAATTTATGACGGCGCACTTTAAAATATATAAGCAAAGCAATATCGGTAAAGAACACATGAAGGTTAGTAAATGTCAGTGCATGTATTAGGGGTAATGAGTAGAGAATATGTTTTTCTAGAGTCAAAATTATGGTTATGGAGCATCTTGGACATTTGTAGGTTTGAACACCTCCTTGAACCTGACCAAAGTAAAATAGTTAGTTGAGAGGTTTTGGTTGGTGACTTGACTTTGTATTGATTTTGGCACCAATTTTCAGATTTTCTTTACAAAAATTTCAAGGATAATATATACTTTATATTTATGAATACAAAAGAATAATTTTGGATTTTGTCAATGTTTTCAAAAACCAAGTCACCATCATGTAAGGGTTTGGATAAATAAATACCCTTTAAGACAAAAACTCTAACCTGTTAGATCAACCGATACCGTTGAACTACAAAAGGTCTATGATAGGTAAGTAGTTTGGGACATAGTTGTCGTACCTCATGCTATCCATATAGAACAACTAGTTAGGTTTTTGAATGATCCTTGTTTTTGGGTGGAGTACCAAACCCCCAATATTTAAGGGTAGAGAACTAATTAAAGATGGTTGTACGAAGACACAATAGCTAACTCGTGACCCTATTTCTCAAACTAATAACATTTGGATGTAACTACATTCTAAATAGGGTACCCAAGTAGACTTTGCTAAGTAGACCACCTTGGTTAGACATATCTGACATCATTAAGAAAGCATTGCACCAATCTATACAATGAGACTATATTTATAGTATAGGTAACTTTAATAAATATATCCTATGAATTCTTAATTTAGGTCATTTGGATTTTGGGGTCAAAATTTTCTTTAAGGGGTGGAGTGTTGTAACATACACAATCTTAGGTAAAATTACTCTTCCCCCATATCATATATATATTTATTTTAGATCACTCTTCTTAATTTCGATTGAACTAGGTGTCGATAATATTCACTTATAAGAGTTTTAGCCAATAACATAATTTTGAGTCTAAATTACAAAAAATTGGAATAATATACTAATTTGAGCATTATTGTGCAAATTTACCACATTGAAGGCTTTAAGTACAAAATAAATCTTCTAGACTTTTCCTATGAATAGATATGGCAAAGAGAGAGCCTACACACAAAATTGGGTTAGTAAATTTTAAATGAATACATTATTATGTCAAAAGTATCTTTTTCCTCAAATCATGAGTTTTACGTATTAAAAGTGTCCAAATGGCAAAACTAGCTTCAAAATCTAATTCTTTGGGTTCTAAGTAATCTACTTGCCAATTTTTATCTTATTTTCTACTCTAATTGGATTTGGAATGAAAAAGGATATCCATTTAATGTTACTTTATTTGAAATCCTATTTTTCCAAATTTATTGAGCATCATGTTGTCACGCGAGCCTTCAGACCTAGCAGATGCAAGCTCTTTTTTTGTCGCTTGATTTGGATTGGACATGTAACAATTCATCACCTACCTCACACCTTTTTTGAAAATCGATTGAACAGAACACACTAAACTGCTTTTGCGATTTCTCCCTCCTCACTCCACCTTTTCTCAAGATATTTTCTTCATTATGTTCATTATTAGAACCCACATCTATTGGTAAATTACTCAAATCATATTTCACTATGTGTGAGATTTTCCAATTCCATCCCCTACCTTCTCGAATCTAGTTCTCTCGAAAATCAAAACCCAAACCCTACCTATAAATACCTATGCCTTAATCACCACAACTCTCCTGTAAACCTTTATCTCAAACTAATGTTACTCGAGTTTGCCTTCTTCACCACCGCCGAGTGGGTCTTCATCCTGCATCTGTGGGCCTTCCCCTAAACTTCTCTTTTCACCATAAAACAATTGCTATTGTTGTAAGTAACTTCTACTCATGATCTTCATGTTCCAATTGATAAAATTTGTGATTGTGGCTTGACCCTTTTGTGCCCAATATCAATCAAGACCTGCTCTATGCCCAACTACTTCCATGTCATGAGTGAGGTAGGGGAAGAGAAACCCTTATGCGAATTCTCCTTTTTGCCCCCGATTTGTTATTACTTGTATTTTGCCACACAAATATTTCTGTCTTTGCCAATATGCTTTATTATTTGTCCCATGAATAAGTGAATGCCATTGTGATGATATTACTCTATCATGGTCCAATTTTAGGATGATAATTCAAGGTTATTTTGGTCATTCACATGTCATTTTCATAATTAAATCAGTAAATACTATAAAGCTTGTAAAATTCATAACTTTTTACTGAAAGCTACAAAATTCATAAAAAATGTATAGAAATGGTGAAATTTTCTTTATCTTGTGGTTTGGTTTTAAATATCATATTTTGGGTTTTAAATATCTCTTATTCTCTCATTTATAACTAATGAAAAATTATCACGAACCAAACTAAGAACATTGGAACAAACATATAATCAGTAACCCTGAACCCTCTTACTAGGTTAATATCATGAGTAAATACAGGGTGTTATCAAAGGTTTAGATATCTAGGGTTTCATGATATGCAAAATTATTTAACCCATTCTATGTAGCAAAATAATATACATAGGTAAGAGGTAACATTAGACTTGAAGGGTACATTTTGGTCTCTAATTTAATATTCAAGTCAATGTATGTGCATATACTCTATTTAAATTGGGCATAGTATCATGACTAAATATCATTTTCCCATATGAGAAATTGTTTAAGAGATGATCATTCATATCATCTTGTGAAAGTACTCTTCCTTGTGAATATCTTACTGATTTGTTTACATTGATATGTGAATACTGCATTGATGGTCTTTTGACCTAGTCTTGTTATTGATTATGGTGCTCTGACCCCACTTGATGACAACTTGTTATTCTTATCCTTTGCATGAAAATAACTATACCCTGTTCTTACCTACCCTATTTATGTGTGTGGTTGACTAGTCATAACTGGAAGTAGTGACACCATATATGCACTAGGTTTTACCCCCTTCCATGTTTGATATTTAGGCACTGGGTCTTATTCCCTTCCAGGAATTGGGTTTTATTCTCTTGCCACATATGATATTAGGCACTTGGTTTTATTCCCCTACCATGAACTAGATTTATTCCCCTGCAAAAACGATATTTATTTGGCATTGAAGTTTTTAGTTCTCTTGCCCTTTGGTATGAAATTCATATGGGTTCCTACCTTACTTTTTAATATATGCTAGTCAATATTTTTTATCACTATGCAACTATTTATCTTTGTGATTATGTTGATGCAAAAGTATACAGAAGGAATCCTTTTATCAATCACATCCTTGGTAATAAATTGCCTTGTCTTTTGATCTTATTAAATATTTTGACAAACTCTTCTCTTTGTATATCCAACTATTGACATCTTTTTATTCAAATATTCTTTTTCTTTAATTAATTCCCAATTATTTTACTATGCATCTACTCAAGATTATGTTGATGCCATTTGTCATGTTTTCTTCTCTTCCTGGGTGTTGTTTTCAACCCACCTAGAGGTGGCATAGCTCGAGGTTTATGAAGAGGAAGGCTTTGTGCAAGACTAGTTTCAAGGATGACGTTCGAGATGGATTGTTTCTCACTATAATCTAATCCTACTAGTTAGAATCATATCTTTTTAGTTTCCCTGAGTGGCCCCAATTTTAAGTTTGGGCATGGAATTTTATCATAGTTAGATTTACTTTCCGCTGCCACAAAACTATGTTTCTTTTACCAATTTGTTTGAGAAAATATTGTGTAGCCCCTTTAATTTGAAAGTCATTATTTTATAGTTTTGAATGAATGGAGATTTATGCAATTTATTTCTTAAATTAATTAAGGAGTGGTCCCCTCCTAGACCCCACTCCTTACAAGTATAAAATTCAATACTTAATTATATATATATATATTGGGTTTAATAGATTCCATATTATAATATTCCATGTATTTATCTATGTTACTCTCAAGTTTCCTCGATTCACTTGAACATGGATTCTGTTGGTCCGTTGGATTCAGATCTTATGGATACTTATTTCTCTCCTACCTCTTGTCCCTCTTTTCCTTTCTGCACATAGGGACCTAATTCTCCCATGAGCAATAAGTCTGCTATCCCTTGTTCATTCTTTGAGTCTATCTATCCCTCTGATTCATTTTTCTTTCCTGAATCCATTTCCCTGTTACTCAGACACTATCGTGCCCTAATATGAACACCCAAACTGGGCTACAAGCCTTCCACCACCCCTGAGTTGCAGACACCCCTAACCCTATTCTCATTTCTAAATAAAGACCCCCATAGATTTGTTTGGACCTTTATCGTCTTCCCTTGTGGTCAATTTCATCACTTGCACCCTTACTATCCCTTCCCAGACACAATGTAAATAATCATAAGGTAAGCATCTATGGATCTAGCTCCTTCTTTACTGTGGTCGAGGGAGTTGTGAAATTAACACTACTACTCTACCCCAGAACTCGACCTTCTATACCATATTTTGTGGAGCCTACTATTCTAGTTGATGACAATTTTGGTCTTTTTGTCTAGGGGGATTGTTCCCTTGTGTTTGCTGTGACCTAGTAGAGTCAATCCACTAATTGGTTGTGATTGCTTTTCTTTGTTTACTAGTTTTAATCTTTCCCTCCTTAGTATCCATGGAGATAGTTCTTCTTCGGCTCATGGTCATCCTATGTCTTGATATCAGGCTTCTAAGATCGGCAAGCCATGAGGAAGATGTGGGGATCACCAATTGGGTCCAAAGAAAAATGGGTTGCTGTTTCATTTTTTCTTGTCATCAAGCTCAGATGCACTCAAATGTCTCTCATCTTCGTGGGATGTGTTGACAGGAGGGAGAAGAAGATAAGTGGTGATTTATCAATTTTCCCTTGTTAAAATTTATGTTTTGTCACACTATCATATGTATATTTGTCTTTGACAATTTTTATTTTTGTTTGATCACACAAGTTTGATTGTAAGAAAAATATTGATATGCCCCTGTCATGTAATATGGTTTTAAATAATATGTAGGGGTGTATATGCATTTGAACTATGGGATTTTGTTTCATAAATTAATAATACAGTTTAACTTAGAAAATTCATAGTAATTAATCCACAAGCAAAAAAAAAATTGAAATATCTTTTGGAATAAAAAAGCTATAATCTATCCAATGATATTAGTTTCATCATCTAACCCACTGCAATAAATATATGTTTTTATGGTTTTCTTTAATTGGTAATATTTTCTAGTTTCCAAATCCAATAATCTATAAGTTTGGAAAAAGTACAATATGTTGTGAACTCAATAAAATATAATCTATAAGATGGTATGGTTTTGATAACTTAATTTGGTAATGATAGAAGGACGACTTTTAGGGTTATTGTAACTAATGTGAACCTAACCCTAATTCTATACAATATGTTCAATAGGTGTTTTAAAGGCCCCAACTTGGACCAGGGTTGACCTTGGACATCTTTAGACTTTATATAAGGTATGTTGTATTTTATTATCCAAATTGAGAAATTAACCAAATTTTACCCTCTCTTGATGTATGTTGAATATCTTCTTATCAAATTGAAAAATCACTCATATTTATCTGGATTCTTTGGGTCATAATACCCTCTACAGATTCTCTCTTATGACAGGTTGCCTTATTTGTAAAATTATGTGTTGATATGGATCTTGTAATCATCTTACTTGTTGTATATTCTTTTTTGATCCTAATTTATTTCTTGTTTAATTTATTCCTCGTGGAAGCCCTAATTTGTGTAATTGAACTAAATGAAACCCTAATTTTCAAGTTGTGGACTTTTGTGATCCTATGAAGCATCTTAGTTGTAAAAATGTTTTATTACTTATTCGTGGGTCTTTTGACCACACTTGATATCAGTTGGATGTTCTCTTCCCTTTGTTGAGCATGATAATACTTTATCTTGACTGCCCTATTTGCATGTGTGATTGACTAATCATAACTAGAAGTAGTGACACCATATTTATTTTGAGCACCAAAGTTTTAGTCCTCTTGCTTCAACACTGAGATTTTAGTCCTTCTATGATATATTATATTTTGGGCACTGAGGTTTAGTCCTCCTGCTAGTGCATTGAGGCTTTGGTCCTCCTGCAAAATCTATATTAATTTTGCACTGAGTTTTTAGTCCTTGTTCCCTTGGTATGGAGTACATGGATTCCTACCTCGCAATTTCGTACATGCTAGTTTGCTTATTACTCATTATGTAATTGTTTGTGATTGAAATATTTTATTGAGATCTTGAATAAGGAAAGAAATATCTTGATGGTTATCTCCTTTGATCGTTCTTTTGATATCCACTTGGATGACACTTCTTCTTCTTGATTTGGGAAGCCTTGATAATTACATTGTGCCCTTTTAGTTGGAGGCATGACATATGAATATCATAAACATGCAAATTAATCTTGACTAAAAGATATATAGGTAACCCTAATATCCTTGACATGTTGTTAGTTTGACTGATTGGATTGAAGTCTTTATGGGGGGGACAGCAGTTGGTTGATAATGTATGAATGATTAGTTTCAAGAGCAAGATCCTTTTAAGGGGTGGAGTATTGTAACATACTAAAACTTAGCTTCTTGTCTCTAGAAACTCTAATTCCATATTTTGGAGGTTAGTATGGTTGGTTTCTTAGATTTGACCAAACAAGGATGAAGTAATACCTTAATATATATAGGTAATACATGTAACATGATTAACCATATGGACTGGAAAACAAAACATGTTATATTTAGTGGCATCACATAATATGATATATGCCACATATGTTTCCTTTGATAACCAATATTTACATAATGGCTAAGATATGTTCAATAAGTGGCACAATGTGCATAACACATGAATAGGAATAACAATGTGAATTCTCATGTCAATAGATATGAATAATGTGTCACTTTCTAGATAAATATTGAATGAATGGACTTAATATGTTAAATGAAGTAAAATATGGAGATTCACACATAATAATATAAGAAAAATCTTCTGGTAAAAATATGAGGATAATAAGACTCAATATAATGAACTTTGATAACAATGATGAAAGATTATAATAAATATAATGGTGTTGATCCTAAAATGAAATTGTAATAGAACTTAGAAAAGGAAACCTCAAAACCCGAATCTAATGAAAAAGTGTGTTCCTTAGGCCCCAATTCGTTTGGGTGCCAATTTGCAATTGAATGAATAATACTAAATGCCTTAATTTCATTTAGGAAAGAAAATATAAGTGAAAATATAAAATAATAAATATCTCAAATGACTCCAAAAGTGGAAACCTAATGCAAAAATCAAAATGTACATGCTTTAATTGACCCATGTGCTGATTTTCATTTGTATGACACATGTAGAGGCATAAATTAATTTTGGAAATAAAGTATAGCGTTCAATACTTAATTTGATATATATTGAGCTTAATAGAGTCAATTTTATAAAATTCTTGATATTTTTCCGGGTTACTCTAAAGTTTCCTATTTTGGCTTGAACACAGACACTCTTGGTCAGTTGTATGTAGATCTTGTGGATACTACTTTCTCTTCTACCTCTTGTCCCTCTTTCCCATTTTGCACATAGGGATCCAATTCTCTCACGAGTAATAAATCCCCTTTCCCTTGTTTATTTTTTGAGTTTTCTTCTCTCTATGATCCAAAATTCTTTTCCAAATCTAGCTACCTATTACTCTACCACTTTCTTGCCCTATATGAAAATGCCCAAATTGGCCAGCGAGTCTTCCGCCACCTCCGAGTTGTAGATGACACTAACCCTAAACTCACTACTATATAAACACCCCCAGATTTTTTGGGTACCTTTAGTGTCTTCCCTTACGATCAATTTCATCACTTGCACCCTAACTAGAACTTTCAGTGGCATTCTCATCTCTAACGATGTCAGCTGCTACCATGGCCTTCTCTCACCACTATAGTGCGATTAATCATAAGGTACTGAGCTAGATCCTTCTTCTCCACAGTCGAGGGAGTTGCAAGATTAACCCCATTTCTCTATCCTCAAACTTGACCCTATGTACCATGTTTTGTAGTGCCTACTACTCTAGTTGATGACCTTTTTGGCATTTTAGTCCAGGAGATTGTTCCCTCGCACTCAAAGTGACCTAGCAGAGTCAATATACCAGTTGGTTGTGTTTTCTTTTCTCTATTTACTGATTTTAATATTTACCACCTTAGTATCCATTAGGATCTATCTTATTTGTCTCCTGGTCATCACATGTCTTGTTCTTAGGCTTTTTGAGATCTGCAAGCCATGACAAAACATGGCGATCAGTAGTTGGATCCAAATAGAAATGGTTTAATGTTTTGGTTTTTCTCTTCGTCAAGATCCAATGTGCTCAAAAGGCTCACATCTTTGTAGGATGTGTCTACCAGAGGGAGAAGAAGAATATCAATGATATTTTGATTTTTTTGTGGTTATAATTTATTTTAGGTCACACTTCATGGGTATGATTATCTTTGACCATTTTTATTTGTGTTTGACCGTCTGAGTTCGATTGTAGGCAAAGTATTGATATGCCTCTGCCATGTAATATGATTATAAATCATATGCAACAGTGTATCCATAATTCAATTGAACTATGGGATTTTGTTTAATAAGTCAATACTTCAATTTAACTTAGAGTAATTAACCCATAAGTCAAAAAAATAAAATGGAATATCTTTTGGAATTAGGAAAATTATGGTATATCCAATGATGGCAATTTCATCACATAATTTAATACATTAAATATTTATTTTCATGGTTTTCCCTAATTGGTAAGATTTTCTAAATCAATATCTAATAATTTATAAGTGATAAAAATGAATTAAATAAGTTGTGAACTCAATAAATTATAATCTATAAGATGGTATAATTTTGATAGCCTAATTCACTACTGATAGAAAGATGATTTTTAGAGTTCATGTAATTAATATGAACCTAACCCTAATTTTATATAATATGTTCAACATGTGTTTTGAAGGCCCTGGCTTTGACCTAGGGTTGACCTTGGTCGTCTTTAGACTTGATATGTGGTATGTTGCATTTTAATATCCATATTGAGCAATTAACCTAATCTTACCCTCTCTCAGTATATATTGCATCTCTTATTATCATATTGAGTAATTAGCCATCTTTATCCTTCTCTTTGGTCATCTGTGACATACTACCCTATACACATTCTCTATCTTCTGAAAGGTTAACTTATGTGAGAATTTATGTGCTGATATGGATCATGTGATCATCTTATCTCGTTGGATATTCTTATTCGATCCTAATTTATATCTTGTTCATGTTATTCCTTTTAGAAGCCCTAGTTTGTGTAATTGAACTAAATGAAACCCTAACTTTCAAGTTGTTGACTTTTGTGATTCTAGGAAGTACCTTGGCTATGAAAAGGCTCAAATACTTATTTGTGGGTGTTTTGGTCCCACTTGGTATTAGTAGGATGTTCTCATCCCTTTGTTGCACATGACTACACTTTATCTCATCTATCCTATTTTCATGTGTGATCGACTAGTCATAACTAGAAGTAGTGACACCATATTAATTTTGGCCACTGAGTTTTTAGTCCTCTTGCAACTGTGTTGAAGTTTTAGTCCTCATTTGATATATTATATTTTGGGCACTGAGGTTTTAGTCCTCCTACCAATGCACTGCGATTTTAGTCCTCCAACAAAATATATATTTGTTTGGAACTGAGGTTTTAGTGCTCCTGGCCTTGGTATGGAATATATGGATTGCTTCCCTACTTTTTAGTATATGCTAGTTTGCTTATTACTCACCATGTAATTTTTTAATGATTGTGATATTTTATTGAGATGTTGAATAAGGCAAGAAATCTCTTAATGATTATCTTCTTTCACTCTTTGTTTGATATCCACTTGGATGGCACTTTTCCCTCTTGAATTGGGAAAACTTGATAATTACATTGTTTTTTTTACTTATACTTCTCAATACATATTTTACACACATATCGGCTTCTATGCTAACAACATCTACTCTGTCTTCTCTTATGGGGTATGTTTCCAACCCATAAGTTAAGGACAAGGTGGACCGACATGGTGGCTTGGATTGGATTAGATAAGTTGCATCATGGGAGATAGACTTGAGACAATTTGGACTATCCTCTACCTGGTTGTTGAAGTTTGTTACTTTCATGTAAACCCCAAGTGAGAGATTATTATGTAAACTTGTAAAATTGAATATTGTCATTAGTTTTAGTGCTATAATTTGGTCTTGTATACCATTTATTTGAGAAATGAAAATATACACCTATTCCAACATACTTGTTAGTGTTTTTGCATTAGATGGTCTATTCCTCAGCTTAAGCAGGGAGTGGATCCCCTATCGGGTCCCAATCCTTACACATAATATTTGAACTAATAAACTCAACATACTGATAAGTATTAGAATGATTTGTTTTTTGGGATTCATAAGTGTTTGACTGGAAACAATCTCTGACTAGATCAGAGATTTATAATAAGATTGAACGTTATAAAAATTAGGGCATACACAAAGTTTCGGTGCCTCTAATTCTACCACTTAAAATTTACCGCACGCTCATAGCAAAAAAATCTAGAGTTTTAACATCAATAATACAATACAAATATGTTTAAACAAGAAATAACTCAACTAAAATCTCAAATCTTGGTTCAATAAATCAAATACAACAATAACTACATGTAACACTAAATATACTTCATAATTTCAAGCTCTATCTCTATAAAAATCAAGGTTTAGAGGTGATTTTTAACTCCCCTACACTCAATCTAGCTTATTGATCTTGAGATTGAGTTAAATAGACTCAAATCTTAGTCTACTAAGCTTAGATTTGAGCTCAAACCTAAAAAACTAGGTTTTGAACAGCTTGACATTGGATAAACAATTCTAAGTGACACCTTCTAGAAGTAGAAGATAACAATGGAAGGTCAAGGAAAACCTTTGGTATGTGAATTAAAATATTTTGAGCAGAGGAAAATAAGAGAAGAAGAAATCTATGGCTAAAAACAACTTACCAAGACGTGTCTAAGGCAAAACCATCAGTTTATTTTGTTCTTTGTGTTCCCCAAAATTGCCTTAGAAATATCCCTTCCGTATGCATTTTTAGTTTTTCAGGGTTTTGGTTGTGTAGAGGATCGAAAAATGAATCCAATGAAACAAATTTCATCATATTATTATATTTATAGCAATGTTATGGCCATTTTTGTGATTTGTTGTGGTGAGTGACAACATAGCTCAAAACCATCAATTTGTGAGTCTGCTAAACCATCATTTATTGAACCATCAGTCATGAGTCTGCCGAACCATTGGTTGTTGAGTTTGTTGAACCTTTGATTTTTGAGTCTAGCAAACTATCGATTGTTGAGCCATCAATTATGAGTCTGTCCAACCATTAGTTGTTGGGTCTACTAAACCATCGATTGTTGATTCTGTTACACCATCGTTGTTGAGTCCACATAACCATTGGTTATTGAGTATGTCGAATCATCATTTGTCAACCAAAGGTAATCATGTGAGAAAGCAAAAAGTACTGTATCTCCCCTCTAATAGAAGGTTTCTGAAGGTAATTTTGTGAAACTACATGGGAGTCAGAGCCAAACCATCAGTTGTCAATTGAAGGTATGGGTTGTAACTATCTCCCCCTCTAATAAAAATTTCATTTCAAAAATCTTAGAAGGAAAGGATACTTGTTACACATCTCAGACTCTAACTCCCACATAGCTTCATCTACACCATGATTCATCCAAAGGACATTCACTAAGGGTATCTCCCTATTTTTAAGCTTTTGAATTTTGTAATCTAGAGTATGTATGGGGCCTTCAACATAGGAGATATATTCTCTTAGTTGAACTGGTTTTGGGTCTATGATCTTCTCTATACATGGATGACACTTCTGGATACATGAAACACATCATGTAATTTGGTTAGATCATGAGGAAACTCAAGTTTGTATGATACTAGTCCAATCCTCTAAATGATTAGATAGAGACCCATGTATATAGGAGTTAGTGTGCCTCATTTTTGGCTTTAGGGCTGTTGTACATATTAGAAATGCTTGGGTTCATTGCCTACATAGAAGAGTGAGATTGCTTGAAATTTCTTCTTTAACCCAATGTCATTTGGCACATACAATATATCTTGCTAATATAGTGTCCCATTATCTAAATATTTGAACTCCGACCTCTTATCTTTTGTCATATTATGGATGATTTTCTTCAATTTAGTGTCACTCTATTGAAGGTATTCAATTTTCTCATGGAACCTAGGTCTAATATGCATTGTGCAATAAGCCCACCCTATTCTAACAAAATCAAATATAAATTTATTTCCCTCATTTTGACTGGTATTTTTATATGCATGCCATAGAAAACATTTTAGTGGGTAGATGTATACTTCTTACTTAGAGCATCTACTACAACAGTAACACACAGTCCCACTGCCCAAGGCTCAGAATGTTAGAAATGGTGAATGGCCTCAAAGAACACCACTAGTATTAACTATGTGTTTTGTCCTCACTCATGCACAAGCAAAGATCAACCTTTTGACGGGTCACCAGTCCTAGTACTACTCTGGATTGAGTATGCTTCATCACAAATCTCTTTAGTGATGGTATCCTTGAAAAGGAGGCACACCTTGGTGATATGAGTAGTCCAATCATTCCTTTTCAGATCACTTTTATCCAATGCCTCAATGCATGGGACATTACATGCATACACCTAATCTTGATATGAACTTCGTATGTCCTTATATAATTGATCTAAATCATACTTTATGCTTGGACCCCTTGTCGTGATGATCCTTGACCTCGTTGCTCTATTATCAGTCTTTGGACCCTAAGATGTGCATAAGTAACAATTTTTTTGAAATAATCATATAAATGGAATCTTGAAATGACTTTAAGCTTAAACCACACCCTATTGATGGACCCCAAATCAGTAAAAGGTCATCAAATGTACAAATAACTAACTTGAATCCTAACATGACCTAAACCCTAAAATGGAGCTTTTTAGGGTTAATGATGAGAATATGATGCATGTGTACAATTTTGTAGTTAATAAGGTGTTTCTAGTGACTATATGGTCAAGGATGATATCTTAACTCAAACATGAGCTCTAATGATTATATGATTAAGGAACTCTTGTTTTAACCTTGATATTGCTTGTTTACTAGCTCAATATTACCATGTAGTATTCTAGTATTGTACTCGATGCTTGTCTCTTTGATTTTATAGCTTGCACACATGAGACAAATCTCCATTATGCAAGCCTTTTGCACCTTCATGTATTCTCAAGATAAGGACACAAGCCCGTGGTTCCTCCTTGAGTAGTCAAGATAGACAAGCCATGTCGATGAATAGGGTTGGATAATCTTGAGCACCCTCACAGACCCTTCTGACAGAAAGTTGTTCAAACGCCTCATGAATACATGATATTGTTGGTATAATTGGAGTATAATGAGATAAACATGTGCTCCCATTTTGCTAATACTGAACTTGTTTATTCTTATCTGTTTACTTATTCAATATTTTCAAATTATGCAAAGCTTATAAACATGTATCTTTCTATCATGTACTCATCTCCTTGTATGTTGACTCGCTTATTTAATGTATGTTTTAGGCTCAAAGATATCTTAGCAGGATGGCTCGATTATCTGTGTTCGCGTGTACTTGTTATACATCCAAGTTTAATGTACATGATCAAACTTGTATAATGTAAATTGAATATGTAGTTGGAATCTTGTAATAAATTTTTTTGCTTAACAATAGTTGTTGAATGTTAAGTTTATGTTTGTGCTTTTATCTTGTTATTTGTCCATGTATGCTAAGCATTTCATGATTCCATAAGTTGTGTTTGATATTCATTTGGTTCACAGGGTTGGGATTCCAGATCCGTGATAAATGGTATTAGATCATGAATGATAGCTACACCAAACATTTCTCACATGAAATAAAAAGTAAAATCAACCTTACATCTTAATCCTATAAACTTAATGAGTTGTCCTTTGTGGACTAAGTTGACCTAGCCTCTAGGTATGAACCTACATGTTCCAAAACAAGGTTCATACTTGTGTGATCCTTGAACCATTTCTTTTCTCCTCCTTTTATCATGTAGTACGGGTTGTAGGTTCACGAGGGTGAGAAAAAGGAGATCTTATTGAAACTCTAGACATATGTTCTTGACATGTGCTTAGGGTAGCCACAGAAGTATGCACTGTGTTTTTGCTAGTTCTATAGGTGTCATGGTACTAAATTTCCAAACGAGTGTGGTAGCTCACTTTTGTTTTGATTTTATTCAAATGGAGTATGGTGGTTTCCATCACACATTTCAATGCTGGAGAAAACATGTTTGAGTGTTAGTATATATGTATATATGTAATTTACACATGAATTGGTTGATGTGATAAACATAGCTAGTGTGTTCACATGATTTGTTGTGCCTAGTCTTGTGTATGTTTTCATATATAGCGAGACCAACACGAGCCTCAATCTCTTTATATAGGAGGACCTATATCTTGGGACATATGATAAGGGTGAACTCTTGATATGGGTAAACTTGACATGGGAGAAGTTTAGAGTAACTAACCTCCAAAATATGTGAGATGTTGAACATTACTAATTATGAAATGCATGCCGAAGAGTCCCTAGATCCACTAATTATGAGTATAGGAGTTGAGTCACATAGTGTACTATTCCCTTGATAATGTTGAACCCTAGAATGTCCTATGAAAATATTTAAAGCTAAAGATGATGAAATTTTGGATATATGCATGTTTCCCATCTGAGGGAGATGCCCCATAATCCTAAGATGATGTATATGATGTGTGATCACCATGATGAGCCTCATACTCAGGTTAGTGATTGTATGTGAAGGAATCTAGTGGTCATTTTTTTTTGAAGTTGGGTAGAAAATTTGTTATCGACAGACGGTTTTGGTTAGCATATCTTGTTGGATATGGATAGGTTTTAGCTTAAGTATCTCAAGCTTGTAAATCACTTTTGAGATACAAGTTAGATATTTATGAAACCTTTATGTTGTTGATGATGTTGTTCTCGAATGATGCTTGATACATGAAATAATATCACTTAAGTTAAAACTTGATATATGTATGATAAGTAACTCTCATAAGCTAGATCTAATATGGAACCATATCATACATGAAAGATGTAAGCTTGAAATCATGAACTTGATATGGTGATGACTTGAGATCTTAGATTGAAAAAAAAGCACGAATAAAATGCTTAGTTCCGGAACCAGGAGTTAAAGTAATGAACCTAATTTGGGATGATTGATAGAATCTTGAGGGAAAACTAACTCATGCATGTGAATTGTAATTTGATGTATAAATATAAGAGTAATGTTAATCTTATTTGAAAATCATAGAATGAACATCTGCATGTTCAAAATTTGATATCACAGATCTTGATAACACACGTTGAGATTGTATTAATACATGATTGAAACCATAAGGTAGTAGGGATAAGGGTAATGGAACTCTAATGTCAATATGATGTCATAATATGATAAAACACCAAGTTATATATATATATATATATATATATATATATATATATATATATAGAGAGAGAGAGAGAGAGAGAGAGAGAGAGGATAGATGCACCCTTGATGACAATAACCTAAGCGTGCACCCCATGGTGTGGGATGCCTTAGTACCTAGGTTTGATAACCTAAACATGACGAATGTCATCTTAGACTGAAATGTGATGTTGGGCGATTTTTGAGGATGAAATTTATTTTAAGGAGTGGAGGATGTGACAACCTTACTTTTATCACTCCTCTCGTGTGCTATTTCTATCTCTATTGTGACTCATAATACTCTTTTGGACATCATTTCAATAGTTGGAGTGTTGTGCTGGTCCAATTTGGTCACATCAATGATCAATTTCACAACATGTGACTTAATTTGAGAATTGGACTAGGTATCATGTTTTAATACATAACCTTCTTGCATATAATGTTGGTCCTCTTCTATATGATGTTCTTTCTCTCCAATGTATATAATGTTGTATAGATTTCAATTATGAATCTGATCACACAAAAATCATCTCGACCAAATCAATGGATAAAAAAAATGTGACATTTTAAATGGTTCTGTTTCACTTGATTTAATTGGAATTTTGCCCCTTGTTGGGCCTTTTGGACACACAAACCATTTAAGTTGTTTTTCCTTCTATACACCGTTTTGGAGAAATCAAGGACAACTTGTGACGCCCTGTTATGGTCAAACGCGATTACTCAAAAACAAACACATGATCAACTACTAATTAACCACATAACCAGAAAAGAGGGTAAATTAAAACTGACTTAAACATTACCACCATGTTCAGGGATATTACATCAAGGTCCAAAAACTTACATATCAACACATACAATATTAGGTATTTGCATGTATGTCCAGTGGTCTCAGCCACAACCTATATACAAAATATATTGTTCCACAAATACATGCCATATACAAACATTGACACACTACCAAAGTACCTGAGTCGATGTACATATCAACTACCCAGACCTGAGAGTACATGGACGACTATAGGAATCTACTAACAACTAGCCCACCTCCTACTTCTATTGCTCTCCAAGCTACTCTTCCTCACCACTAGGATCCTGACTATGTTGTCGATGATCACCTAAAAAGATGTGGTGACCCACGAGGTGAGACCAACATCCCAACAAGAGATATAGCTCTCAACAATGGTTATTGATGACAACAGGTTATATTATATTAAATAGGTTAAGCAGATCTAACAAGTTAAATTGATAGACATATCAACATGTATGATTAACAATATGTATAAAAGAACATATAACTACTCCTATTGCATCAAATAACAACTAGCAGTATAAGAAACAAAGCAAGGGCTAACATCCAATGTGAATCGTGTTTAACCCTAAAATAGATATGCTACATGACTGGATTACATCTTTTATTATGCCCTGAGGAGTTTGAGGTATACCACTCAGACTCTAACTGACCACTACTAAGTCAAAATCAGTGCCATACAAGATCTAGGAGAGCCAGACTCACAAGATCTCATCCGGTCTTGATCACTATGAGTCAGTGACAATGACATATATAGTCAAGCTGCAAAACATGCTAGTCCGCCCTTGGTATATAGGTCACGACACTAGTAACCATGGTATAACAATCCCTATCATTTGAGGTACAACGACATGTGTCCTCATTCTCATCTCATATACAAATACCTGAGATAC
Source organism: Alisma plantago-aquatica (assembly GCA_963693085.1). Classification (NCBI taxonomy): domain Eukaryota; kingdom Viridiplantae; phylum Streptophyta; class Magnoliopsida; order Alismatales; family Alismataceae; genus Alisma; species Alisma plantago-aquatica. The sequence continues at coordinate 191,717,481 of OY856410.1, forward strand.
GACCGCTGTAATTCTCCTACTGAGGCATGACCACAACCATCCCTCAAAGCCTTGGGATTAGAATGTCAATGACACACAATCTCTCACACCTCGCATACTCAATAATATGCACTCTGAGTTTCCATTAGAGGCATACTCATTTCATCATCCAAAAATTTCTGACACTGGAATGGATCTATGGCACATGACACTACATGATTAGGGTTTCACTTGGTTAGTTAATGCCAATTTGGTATATTTTAATTGCATCAATCAAGTTACATAGAAACCCTAAAAGAGTTCTACAAAAACACAGGTAGATTGCAACTTCAGAAGATAAAAATGAATGATACATAACTCTTATCACATCACCACATGGTACTATTTCATTGCCATACATGAGAGCATACTCATCATCAGACAATCACATGACACAAATACTTGTCACAACATGAAGAGGATCACACCTCCACAAGGGACCAACCATGCCCACAAGTCATTAAGACTATCACACCATTTCTTGTAAGGACATCATTATCTTTCCATGCCTCATCAAGGTTCATCAACCATCACCATACATGTGACATATCAGTTTGACATAATATTACATTAGCAACTATGATGTTCATATAACAACAAACTAGGGTTCCAACAACATAGAGAGAGAAAGTATTCCATCATCATACTAATCACATAAGAATATATGTATCACCGTCATTTACTTGTATTAGGGTTCAGTTCAACAAGGTAAGTTGAATTAGGGTTACAAAACAACAATAACAGATAAACACTAATCCTTATCATCTCCATCAAATCATCAAAGCATAAGGTCAAACACAACCATTACCATAGAGTTAAGAAATCTCATAGACCACCTAGGTTAGGAAAACACAACGACCACATAGGTTAGAGATACCTTGGCAACCACTAGGGTTAGGTGCCTTAGAGACCACTAGGGTTCAAGATCATAGCAACCAATATGGATCAGAACTTCATTGACCACTAAAGGTCATAAAACATAGTGAACACTAAGAGTCAAAAAAGTCATCGAGCAATAGGGTTGGAATTTTCATCGACCACTATGGTTAGAAAAGTGAGCGACCAATAGGGTTTAGAGACTTTGGTGATTGCTAGGGTTCCAAATCTTCATCGACCACTAAGGGTCCAAAAATCAGTGACCGCATAAGTTAGAAAATCTTGGCGACCATTATGGTAATGGAAATATCATCAACTACACAGGTTCAAATCTTAGTGACCACCTAAGATCAAAACCTTGACGGCCAAACCTAGAACAAAACTTGGAGACCCAACATGGTTCAAAACTCATCAACCACATATGCATGAAAACCTTGGCGACCAAGGAGAGACCAAAATCTCATCAACCACTACGAGTCAAACATGTTGGTTACCACAAAGCATTTGAAAGGTCATCAAGTTACATCACAAGGAGGAAGATAAGTTCAAAACCCTAATTGTAAACCATCATTTGAGAGAGAGAAAGCCATCGTTTCCACAACTATACAAGGACCAAAACTTCCACCATCAAAGAAGGTTCATGTACAAGGTTAGGGTTCATCCAAGATGATACACTACTCAAGAATCACAATAAAAACTCAAACCCTAGGTAAAGACCTCATCTTTCTACTTGGAACAACATTTTAGGGCAAGATCATGCACATGCAAAGTAAGAGTAAGCAATAATCATGAAGAAAGTCATATAACCTGCCTCAAGGAAGATGGAGCAACTATAAATAGAAAGGTAGCTAAAAGGGAATGGGGAATATATCCTAGCTTGAGCACTCCTCTTGGCCAAGCTAGCTCATCCACCAAAAAGAAGCAAACACTAGGTCCACATGCAAGGTAGATCAGCCACCTTCTTTAACCTTGAGCTCCTTCTTCTCCACCAAGCAAGGGGGACAATACCCAAGCACAAGGAAGAAGGGAGAGAGAGAGCTAGGTTTGTAAAGAGATTGTTTGCATGTAAGGAGGGTGGTATATATAGATTAGGGTTGGAGAGGGAGAGAAAGGGTTAGGTGTCAATCCAGGCATGCCATGTGTCCAAGGTATCTGGCCCATGCATGCATCTCATCCACGCAACCAAGTCAAACACAAACTAGGTGACCCCACCAAAAAGACCCATCAACTAAGGTGTTTAGAAAAACTAGCGATCACTTGGGATTCTCAGTGACCAAGCTGGTAAAAAAACCTAGCTACCGCATAGGGTTCTTGGCGACCAATATGAGTCAGAATGCTCATTGACTATCAAGACTAGAAAATTTGGTACCAAGAGAGATACAAAATCTCATTGACCACCAAGAATAGAAAATTTTGTGACCAAGAGAGATACCAAATCTCATTTACCACCAACCCTAGTTGGACCAAACTTGAAACTTAAGCTTTTCACATGATATCAAAGCACATCCTAAGGTTTGATTAAGGTTTTAGGCATCCAAATTTGGTAAGCAAGCATGTTCAACCAAAAACCAAGGTCAGGGGTCTTACATAACCCTTGGATTACATCCCAAAAATCAACCTCTTTGATCCAAGACAATACTTTATTCCCTACCTCTGTACACACCATCACCACATGGGGCACTGCTTCGTTGTGCTTCACCCAATCACGATATTTCGTCCCCTATTTTGACACATTGAATAGCTAAAGTGCCTTGTTTCCTCATTTTGGTCATTTCCCCCTTGCTTTTACTCTCTCTCGCACCCAGAATAGCCCCTATTCTTATTCTTCTTGCTCAAGCCACCATGTCTGCCACTACCTTGGACAATATTAGGGATTTCTTATCCAACCTTACATGGGACACTTTCTTGTGCACATTGGACTCACAAGACTGAAAGGAACCCTCATGGAATCTTCCCCAGATATGGCATGGCCTCTTGCACCTGATTCAAGGTGCTCCCATGAGCAGTCCTCCACCCCATATCTGCAACAAGATCTCAATGCTGTGACATGTGTGTGGCTGGCGAGGAGGCCCCCAACCGTGGGATGGGGTGTTACCACAGAGGCACCTGACACACAACTCGAGAAAACCAATCCCTACCCCACCATGGTGTCTCTCCCTTTTCATTCAAGACCCCGTTTGACCTGTGCTAACCAAAAACCAAGAGCCACACAGTTAAGGGTCCAACACACTAGTTTCATGACATCAATTTGTTTATAGTTCTCCTATTTTGCCAAAAATGCTCTATTTTGATCTTATTAACATATTTGAATGCACTATTATGATATGGATTGACCTTTGATACTCAATCAACTTCCTACATATCAAATCAGTAACTTCTATGAAGTTGGAGCACTATGCAAGTCCTAATCACCATTCTTGATCTTTGGTTTACCTTGATGCACTAATGCGACGCTTATATGAACATTCACCCTAGAAGTTTGATCTTTTGCTATTTTTTGATTTATATTACATCAAAACCTTATATCAACTAAAACCAGTAATTTTGACATTCTAGGACATAAAAATCTCATCTTGATCATTATTATTCCCCTTCTATAGTCTATGTTTCACCAAATGCATGAATGTGACTCACATATGTATAAATAACCATGCATGTTGTACCTTGATAAAATGTGGTCTTTGACCCAAATTGTGCACCAAACTCCTTTTGATGTTTGAAATCTATAACCACACGATGTTTAGAGATCTTAATGTCTAAGTTTCACCCCATGTTTAGGTTTGATGGTGTTTGTAAACCTAATTTGCCTAATGTGACCTATGTGAATTGAATTGCGTTCTTGTACCTTAATGCTTATGTGGATACTTTTCTCTCTCTTCCTATCTCAAATCAGGGAATACTCTATACCTTATGATATTTATGTGGATGTCCCACATAGATCATATGTTGATGATATGGAACTATTCTTATATTTAAATGTTAGTGGAAATGTTGTTATCTAATGTTGGCAGTATGATGCTTCGACTCTAGGGGGAATCCACCTAGTCTTGATATGAACTTCTATGTCCTTACATTACTGATATTAATCATACTTTATGCTTGAACCACTGATCTTGATGTTCTCTAACCTTGTTGCTCTATTATGAGTCCTTAGACCCTAAAATGTGCATAGGTAACACACACAAAAATTGAAATAACCATATGAAATAAATCGAACCTTGAAATTGTTGGTATGTATGCCCTGAGAGACAATCCTGGGATGATTGGTGGGATACATTAAGATTGATTTGATAAACATAAAAGGCAAGCTTCCAATTCTTTCTGGTTCAGTCATATGAGATAGTGATAGAACATATTGAATGTCTAGAGAATGACAATACTCAATGACGTATGTTTTCATGTTCAGGACCTGAATGATGAGATCATACAGATGCTAAGAGTTTGTACATTCTTGTTATGTCCCTAGTCAGATGTCATTGTGGAAGGTAGATAGACAACAATGACACACAAGACTAGATTGTGGTGTTGGTTGATGACAGAATCTCATTAGTCATGATATAGAGATATCAAACCAAACACATAGGTACTTGTTAGAGAACAAGTGTACCAGACAGGCCCACTGTGAGCTTGACACATGGAACTATGACATGGTAGTCACAGTCAATACTCATAGTGATGATGGTGAATATGATTCTTTGACCTGAAATCACTACACTCAACATATGTCATTGGGCACACTTTGACATCATCAAACACAGTCCTGAAACATGGGTTGTTATAAAGGTGATGATTGGGTGTCTTTGACACATGGGGCTTTTGAGGGGTGAGTGATAGATATGGGATTTGTCCCTCCTGAGGGAGTTTGATATCCATGGCCACTTGATGAGTAGGATTGAGAAAGGTGTGCACGCATGTGTGAATCAGTATGTGATATTGATGTCATACATATATCTTCCAATCTACTCTGAGATCAAGAAAGTGAATGAACGTTGACATGATGACTGTTTCATGCCTTGAGTTCATTCAAGATATCAGTGACAAAGGAATTATACATTCACTGTAACACCATTCATGGATTGTAGGATTGAAAGTTGTTCTCCAACTTTCTATTTCACTTAGGTAGCACTGATGTGTGACTAGGCACCTCTCTTTGCTTGTGAAGTCATAAGTGTTATGGACTTTCACTGCCAACGTGAAATGGACCTGCAGGGTCACACACATAGGATTTAACCTGGAAGAGGAGTTTTGTCCACAAACAATGTTTAGATTGATTACTAAAGGAGTTTAGTAGTTCAATTAAACACTCAATTAATTGATAGCTCAATGTCATAATGTTCAAAGTGTTGGACATATTGATTGGAGTATTAGATTGATTGAAACTACAATTGACTGATTCTGCACAATCTGCACTCCCAACCGATCAGCTCATGTGATGAACCGATCGGCTGAGCTTGGTGAACTGATCGGCTCAGGTGGTGAGTCGATCGGCTCATGAACAGGATGAAACGATCAGTTCAAGTGTTGAAATGATCGGTTCAACTGAGCAAGTTGGGAAAGTCAGGTTGGTGAGAAATTTCTTTTCGTTTCACTTGCCCAATTTGATTGGAACAAGGATTGGTATTTGGTACCAGTTCGAAACAAAAGAAGAAAAGTCAATTAGGAACTGACCAGGACCATGAACCGACCAGTTCAGAAGTGAACCGACTGTTTCATGGGTCCCAACCGATCGGTTGAGGTGTCAACCGACCGGATCAGGTCCCCAACCAACCGTTTCAGGAATGAAACGATCAGCTCAGGTTATGTAGTTGGTTGTTTTTGTGTAAAATCTCGAACCCTTCTACTCCTGCTTTAGTCCCACATTTCCCGGGATAGAGAACCTTGTCCCATGACCCTCCTATATATAGGGGTATTGGGGGCTTCTCAAAGAACAACTCACTGCAACCAATTGCTCTGTAAAGTTGTCATTCTCTCTGGTTTTGGTAACTAAGAGAGCCCAAGCAAGTGCTACCCGATAAGGGAGGCACAGTAAGGGAAAGACAACTACAGATAGCGAATGGTGGCAGGAGAGTGTGTCGGTGACTAGTACGCTGACAGGAGGGTGCGACTCCTTCCAATTCCTTGTGGGACAAGGAGATTGGAGTTCCAGGTGGTCCGTGTGGACTACTTCAGAGGCGGGAGATTTCTGCCGCTCGGAGGACAGCTGTCAATCCCGATAGTCCCTGTGAGACCAGGAGTCATCAGTCCCAGTGCGACCAGGAGCTACACAGACACCGTCTAAGACCAGAGGTGAATACCGCGCAAGCCGCGAGGTATTGTCGCCGAGCAAGCCTCGGGACAAGGTATGATTCCACAAACCATCCTTTCCTATTGTATAGACGTTGACACATTTCCTTGTTCTGGGTTTGGGGAGGAGAAATTTTTTGTTTCCGCTGCCTTCTCTACCTCCCCTAAAACCCAACAGAAATGACTTCAAACTTGATCCACACCGTAATGATGTACCCCAATCAGTGAAAGATAATATACTTCATTAATAACCAATTTGCAACCTAACTTTACCTAAACCGTAACATGGAGCTAGTTAGGGTTAATGATGAGAATGTAATGCATGTATACAATCTTGTTATTAATCAGTTGTTTCTTGTGGCTATATGGTCAAGAATGAGTTAACATATGAATCTATAAACTCAATTATGTGATTTAATAATTATACAACTATGGCATTCTTGCTTGAACCTTGATATGCATGTATACTTGTTTGCTTGCTCAAATATTGCCATGCAATATTCTAGTATTGTACTTGATGGTTTTCTCGTTGATTTTATAACTTACACACACAAGATAGATCTTCATTATACAAGCCTTTTCTACTTCCTATATTATTGGGGTAGCGACACAAGTTCAACTGTCCTACTTGAGTTTTCAAGACAGGGCAAACCTTGTGTATGATTAGGGTTAGCTATTCTTGAGCACCCTAATAGACACTTCCAATGAAAAGTTGGTCCAAGGCCTTATGAATACGTGATGTTGTTGGTGTAATTTTACGTAAAATGATATAAAACATGGGATATAAATTTCTCTAGTACTTAACTTATTTATTCTTATTTGTTTATCAATGTACTGTTTTGAAATATGCAACACGTATATATATGTATCTTTTTTCCCTGTACTCAACACCTTGTATGTTGAACTGCTTGTCTCATGTATGCTTTAGGATCAGAGATATCTTGGGAGTTTATGGCCTAGTGAGCTTTGTTCAGGATCAGAGATATCTTAGGAGTTGATGGCCTAGTGAGCTTTATTCAGGTTTACTTGTTGTAGATCCAAGTTTAGTGTACATGATCACACTTGTATAATATACCTTCTATATATAACTAGGAATTGTAAAAAATAATGTTGCTTAAAAATACTTGTTGAATGTTGAATTTATGTTAGTGCCTTTATCATGTTATCTTTTCATGTATGCTACACATTATACACTACTGCATGTTGTCTTTGATATTTGTTTGGTTCATGGGGTTGGGATACTATTTGACAAAGGGATTAGATAACGGAAGCATACAAAGGTCACATTCCACTCTGGATAAGACCTCTCACTTTCTAAGGATTAGGTACATGGGAGAAGTAGATCCTACAAAAAAATTGTTTAAGTTAAAAGATTGATTCACTTTAGAAGATGATTATCATTTAAAACATACTTTTATTTTGTAAGGGTTGTTAATATTGTTGCTTCACTTTTGAAAGATTGATTCACTTTAATAAGATTTTTCTTTGATTTTGGAAAAAGACTGTTACCTTTAAAAGATTATTGAATTTTATAGAGGATTGAGATTGTTTAAAACATTGTCAAATTTTGAAAGAATGTTAATCTTTAAAGCTCTGTTAGCATTTGAAAGATCATTGATCTTTGAAATATTGTTGAAAGGTTTTCTGTCTTTGAAAATTTATAACTTTTAAAGATTGTTACCCTTTGAAAGATTGTTAAATTTTGAAAGATTATTTAGCTTCAAAAGATTATTTATTGATTTAGAAAATATTGTTGATCTTAGAAATATTGTTGAAAAGATTGTAGGTAGAGAAGAAACACTATATGTAAGAGGTAATCTAAAATGCACAATAAGAAACAATCTTAGAATAAGAAACAAAAACCCACAACCTTACCTTCCTATAAAACAAGTCACACTCATGAGGTGCATTTTTAGATGATAAAATATAACCCTCCTTGCCCGTGAGTTATGTTTAATTTTTGTCCTCAGCCAAACATGCTCTAGGGATAACCCAAACTTATCAGATATGGGTAATGCTCCCCATACACCTCGAGGCTATGTTGGATGTAATCAGTCGTGAGCACCAAGAGAGGGGGAGGGGTGCTTGCAAGGCCCTTGGACATCCAACATTACACTAATACTTTCATAAAACCCTTGTCTGATACATGGATCTAATATGAGTGTTGGAACTCATTCCCTAGAGCTTGGATTTATAGGTGTGCATAAGCACAAGTTTAAGGTATTACATCTAGGTGCAATCCCATTATGAATTAAAAGAAGGAACATGAAAGCAAGTGGGAAACCCCCATGTTTGACTAAAAATCCCTTTCCTTAAAGCATGTCAATCATGTAAGTAAAAAATGTTATTGATAAGAAGGAATCTTTCTTAGAATCGAAGGGTTATCTTACCCTTTACTCTTTTTCTTTCATTTTTTCTTTTTCTTTAAAAAAAAAGAAAGGGTGCAACTGAGAAATACTAAAAAGGAAGCAGAAGAAAAACCTAAAAAGGGAAGTAGAGGCAAAACCTAAAGAGGAAAATAGAGGAAACCTGAAGTAAGAAAGAAAGAAGAGAAACCAAAAACTAGACAAAAGCGTCTCTGGAAGGAGGAAATTAGAGGTAGAGAATCTGTTAGAGGCCCTAAGTGCTGACAGAACACTAAGTTTTGTGACTTGTTTGGGGCCCGCAAAATCCCAGGTCATCACCTTAAACAAAAACATAAAAAAATAGAGAAAACAAACTTGAACAAAATAAAAATGTCGAGAAAAAAAGGAAAAAGGGGGAACAACCTAGATCATCTAGAAATCCCCGGTGGTCATAAAAAAGTCCGTTCTATCTACTAAAAAATGATCTTCTGAGGAAGTTAGTTTAGTGGTCGCCAAAACACAAGAAAAAGGTTAAAAGGATAAGATTAGAGCTGCCATCACATTTTCATAGGACAAGGAAAAATGAGATAAACGTTTTAATCAACAATCAAAACACGACCAATTTTTGACTCCACCTGGGGTTGGATAAGGAAAAAGATGGAAATCATGGCCAAAATCAAATCTAACGATGTTGCTATGAGTGGGGAAGGTGTTAACACCCCCATGTCACCCGCTAAATCAAATATTGAAACTTTTCCTTTTTGATCTCGAGTTAGGATTGTTTCAGATTGAATTAAAGAAACCATAATGGTAAGAAAGCAACAAAATGGGTTATTTATGTTTGTGGATCTTTGGGGCTGGAGACGACCATGTGTTTTTTGTAGTTGCCCTAAAGATCCTATTATTTAGGTGTGGGGTCCTAATTGCCTAAGGATCTCCTATAACATAGATCCCTCTTAGACGGTTAGGACCAATGTGTAGGAAAAAGAGGAGATATGTACTGAAATAATTCAATTAGGGACAAAATCAAACTCAATGGAACAATAAGATTGCGTAATACAATTGAATCATACTAGAGAAAACCATTTCTCATAGATAGATGTGAGCTGCTATGAAAAAATATGGTAGTTACAAGAAATTTAGATCAATTATAACTAGTTAAAGATAATCAGATTCATGCATATAAGATTATTGTTACTCATCCTAATGATGTTATTAAAATAGTTGGGTTAGAGGAAGGATCCTCCAATCATGATCAAGATGGAAAGTAAAAGGAGAGGGGTAGTTGATTATCTGGATTAAAGAGAATCAAAAGGGGCTCACCAATACAGTGGGTATGTGAGGTTGTCTATAGGATAGAATTTGGGTTATTGATGGAAAATTCTCGAGAGGTCACAGATCATTGTGATATGTCATGATGGGCATGACTACAGATCATGCCAAACTGCCATGTGACACAAGGAAGATGGCTGTGATATGTTGGGTGTCCCCAGGTAGGAAAAAAGTTAATTTCTCTCATCAAACTCTCTAGATATCTTAGGAAGTTTTTAGAAATATTTTGTATAAAATTGGTTCAGATTGCGGGATTGAGTCTTATACATAGAAAAATATAAAGGAAGATAATTGTGCATTAATTTGAGATTATTCCTCCTTATTATCCAAAAAATATACATTTTGTGAAGATAAAGGCAAATGAATATCCATAGATATTTATTAGGGTAATTTGTTTGGGAAATGTATAAAAATGGCTTATAAAAGAAAAATTTAGAGGGAGTTTGCACTCAAGTATAGAGAAAAACTCAATTTGTATGGATAACCCAAAAATGTGGCAAATGGCTAAAATGGGTGGATCATATGAGAAGAACATCAGAAAATATATTAAATATGAGGAAATGGAATGAACTCCATCATTAGCCAGAGAATGAATTTTATCATAAATTTCATTTGATTGAGAAAAAAATGAGGCGTCAATAATGGGATCATCATCACATTCATACTAAGTGGATTAGTTTATCATTGAATAATACAATTGAGATCATCTTATCATGGTCTAAAATATATATGAGTGTCTTCCATGATCACTCTTGAAGGTTCTTGAACTGGAACGTCATATAGTCTCATTTACCTAGCTCAACCTGGAATCTTATATTCGGAATACCTTCACCTACCCCAACTCTAGAGATGATAAGTGGACATGAAATATTGAATCAGATCGAAATCTCACATCTAGATCATCTTACATATGACTGCGTAAATATAAATAAACTCAATATGAAGGAGAGTCAAGCTGCTTGTGTAATCTTAAAATCCTTGAAAGAATAAAACATTCTTGTGGCTGCTCTCACATCAAACCTTGCCAACTAATCTAAAAGAAGGAATACATATAGATGTGCAATGAGATGTAAAAAATTCAACAATGCTGAGGAATCTATCATGCATTGCCTTACGGATTGCACTCATAGCACTAAGTTTTAGAATACCCTTACACAGTGAAATATGTTCTACAACTTGAATGATAAGGATCTCATTCATAATCAATAACTCTAGTAGCAATGTAATCCTTGACGTTGCATGTTGGAATTATGGAAACCACACAATGAAATGGCTCACTTTGACAAAAGACAACCATGATCAAACCTAATAAAGTTTATTTCTTAAATATCTAATAGAATCAAGACATTGCCATTTAGGAATCCTATTTTCCCCATGCCAAGCCCACCTTACATGGAGTTTCATTCATGACTATATATTTTTGTTCATACAACATTTGACTACAAGTTAGGAGCATGTTACACTAGAATTCACATTGTTAACAACAATGGTGATCGTATACGTGGTCAGGGCCATCCTAACGATGTTTCCAATTCCCTAGAGACCAAGATCTAAGCAATCACTAAGGTGGAAGTAATCAACAATGAGATGCAACTCTAAACTTGTTAGTTATTTCTGATTCTAGTAAAATGATCTTAGTTTGCTCAAAGGAATTTTTCTAACTTTATATAAGAAAATTTCACAACATTATCCTAATCTCACTGCATCTATTGTTGGTTCAATGACAAGCTTCAGAGGGGGGGGGGCTGAATAGAGCTAAATACCATTTAAACAAATTTCATTAGACCTTGAAGATATTTCTAAGATTATATGGCAAAATATGAACTTTGACTACAACTAAACATACATAGAAAGGGAAAGAGAGATTGAACAAGCACAAGAAAACAAACTATGTATAGTGGTTCCAAACTCCAAACTAGGAGAGTGTACATCCACTACCTAGAGAGGTCAATCTCTAGAATTTTTCAACCATATCTCACTCCTTATATTACAATTATAAGAGTTACAACATATGACCTTCCTTTTACATGACAAGGATACCTAGCCTTACCTTTGATGAGAAGGGAGACAATAACCTTACAAAGGACTTGCCTATCCATGACAAGAGTGTTCTACCTCACCAAGGACTTTCCTACCTTTGAACCAAGTATTTCACCTTCACCAAGGACTTACCCATTCTTGAAACAAGTCTTTTGCCTTCAAGGATTTACCCACTCTTCACTTTGATCTTCTGCCTTAAAGGATTTACCCACTCTTGACTTGGATCTTCCACCTTTGACTTCAATTTCACCAAGGAGAAGCTTTGTCCAAGGGACTCCTTCCTTCTTCTTATTCACCTCTCTTATCCAAGAGAGAAAACCTTCATCTTCATGGTAGGAAGAGAGATTGGGAGTTGGAGTAAGTGAGAGCCTCACAAGATATACATGTAGGACTAGCTCTCTTAACAAATATCCTACTCACTCTAATGAATGTAGCAAGTGATTAAGCTTGAGAGTGGAAGCAGGCTCTTGGAGGCACTCAAATATAATATAGGAACATTCATAGTGCTTGGCTAACCATGGGATGAAGCCCAAGGGGACCTATTTATATTTGAGGATACTACTAGACTGTAGAGACAGTTAAGATCAAATTCTATCTATTTAGGGTGTTGTAATTGATTTTTTTTCAAGTTTTACAATACTCCAACGGTTAGAAACATTTTTTTGCACATTTTGTACAATGTTGTCAGTCAAGTTTGAATAAAGGTAACTCGAGCAATAACACTGTAACGACCCCGCCTCCCGGTAACCCCCAATTAAGGGAGACCGAAAGGTCGATGCCGTTATCCAATTAACATGATCAAAGCATCGACAAATAATCAATAACAATTATGAAATTCTACTAACTAATTGAAAGTTTTGTATAAAATTAAAACTTTACTTACCTTTGAAAACCTTGGGAATCTATCTATCCAAGCTTGCATCCACTCTAACTAATCCTCCTTGCACTTTATGTTTTACTTTCACAATGTGTCACTTTACTATTTGTTCTTTCAATTGTTGTTCCTAAAACGTCAACAAACAAAATGTCGGTCAGTATATCGAAATATACTGGTATGTGGGAACAACCAAAATCTTGCAAATATGGCTAACAATTTAATAATCACAATCAAATTAATTAACAAGCCAATTTACACTTTTCAGTATGACATTCTCCACCACTTTTTCCCTAACCCTGGCATACCCACCTTAGGGTGCCCTTTGCCAATGACTTATGGCCACCTTCTCAATCCCGAGCTTGGTGCCTGGGGGGTCACCACTCATGGTGCCCACTAGTCATGCAATATCATAGGCCACCTTCTTGGTGCCTGGGGTCACCACTCAAGGTGTCCATTGGTCTACCCATCTGGGCCTGACCTTTGGCATCATTCATCAGGGTGGCATGTAGGTGCGAGAATCCATACTTCTATTATTAATGTGATAATCATAGTGACTTTATAATTTGCATGTATGAACATCCAACCGATAATTTGCATTCAATGCGATTAACCATATGAAAAATCATCGGGAAACTAAGGCGGTTATTCATAATTAACCACATACCTGATCCAGAGCAACTTGATTGTCCAAGCAATAAGGATAAAGAATCAATCAACAAGCAATCAACAATATCCTAAAATTAATGCATACGTTCCAAGTGTTATAGTTTATCCAGAACATTCTAAAGCTAGACTTGGATTCCACCTTAGGCTTTCTAGACCACATTAGGGTTTTATTAGGGTTTTTGCCTCCATAACGCTTTTATCATATTAAATGCTCTCTTAGTTCATAAACCCTAATTTCAACATCATAAGCCCAATTTAAAGTCGATTATTTCTCTTTGATACCAAAACTACCTTCTTTATCCTTTTAAGTTATTTCAAGGTCATTATACGCATTTATCATCAATTCATAGTCCATTATGATCCAAAACACATAAGAACTTGATTTTCCATTAATTCCACCTTTTATTCATGTAAAAACCCTAATTTATATATTAAGGTTATTTATCCACAAATTAGGGACTTTAATGCTCGAAATAACATATTCCTACTTTAATCATGAAATTAATCAATTAAAGCCATTAATAGTCGAATTAATCAACATTAGGGTTTCAAGGCCCATTAAAGTATATTCATGCATATGAAACTCCAAATTAACTAATTATATGCAAAGTTCATCCTTTTTGTTTCTAACATTCCTTTTTATCATTAACAGGCTAAGATCCACTTTAATAAGCTATTAAACCTTACTAATCACTTTAATCATATCAAAATAGGGTTCCTTGAACATTATTACATCTAAAGCTAATAACCTCCATTACTTTTCGAATTCAAATCAGAATTAGGCTCTAAACATATTTTATTTAGATTCCTCTCGATTTTTTGAGCAATTTTCATATTTTGTATGATCTCATCTGAGCTACCAATTTTTAGTTATGAAATTTGCAAGAAATACCTTTTTGAACTAATCGCGGAGCGCCACATCACCCCCCTCCATGCAACGCGGCTTGCCTTATTGGAAATATAATGAAATGAAATTCGTGCCCCTGGTAAGTGAATTGGCGCTACAGCCCGCAGAGGGGCAAACTCGTCCAGTACTCCTGATCGTCTTCAACCTTCAGCTCTGTCGTGACCAGGCCACGAACGACTGCTTGTCGCGGTCTGCCCTTGCACCCTGAGGCTCGAGGATCGATGCCGATGGCTGCCTTAGATCCGCCAGCGTCCGCCGCACCTAGGGCGCCTCTAACTCATCGCCAGAGAGGTCTTCTCCCAAGATGAAGAAGGATGCGACCGTTGCTGCAACTGCAGCCGGCCTTGCAGTCCAACAGTGGATGTTGCACGAAACTAAGGACGTCGAGATCGTAGCCGAGCAGTCCAGGGTTGATGTGGAAGCACCCTGCCTCCAACCAGATGACTCCTCAGCCCCTGGTTTGCTCTGGGGTTTCTCTACACCTTCATTAGGGTTTTGCGTGAAAGAAACAAGAAGAAGGAAGATGTAGTTGCGTGAAATCTCTCTCCAGACTCGAACTGGAGGGTCTCTCCTTTAAATAGGGGGGTATCCACGCCCTAGATCGCTTGCCCACTAAGCAATCAAGGCTACTCCTTATAGGAAAGGGATTTCCTTATTTTTGAAGTATCTTTCTCTCTCTTCATGTATATATTTCCATTAGGTTTTAGGAATTCGAAATTCCTCTCACCTACTCTCTTTATTGCTTGACTTTTAACCCTTAGGCACGAAATTAAGTTTTCCTTTAATAGCAATTTCTTTCTTTTTAGCAATACCATGTAATACATTAATGGTATACTCACATTATCTTCTTATTTTGCTATTTTGGTATTTTCTCTTTCTTTCCTCTTTATTGAGGTTCCTTGGACCCCAAGAAAATCTATTATTTAGAAATCCTTTTATTGGATACTCATTATCCTTCTAGATGCATCTAAATGCATTATTCTTCATTATTTCTCATTATCTTGTTTATTTCTTATTAAAATAGTTCTTTTTGAGGATTTCTCTTTATTTCCTTTTTATTTTCCTCATTGGTATCCCTTTTATCATAAGCAATCCTTGGGATACGAATTTCCACCAAGGATCACTTAATTATACCTCTTTTTACTTATTTTCTACATTTCATCAATATTTTCAATTTCTTTCTTAATAAAGAAATACTTAATTGATCTCTTCTTTTCTTATTACTCTCTTTATGCAACTTTGGACTCCTTGGTACCCAAGGAACCCAAGAGGCACGAAATCCCTCCTTGGATTTGCCTTCTAGAGGTTTCTACCTCTTTCTTTTCTCAAATATTCAATTATTCATTAATTAATTGAATTTTCCTTGTTATTGGGCCCAATAGCCAATAAAGCCCATAAATCAAACAACAAGGCTATTTTAAACGAAATCCATTTATTCACAACAAATTATATTATTTGTCCAAATATCTTTAATATGAGAAATTACATTTCTCACCAAATGAACCCAAAATTGGGGTTGTAACAAACACTATGTGACAAATCAATAGTTGTTGGTCGAGTCTATCCTAGATGAAACTCGGCTGACAACTTAAAATTAATTTGTATGTGTAGGGTGTCAGTCGAGTTTATCCTGAGTAATCTTGACCAACGCTAAAAGTTACCAAGACCTACACAAGGTTGTTGGTCGAGTTTTGATTCAACCCTATTTTAGGGCTTCATCTTATGTCATATTGCATTTCAATCACATCTGTACCTGTTAGATTAATGTTATTTCCCTCAATATGCATATTTGTATGAAATGCACTTATGAATATTATTTTCAAGTTTTTAGGCATTTGAACCACATTTGGATGGAAGAGAGAGAGAGGATGAGTGATCCTAGGGTTTCTCTACCCTTAGAGTGGCCCAAAGTGAAGTTTGAGGCTCCTTTAACCTATCCATAGTAGCCAAAGCTCCATTGAAGCAAAGATGTCCAAGAAAATCCAAAGAAACAAGTACAAGTGCTGATCCATAGGCTAGCATGATCGTGGTACCCCAAAACGGCTTTGCTAGCATACTTGCAAATCAACAGAGTCACCTCCGAGCAAAGTAGAAATCACCACAGCCGTGCCACTTAGAATGTATGTGGTGGATTGACCACAGAACTGTTATGCCACATTACATGATCGTGTGTCCTCTAGAGTAGAATGACTGTGGAGTTGAGAATGAGTAGATAAATCCAAGCCACCATGACCATGGTACCCACCACGGCTGTGCTACCCACCACGACCGTGCTACCCTTACACCACCACAACCGTGGTGACCACCACGACTGTGCCACTTCCAATTAAAAAGCAACGATGTTACTATTGCTTTTCTCCATTTCTCACCACGGTCTTTCCACACCACCATGATTGTTCTCAACCCTTCCCACCACGGTCGTGCTACTCACAAAAACCTAGATACTTTTGCACTACATTTCCCACTTTACCCCCACTTGAACTATTGCTTCCTACACACCTATATATACTTAGGTGGTGGCTCTAGCACAAGGTTAGCTACCTTCTACCACCTCTTAGCTCCCCATTTTCACATTCCACCCATTCTAATCCATTTCCACCTCCATTCCACTCCATTTCACAATTTCCACCACCAAAAATCTAATTTTCTAGTGTTTTGACCATATTCTACCATCAACCCATGCAATTGCACCTTGGAGGAGCGAGGAGGACATCCTGCAACAGCTGAAGTGGAGGATTTCTTCCTCTGCACTGAGCTCCATGGCTTCTTCTACCTCTTTCTCTCTCCTATTTGTATATTGCATATCTATGAGTAGCTAGGCCCCTTGGGTGGACTGCTTGGGGGTGAAAAATGTTACTTTGATACCATGTTGGGGGAAAATGATATGTAAACATTGTAATTTCATTTTCTAATGATTATGTTATATTTCTATCTCACTCTCCATGAATTGCTTATTGGTTTGTGCTTGAAGTCACCTAGGAATTTAGGGAAATTGCTTATATGTGTGAATTTTGGGATTTGCTCCTAGGTCCAATTCTTGGATCCCTAGCTTAGAAACCATCCTACTACATTCTAGTCAATTCTCCTAACCCTAGTTGAGAGATCTAAGTAGCTAATTTATATGAATTTGTGTGCTTATCATGGTGCTTTCTCAAGGGTAGAATGTGGGTGATGGGAGGCCTAAAACCTCACTTCCACTCCCATTAATAACCTCAACCCCTAATCATCCTAAGATCATCTAACCTAGAAACCTAGGCTTATTTAGACTCTAATTGCATCTAAACCCTAACTCAATTGTTCCTCGCAAGGGTAGTAGGGGGTGTTAAGGACTAGTTCCCATATACATACCCTAGTATATCCATGGTCAGTTAGTAATTTAGGACAATTCATTAAACTCTAGCATGTTGTTTGGATTGATAATCTAAATGAAAGTATAATGTTCATATGTCACCCCAACCTAATTGATGAGTGCATCCCCCAAAGAGCTCACACACCCCTTTATTGCATTTAAAACCCTAATTACCTTCTTGCTTAGTTAGTGTTAGCCTAGTTAGCTCTTTACCTGCTTAGCTAGCTTCTTGCCTTGTTCTTGCTTTGTTCTCGCTAGTTTAGGTATTTACTTGCTATTTTACCATGTTTGCTAGCTTAATATAGTGTAGACCTCTTCTTTCCTACTTTAGTGTAGCTTTCTCATCTTCTTGCTTTCCTTGTCTTTTCTTGCTCATCAGAATTAACTAGCTTGGGTTAACTTAGGTTTTGTTCTTGTTTGCTTCCCATTAATTGCTTTCTTGTTCATCTTTACTGTAATCAGACAGATCAACCTTTAAACCCTTCAACCCTAGACTCCGTAGTAGGAACCTATCCTAAAAACTAAACTAGCTCTAGTTCCCCCTTTCCCCCCGTGGATCGATCCTATAATTTCCATCCTCCTATACTACGACACGACCCTGTGCACTTGTGGGTTAGAGTTTTAGTAGAAGTATGTTGTTTGTGTAGGTCCTTATAAATTTTGAGAGTTAATCCACTGTGTGTTTCTGTTCATGAGGTTGCATCTATTCAAATTCCAATCGAGTAGTGTGTAACACTATTGGTAAAAATGCACCAAGCTTTCTGGTGCCGTTGCTAGGGATGAAGGCACTCGACCTAGCTAGTTAGTTTTTCTTTGACTTTTCCTACTGCCCTCACCATTGCTATGATTTATTCTTTGTTCTTTGTATTCGTTGTGCATTTTATTTCGCTAACTTGTTCTCTTATGTTTGGTTGTGCCTCGTGCATGTGGAAAGCCATGCGAGGAAGACAAGATGGAAGGCCAAAATGTAGCTCACAAGCCACTTCAAGACTAATTCATGCCTAGCAACTACAAATAGCCATTTGCTAGCAGAGTTGACCAAATGCTAGGGGAGCAATTCTTCATCCCTCCAAGTCTTCTTGGACTCCTGCCCACCTTCTATGGCTCAGAGAGTGAGAACCCCTACAAGCACTTGGACTCCTTCCTTGAAGTATGCTCCTCCTTTAGGACGCCGACGGCTAGTGCTGACACATTCCAGTTGACCTTGTTCTCATTCTCCTTCAAAGACAAAGACAAAGATTGGTATCACTCAAGGAGGGACATCATGAGTTGGGAAGTGATGAAGAACACATTCTTAAGAAAATTCTACTCTATAGCAAGGTTGACACAAATGAGGCGTACCATAACAAGTTTCAGTCAATTGGGCAATGAACAGTTTCACAATGCTTGGGAGAGATTTAAGAAGATGTTGAGAGAGTGCAAACACCATGAGTTCCCTTTGTGGCTATTAGTTCAGTCCTTGTACTGCAATCTATCTATAAAGATCCAAACCTTAGTATATTCCACTTATGGAGGAGTTTTCATGGCTAGGCCACCCAAGGAGATATGGCCCTTGTATGAGCATTTGGCAGAAGGTTCAAGAATATGAGATCTAGCATGATGAATGATGGTGGCCATGCCTTTGATACGACATCTCTGACTCATAATGACTCAATCCCACAAGTGATGAAGATTCTTGGTGACATGGTGAGCTTCATGAAGAACCAAGTGACACATGTTCCTTGCCACTCGCTCAATTCTATTGAATTCTATGGTGAAGAAAAGAAGACACCTCACTCCTATAGATACCAGGAACCAAAAAGTCCAAGATATAGATCAAGGTTTGAGGAAGAGGTTCTCTCTAGGTTGAAGAGCTTTGATGACATACAAATGAATGCGACAAGGCTTGAGGAGAGGATAGAGAAGCTGTCTTCTGTAATTGCTCTCCAAGAAGAAAAATTGTCTTCAAAATCCATCTTGAGTTTTAATGAAGCAAGTGGACCAATGGCTTCTTCACAAGTTTTCTATAGTCCACCTACCATGCAAGTGAAGCCCATATACCACTTTCAAGGTAGTCCCAAGCCTAATACTCCTCCCCCCATCACCACCAATTTCCCAACAATTCATCTTCCAACCTCAATTCTCCCCTCCACATCAATTTCAACACCAAGTGTCACCTCCACCTCCTCCAAAACCACAACTAGCTCCCCCTCTATACCATGAACAAGGAAGTGATGTGCCAGTTCTAAGGAGTGGAAAATCTCTTGAGCAGCCTGCTAGTCAAAGAAAGGTTGATAAAGTAAAGCAAAGGCAGCCAAGTGGTGATACAATGATTTAGATTGCCGAAGATGATTATGTGGTACCTCCTATTGAGTTTGGGATACCAGGTTCTCCACTTCACACTACATTTGCAAGTCCCACCAACCCTAGTGTTCCATCTCATGTCGATGCAAGCAAGGCCAAAGCAAGTGATCCACCACTCATTGAAGCATTAGATGAGCCATTGGAAATAAGGAGGAGATAAAAGCACAATGTTGACATTCTTGAGGTGTTTCACCAAGTGAAGGTCAATATTCCTTTCTTGGACTCTATCAAGAAAATCCCATCATATGCCAAGTTTATGAAGAATCTATGCACTGTGAAGACAAGGTCAACAAGGAGAATACCAAAGAGAGTGAAGTTGACTGAACAAGTGAGCTCTATCATCCAACACTCACTTCTGGTGAAGAGGAAAGAACCATGAGCCCCATTCATACCTAGTTGCATATGGGGACATCCCATAGACAAATCCTTACTTGATTTGGGGTCTAGTATGAATTTGATGCCATACAATGTCTACATAGAGCTGGGATTGGGTAAGTTGAAGATGACACATTACATTCTCTAATTGGCAGACCGTTCCATAAAAGTGCCTAGAGGAAGAGTGGATCATGTTTTGGTGATGATAGATAAAGAAAAGGGCACAATTTTCCCAGCATATTTCATTGTTCTTGATATGGAGTCGGAGGATAGAAGATTCCTATTATCTTGGGAAGACTGTTCTTATCTACAGTTGATGCCGAGATACATGTTCGTAGTGGCACAAAGACAGTTTCATTCATGGACATGAAGATCAA
Organism: Alisma plantago-aquatica; assembly: GCA_963693085.1. Classification (NCBI taxonomy): domain Eukaryota; kingdom Viridiplantae; phylum Streptophyta; class Magnoliopsida; order Alismatales; family Alismataceae; genus Alisma; species Alisma plantago-aquatica. The sequence goes on from OY856410.1 coordinate 191,738,269, forward strand.
GATCAACATGTACAAGACTCCAACCCGGAGAGCATAAGATGAGGATATTGGACATGATCACTTCAAGAGTCTGAATGGTCATTAGAGAGGAGGGGATCTAGATGAAGGATTTGATGACAATTTTTGCGATTAAAGGGATGAGGAACATAGGTTGAGTGCAAATAAGAGATGCATTTATTGCAAGAATGGGCACATGAGGATGCCAAATGGATGAATGATTGAGGAATCACCAAGAAGCTCAATTGAAGGCATGAAACTCAACGCTTGTGGGAGGCAACCCACCTAGGTTTGGGAACTTTTCACTCAACCTTCCATTTTTGATACACTTGGTTATTTTTACACTTTTTCAAGAAAACACACACACATGCATACTTTTTTTAATAGTTTTTGTTCAATTTTAAGATGTGCAGGTGAAAATAGGTTGAAATGAGGGAGATTTGATGAAATTTTGACAAGTAATCCATGAAAAATCATTTTGGATCAAAGATCTGATGTTTTAATGAGATTCAAGTGTGGAACAATTTCCAAAGTATTGACCACAGCTATGGTGACATGGAACGGCCATGGTGGTGCACTCACAATCAAGACAATTGTAGGAAAATCAAGAAGAATCAAAGAAAATCAACAAAATGAAGAACAAAGTCAGAACGACCGTGCAAGACAGCATGACCGTGTTGCTAACAACTAAGAATGACCATGTAAAGTAGAACAACTAGGTGAAGAACAAAGGCAGAACGACCGTGCAAGGCAACACAGTTGTGTTACAAGCCTCCCCACACAGACGTGTCAAGAAGCACGACCATGCTGTATCCTGATACAACACTTAAGTTAGCCATTTTGCAACATTTCTAAAACACTTCTACTCATTTATTCCAAATAGAATGGCTAACCTCCATGCAAGAGCAGCCGTACATCCTCGTCCAAGCCTCCTCTCACCCTCGAATCACCAACAAATCACCCCCAATCCATCTCCAATCAATCCCCCATCATTTCCACTACCTTAATCTCCAGATTCCATCCATTTTCATCCACAAAGTCCCCCATTTCTCTCTAATCCATCCCACCAGCCAGTTCTTCAGAGAAAACCTAAAACCTGAGTTTTCTTCTCCAATTTCAATCCAAAATGAAGAAAATGGCTAAAAAGGCTATAGAGAAGACCAAGGGAGTGCTTTCCTATCAATGCAAGCCAAAGGGCACATCTTCTCTAGCCCCAACGGTGTCCTCCGCTCCACCGTCCACCTCCGGCTCTGACAGGGTAGCTTGTTTGACCGATGTCAAGCTTGATGCACTGATCAATCCGATTGTGGAGGAGGCCTCCTCACAACCTCGATGTGCTACAACATCCTCCTCTAGGGAAACACCGCCCTCACCAGCTCGACTGTCGATTTCAGCAGCCCGACTGACAGTTTTAGCAACTTGAGCGTGGACTTTGACTCGTCCTTTATCATCTATAGCACCAAAACCATAGTCGACAACACGACGAAAGTTATAGTTAGATGGTGAAGATGAGGTGATGCAGGATGCACCACAACCCGAGGCACCACAACATCATCATGTTATAGAGACTGAGACTTTTAGTGGTCAGGTGAAAAAGCCCAATAACCCGAAGTGCCTGATGCATAGGGTGATAACCACCCGCTACGTATGCCGGGAAACACTACATGCCCTAGGTTTCCTCGAGTATTATGAGGGCATGATGAAGGAGATTGGTTTTTATGACATTTTGAGGACACTGCAAGTGACCTATATTGAGCTCATGCAATAGTTATTTGCCACATTGGAGAAGGTCTCCCATGATGGTGAAGACTCCATTAGAGTCGGGCTTGGAGACTAGCATTGTGTCATTTCTTCAACCATGATGAATAATTTCTTTTCTCCATGTGAAGAAATGGTAGCTCGCTTTGAGACGGGAAAGACAGACAAGAGAGCCATTGCTAGTTTTACTGCCATGTGGAAGGCATTCACCGACCACAACGACTTTGTAGCGGGGAAGTCGAAGACTAGTTTGCTCCATAAACCCTTCCTACACTATGTTCATAAAGTCCTAGTGAATACCATTTTTGGTAGATATGAGAATCAGGGGAGCTGCACAAAGAAAGACTTGTGTGTTTTTGGCTGGTAAATAAAGGGAAAACATGTAAACTTAGGAGCATTGATGATTGACCACTTGAGGATAGTCCCATCCAAGAGTAAGAATCCATTCATTCTAGGAGGGATTGTGACATCCATAGCTGTTGCCCTTGGCCATGATGTTTCTGGATATTCCAGGACTGAGGGGGGGGGGTCGGTGGACCTACACTATCCTATACGCTCTTCTATGATTTTAGTTGTTGATCAGAAAATCATAATCAAGTCAACCCACTTTATCAAGGCATCTCACTAGAGCTCCCATACCATGCGGCACCACTATTTACGGAGTGGGGTGCTACTCCAGATTTCTTGGAAAAAGTGAGAAGATGGGAGGAGGAGAACCCTAGGGACATGTTTTAATAGCCAAAGATCATCACAGAGGGGTTAGGCAAGTTATAAGTAGACACATAGAGGAGGAGGATGATTGAGGAGAGTGAGGCTCATCAAGTCAAGAGACGGGATGCAGAGACAGCTGAACAGCCACAATAGCCCATAGTGAACGCATACGACATGTCTACCATACATGCATATCTGGAGGGCATCCAGAACATACAAGACTGCATACTGAGCACACAAGAGGGCGCTTTGAGGGCACAAGAGGGTTTCTAGTGTATCCAGGATCCTATGTGGTTAGATCATCAGTAGATACACTATCAAATTAACCACTTATATCAGTTCCAACACACCTAGTCCCAGAGGAACCCCCATGGGGGGAAGATTTGGGAGTTCACTGTTAGCATTTCAAGACAACTACCCGCCCCTACATTCAGACTACTGGGGTTCCTATTACCAACATCCTCCACCATAGGGAGGAGCACCTCCACCGCAGTGAGCATCTACCCTATCATTTCTAGGCTTCAGTGTCATGCTGATGACAACGTGATTCAAAAGTTTGGGGTGGTAGGGCGGTATGCCCTTATCTCATTTTCACTCTTGTTTTTGCAATTCACCTGCCATTTACTTTGTTTTGTTTGATTTTTTTAAGTTTAGAATTTACATTTTTGCATACCTACATGTCATATAGTTACTTTCTTGCAATTTTTAGCAATTCTAATTTTTCTTCTTCTCTTTTTGCCATGCATTGCATATCATGTAGATTTGTGGTATTTTTTGCATGGTTTAGCTAGGATTTGCTTGTTTACTACTTTTTGTTCAATAATGTAAGCTTAGATGTGATTGAAAGCAACTTGGCATCATTTTGACCAATTTTTCCCAAATTTGAGATTTCTTGCCTAAAAGAGTGTTTTGACCCAATCTCTACTCTTTGGATTAAAAATGATGACCTTTGACAAATGTAAGTGAATTATCATTGTTTATTGCTAAATGGTATCAATTAGTGCATAACCTCTCTTGTATTTGTGAATGTTTTGGTTGAATTGTGACTTGAGAAAGCTATGAGCACTTAGTGCCTATGACATCACTTGATAGAAGTATCAATATCATGTTGTTCATTCATGTGGTGTGAAATTGTTGGATGAAGTGTTGGATTATTTTTTATGCATGAGTCCTTATGCTGAGAACCACACTAGTGACCCCTCTTTGATCTAACTTTTCATTCACCTTCTTCTTACCCCTCCGCCCCATGAAAGGATGCCAAAGTGCACATATTTAGCCTTGGCCACCTCCCAAAGTTTGGGGTGGCCATGTCTATACCTCACCACTTCACTCTCACTACCATATGCCATACCTACACCAAGGGCAAAGAAAAGAAAAGAAAAAGAAAATAAAAAAATGTAAAAACAAAATAAAGGGTGAGTGCTCTATGTAATAGCACTCCAAAATCTTACCGCAATCCTTTCTTCCATTTTCAAACCCATTGAGGTAAGAAACATGAAATCTAGCTCATTTCACCCTTTTCCCACAGCCACGTGGGTCACTTGGTATGGTTTGAAGCATAAGATTGAATGCATGAAGGTGAAACAACACTCCTAGTCATCCTTGATTAACACCATCATGAAACGGTCTACCCAAAACTACATGAAAAAATATGGATAGCTTGTGTGTTCTGAGCACTATATTTGAAGTTCATATTCTTTATGCTCTTTTCATGATTGGTTTGTGAAAGTAGGAAAGGAGAGAGGTGTAATGGGCACACTTAGTCAAGATTGATCCCATTCAACAAAAATCATATTTTACATTGCATTTATCATTTCTTGATTGTGGAAAAATTGTAGAGAGATTGAGTTGGAGCATACTTGAGGACAAGTATGTTTTAAGTTTGGGGTGGTGATTCAACCCTATTTTCGGGCTTCATGTTGTGTAGTATTGAATTTCAATCACATATATACCTGTTAGATTACATGTTATTTCTCTAAATATGCATATTTGTATAAAATGCACTTATGGATATTATTTGCATGTTTTTCAGCATTTGGACTATGCTTGGATGGAAGAGAGAGAGAGAGGATGAGTGATCCTAGGGTTTCTCTACCCTTAGAGAGGCCTAAAGTGAAGTATGAGGCTCCCTTAACCTACCCCTAGTGGCCAAAGCTCCATTGAAGCAAAGATGTACAAGAAAATTCAAAGAAACAAGTGCAAGTGCTGATCCAGAGGCCAACATGGCCGTGGTACCACATAACGGCCGTGCTAGCATACTTGCGAATCAACAGAGTCACCTCTGAGAAAAGTAGAAATCATCATGGTCGTGCCATTCAGAATGGCCGTGGTGGACTAACCACAGAAGGGCCATGCCACATTGCACAACCGTGTGACCTCTAGAGGAGAATGGCCATGGAGTTGAGAATGGGCAGAGAAATCCAAGGCACCACAGTCAAGGTACCCACCACGGTCATGCTACCCTTGCACTACCACGGCCGTGGACGGCCGTGCCACTTCTAGTTCAAAATCAACCATTTTACTGTTGTTTTTCTCCATTTCTCACCACAGTCATTCCACACCACCACAACTATTCTCACCCCTTCCCACCACGACCATGCTACTCACAAAAACCTAGCTACTTTTGCACTGCATTTCCCACTTTACCCCCACTTGACCTATTTCGTCCCCTACACCTATATATACTTAGGTGGTGGCTCTAACATGAGTTTAGAGACCTTCTACCACCTCTTAGACCACCATTTTTGCATTCCACCCATTCCACTCCATTTCCACCTCCATTACATTCCATTTCACCATTTCCACCACCAAAACTTTAGTTTCCTAGTGTTTTGACCATATTCCACCATCAACCCATGCCATTGCACCTTGGAGGAGAGTGGAGGACGTCCTGCATCAGCTTAAGTGGAGGATTTCTTCATTTACACTGAGATCCATGACGTCTTCTACCTCCTTCTCCCCCTTTTTGTATTTTGCATTGCTACGAGTATGTAGGCCCCTTGGGTGGGCTATTTGGGGTGAAAAATGTTACTTTGATACCATGTTGGAGGAAAATGATATGTAAACATTGTAATTTCATTTGCTAATGATTATGTTCTATTTGTATCTCACTCTCCATGAATTTCTTGTTTTTTGTTCTTGAAGTCATCTAGGAATTTAGGGAAATTTCTTATATGTGTGAATTTTGGGATTTGGTCCTAGGTCCAATTCTTGGATCCCTAGCTAGCTACCCATCCTCCTACATTCTAATCAATTCTCCTAACCCTAGTTGAGAGATCTAAGTAGCTAGTTTAGATGAATTTGGTGTGCTTAGCATGGAGCTTTCTCAAGGCTAGAATGTGGGTGATGGGAGGCCTAAAACCTCACTTCCACTCCCATTACTAACCTCAACCCCTAATAATCCTAAGATCATCTAATCCAGAAACCTAGGATTATTTAGACTCTAATTGAATTGCATCTAAACCCTAACTCAGTTGTGTCTCGCAAGGGTAGTAGGGGGTGATAGGGACTAGTTCCCTTATACATACCCTAGCATATCCATGTGCAGTTGGTATTTTAGGATAATTCATTAGACTCTAGCTTGTTGTTTGGTCTGAAAATATAAATGAAAGTATAATGTTCATATGTCATCCCAACCTAATTGATGAGTGCATCCCCCAAAAAACCCACACACCCCTTTATTGCTTTTAAAACCATAATTGATTTCTTGTTTAGTTAGTGTTAGCTTTGTTAGCTCTTTACCTGCTTAGCTAGCTCCTTGGCTTGTCCTTTCATTGTTCTTGCTAGTTTAGGTCGTTACTTTCTCTTTTGCCCTATTTGCTAGCTTAGTGTAGACTAGACTTTTTCTTGCTTGCTTTAGTGTATCTTGCTCATCTTTTTGCTTGCCTTGTATAATTAACTATCTAGTGTTTTCTTCCCTTTAATTGCTTTCTTGTTCATCTTTAGTGTAATCAGACAAATCAACCTTTAAACCCTTCAATCCTAGACTCCGTAGTAGGAACCTAGCCAAAAAACTAACCTAGCTCTAGTGCCCCCTTTTCTCCCTATGGATTGACCCTATACTTGCCGCCCTCCTATGCTACGACACGTCCCCATGCGCTTGTGGGTTAGCATTTGAGTAGAAGTAGGTTGTTTGTGTAGGTCCTTATAAATTTTGAAAATTAATCCACCGTGTGTTTCTGTTCACGGGATTGCATATATTCAAACTCCAATGGAGTAGTGTGCAACACCATTGGCAAAAACACACCAAGTTTTATGTGAGTGAAACTTGTTCGATAAAATTTCTTGTGATGAATTTTGGAAAGTGCCAAAAAAGTGCTTAAATATTCATTTTAAGTGTTCTTAATTTTTTATAAGTTTAATTACAAGTCATACAATCATTACAAGTGATTTACAACAAGATTCTAATTGTTACGATGCCTTTTTCACAAAAGTGCACTTGCATTAATTTTGACTTGTCTTTCTCCAAGTCAGGATGCGCAAGTTTAGGCATTTGGAGTGTGTCTATACCTAATCTAAAATCACTCAAGTAGAAACATTAGACACAAATAAGTGGAATGGTTTAGTCATCACTAAAATAAGGGTTTAGTCAATTGAAACAAGGGTTTCAATTTAGACCTTGAGTAAACATCTATATTTTTCCACCTTACTAGAAACTATAATGTAGTACATGATGTCATTTGTCACCATGCAATGCACACTTTATGTTCTATATTTCAAACATTTGTGTTTAGTACATAAGGTTGATATTTCTATGGGCTCGTTTTTTTATAGAAAAATGAGTGGATAGAGAGAACTTTGCTAAGAAAATGATGTCTGAGTCATCATAGATGTACATGAGGCTCCATATTAAGATCTTGTCTTATCAAACACAAATAAGATAGGGATAAAGACAAAATATACGGTACAACCCATAAAGTAGAGGGGAGTGAGGAAAGGGGTTGAAATTGTGAGATGGTGCCTCCTCAAAGCTTGAAATCTTTCCATGATTGTGAATTTACTTCCTTCTAGTGCTTCAAACCCCACATGATGGTGGAATCATGAAAAGGAATGGTTATGGGTGATGGAATGGTTGTATGAGGTGATACATGGTTTACAACCCTACAAAAAATAGGTACTCTCACTATGAGAAAACTACTAATGGATGGATTTGTTGTGGGGAGTGATAAAGGATGTAGTGTTTGTTTTGGATATTGAAAGTGATGGGGATACATGGGTAGTGTTGGAGAAAATGAAGAAGAAAAATAATTGAATAGTGTTATTCAAACTCACATCAACTGAGAACTACTCAAAACTACCCACTAACCCCAATCAAATAAGGTGTTTGTAATGAAAAGATGGATGATGGGGGAATGAGTCTTGAATAAAATTAGGCTATAAGTGGGGTGTTTCATGGAGGGAAATGGAAGTAGGATCTAAAATTTATTCACCTAGAAAATATAGAAATCAAAACTAACTATAAAGAATAATTTCTTGCAAAATTTGCAAAATAAATGTTACCGAGGAAGAGAGCTTGGGGTAGGATGGGGAACATGAAGAGTTCTATCTAGTTGTTGAGAATGATACATAGCCTTTTCCCTATTGTTGGGGATAAAGTGGTGAATTTTGGAGCAAAAGATTCCTAAAAAAGAATCTCTCAATTCTTTTATGCCCCTTCACCCAAATTTGGACATTTAATGCATCCCCTAACGTATAAACCCTAAGGATTTCATGAGAAAGAGGCATTGTCCATGTGCCATCAAATTGGTGCAAGAAATTGGGTTCTAATGGAAGTAAACAACAACATTTGTTGCACCTCCAAATTATCTCTTCATTTTTACAAAACAAAAATAATTTGATCTATAAACTCCAACTTCAATTTACTGCCTACTTTTTTAAAGAAATTAGATTACCAACTACACCCGTATGTATACAAGTAAAATTTCTTTGAATAGAATTAATATGACATGCATAACATGATGTCATATATACATACATGTGTAACATTGATCCTTTACTTAATGTAACAAATTCAATCATCTGGGTGTAACCCTAACTTTATAAGTAGCTATCATTGTAATGACCTGATTTCAAATTAGCCATCTAATTGGGGTTTACTTTGATGATTACATGGTTAACCATATTGATCATTGTTTAAACTGGATCAATGATGATAGTTTTCTATGATATTATGAACTATATGAGACACTTTAAAGCATGCTTTATTTGAATAATAGGGTTTGCAAGTGAAAATCCTAGTTGGTTGAAAATTAGGATTTTGAATGTATGTGAATACGAAATTTGATAAATATAGTGGTGTAGTATTTTTTTTAGTATTTTATAGGTAAATTTATCTATTTGAAACTTGGATAAAATTTGGATGACTCAAATATACGTGTTAATGTAAATTTTGAAAAATTTTGGACGTTCTTTGGATATGTTTCTTGATTGAATTCCAATTCGAGTGATAATGCTACAGATTGCAATATAGTAGTGTAGTGTTTGATTTTAAATATTTATTGATAACTTTGATTAATATGAAATTTTAGTGCATCTTTGAAACTTCATTTCAAACAAAACATTAATGTTCTATAATTTTTTAAGAAGGTTTGATTGATGAAAAATAGCTTTATCAACCGACTTTTATGAGAGAAAACTCTGCTGAAAGAATGTAGTGGGGTTAATTTAAAATTTTCCTAAGAAACTTAGTTGCCTATATGAGTAATCTAACACCCCAGTGGCCCCCATATTTCTTTATCTTTCTAAACAAACAAACTTCTAGAGGGAGATAGAGAATTAGGGTTTCTATGAGGAACAAGATTAAGATGGTGATCTAAGGTTTTATTTTCCAAGGAGTGATAGAAGAAAATTCATTTACCTTATTTAGATAGGTTCTCATGGTGAATATTCTATTTCATGTATAAATTCCATCCCTCCTCTGATTGGATCAAAAGGATATCAATTCAAAATATTTTCTCTTTATTTTTCTTCTATTTCCCCTTTCTAGGGTTCTTGAGTTGTAAAGTTCAAAAAATGGAACTCAATCATCGTGAGCTAATTGGATTTATAGAAATATGGAGTATGGGCAAAGTTTTCAAGGTTCTTGGCACCTGAGGTGAGTGCTTATATTCCTCTTAATATTGGTAATCATTCTGAAACACAAATCCTACCCGGCTAAAATAATCATGATCCTTACTTTTAATTGTATGTGATTGAGTAATAAGTGAAAAGATTGTCGGGAACCAAATTCTACTAATTTTGACTCTTGCTTATGAATCTGTATATTTTTAATTCTTTATCTATTAAATTAAGTTATGAGAAAAATCCTATAGATAGTGAACTATGTTGTTTTAAAACAAATATTGCTTAAAATTCAACCCACTGAATGATATGCTCAAAAATTTAGAAGACATGTGTACAATCATGTTTGAATGGAATATGTATGGATTACTCTAGTATATTGTTGAATATTACTGAAATTCAATATGGTATCACTTGAGGATCAACATGAAGGTTTGAAATGGAGGTATTCCATGTTTAAGGTTAGTTTTGCAAGATTGACTCAAATCAGGTAATGAATCAATGCATACTTATAATTGATGGATTCATTGTGTGGAAACGGGAACTAGGGTTTCCATGTGTTGTGAATACCCTTAATGAACCTCAACATCATATGATGAGAATATTGAGTAATATGTTTCTTATGATGTAATGGACTTAGATGACTTCTTAAAAACCCTAGAAGTTCAATATTAAGTGAGTATGAGAGACAAATCTTGAACTTGTATATAATCTTATAAATGTGAAGAACTGCTCAACTATGATTGCTACTACTTCAATTGAACGTGGGAAGTCTTATTTGGATGAGTTAAGTCTAATGCATATAATCTAGTATAATTTATGGAATAATGAGTAAACCCTCACATGAATGAAATTCTTATTACAAGTCACATAGTAATAAATTGGGAAGATAATTAAATATTAGGAAGCAAGAAGAAGTAATCATACTCTGTGGTTACTTCCTAAATTGAGAGTTTTATAAGTGATACGATAATTTCTTATAATTGCCAAAATGTGATTGGAAGTCAATGATATGGTACGCTGGTCTAAATACAAGAAAGGAAATGGTCAAGAATGAATTGAATGGTGATGATAAGTTATGGATAATATTAATTAAATGATCACACAGAAGTCTTTCATCTATTTGATTCAAATATAATTCGCTTGACATAAATTGAATGCAGTACACTAAAATTCGATTATGAAGGATTTCAATGACATAGAAACTTAACGCATAAAGTAAATTTAATATAGTTTATTCCAAGAGTAGCAGTGAACTTGATATGAAAAGAAGTTATGACTATGATTATGAACTGAAGGAAAAATGAAGAAATTTGATATTTGGATATGTGAACGTAATTGTAACCCTAATATGATGAGCTATGTGATAATAATCAATAATATTTTGATATAAGGGTTAAGGAATGAAAATAAGTATAGTTTAATTAATTATAAGATGATGTTCAAGGATGCAAAATTATTCAAAAGAATAAATGTTTGGATTGTAATTGTTTATAGAACACTTTTATCATGATAATTATGTAGTGCGATGGATTTTAAATGATATTATATAAGTGTTGGATAATAACCCTAAGTGAAGAATGGTAAATAGTAAGAGAGGAGTATTAAGTTTGTTATACTAGTTTTTGCTATGAGATTTATTCACATATATATAGAATTTAGATGAAACAAGTATATATTGTATAATAAAAATGTTCAGAGCATGATGAATGACATACGATGTCCATACACTTCTATTGTTGCTTTTTCTAATGTCTCTATGATTATTTGATGAGAAATGTGATATGCAATGAACATATATGAAATATCGTTAGATTGAATTCACATGCATTGATTACATTTGAAAAAACCTTTTTAGGGTAAATCTAGATAAAAAAATTATGTCTTAAATTGATAGCCCAATGATTATTATTGAGATGAGGTGATGTGAAATGAAAAGAAACATACATGTCACAATATACATATTTTTTTGCTTATTGTTTCAATCATTATCTTTCTTGTTAATCCTAATATGTTTTATACCATTATAGTTGCATGAGAATACACAAACTTGATAAATTATTATTGGAGTTATTTTTAAGATGAGAATTTAGATTAAGTGAAATGATGACAACCTAGTTAGGTGCCTTGAACACTGTGAAATTTTCCTGAGGTCCATACTGGGGAAATAAAATGAATCTCACTATAGTAATCAGAGAATTATGAAAAGGATTTCCAAAGTGTGGATTGAAACCTAGAGCACTAGACCACCAAGATTTAGGAGTGAGTCACACAATGTGATTTTGTCCCTAAATCCTATGCTGGGAAGTCTATGTCCATGAGGAATACAGTGATGAAAACTACAAAACATGTGATATATGATGATATGTTATATTCAATGATGATAGTGACATTCAATTATGCATGTTACTTTCATGTACCCAAGATGAGGACATGAGCCTATTTAGGCAACCCTGTAGTGGACCAGGGTCTTCTACTGATATCTTAGGGTGGCCGATAATTAGAATCAAGACATAAAAATAACATCATCTTTGTGACACCCTACCAGTCGGATCAACAACATATATTGTAGCTTGAAGTTGAAGTTCACATAATACATGTCTACCAAACAAGACTATTCAAATGATAAATAAAAAATTAATCATAATCTCAATGGATATTATATTCAACATTAACTGGTTGTCAACATTTAATATCAAATTTCATACTAGAAAAATAAGAATCTCTAGTATCTTGACATTTGATAATTTCTATAATAGTTCTAAACTAAGTAAGAGTGGGAAACTAATGACTCTCCACTATCATGAACAAGCTAAAATACCCTTTGAACTCTTAATTATGATGTTTGGGGTAAATCACCCATTGCTCCCTATCACAATTACAATACTATGTGATGCTTACAGATGATTTTTCATGCATTAGTTGGATATTTCATATGAATCACAAGAATGAGTTCTTCTCATTGTTTATTTCATTCTACAAAATGGTTTCAAACCAGTTCAACCTGACTATGAAGAAGCTACAAAGAGACAATGGGGGTGATTTTTTGAATCATAATTTGTGACACTTCCTAAATGGATTTGGTATCCTGCATCCACTCTCTTGTCCTCACGACCCTTTTCAGAGTGGAGTTGTTGATAGAAAACATCATCATGTCATAGAACTTGGTCTTGACATGATGTTCAACGCACATGTTCCTAAACCTTACTGGACTGAAGCCTTCTTTACAGTTGTGTATCTCACTAATCTCTTTCCTACTCCATCATTACTGATGAAGTCACCATTTGAGGTTCTCTATAACAAACATCCTTATTACTCCCATCTAAGAACCTTTGGAAGCTTGTGCTACCCCTGCCTTCGACACTGCACCACAGATAAATTGGATCCACGATCCTTACCCTGTATCTTCTCGGGGTATAACTCACAACACAAAGGGTATAAATGCCTTCATATTCCCTCTAAACAACTTTACATCTCTAAACATGTAGTTTCCAACGAAACTATATTTCCTTTTCTATCACACTCTTCCACCTCCTCTTCTTATGAGAATACCTTTCCTACTCCACCGTCATTTATTCCATTGATAACACAACATCACCAAAAAAATCCACCTCAACCTTCATCGTCATCTGTCACAATGGGTTCCACCGACTCCTGATATATTCCCTCCTTCTCCTAAAATCCTTGACCCTTCCATCACCTCACCGCTTCTACCTCATCCAGACCTTTCTCCTAACAATCTATTCAATGAAATCACCCCTCCTACCTCTTATGCCAATTCCACCTCTGAAGCCTCAACACCCATTGATTCTAGTTCCATGACTCTACCTCTTGACCCAACGTCACTTGTCAAAAAATAACCCCACCAACGGACATGCTATGGTGACTCATGGAAAGGATGGCATTCAAAAAACAAACCCAAAGTATGCTCTTCAAACCTCTCTGCATACTCTCACTCCCATAATTGTGAAACAAGCCCTTCAACACTACGGTTGGAGACAAGCAATGACATATGAAATATATACACTCAAACAAAACCTGACTTGGACTCTTTTTGAACGATGCCCCGATATGAATGTCATGAGTTTTAAAAACCAAAGTAAAATCTGATGGCACTCTTGATTGGCTTAAGGTAGGTTTGATGCCCCGATATGAATGCCATGAGTTTCAAAAACCAAAGTAAAATATGATGGCACTCTCGATTGGCTTAAGGTAGGTTCGTCACTAAGGGATTTCACCAAGAGGAAGGCATCAACTACAATGAGACTTTCATCCCAGTTTTTAAATATCCAACCATCAAAATTGTATTATTCGTTGCAGTTCCAAATGGGTGGGATATTCAAAAACTTGATGTTTGTAATGCTTTCCTCAATGGTACACTTGAACATGACGTCTCTATGGAACAACCTCCGGGGTTCTCAGATATCTCAATGCCCTCACACATACACAAACTCAGTAAAGCCCTCTATGAATTGAAGCAAGCCCCTCAAGCACGGTGCAATAAAATTCATTCCTTTCTCACAGAACATGGCTTTCTATTATGCACCTCTGACTCTTCCTTATTTGTTCTCTCTTCTGTGAATCTTTTGGTATATATTCTTTTGTACATCGATGACATTCTTATCACTAGAAACACTACAACTGTTGTCCACAACATAATTGGTCAGTTTGAAGATGAATTTTCCCTTTGCAACCTGGGTCATATTCACTACTTCCTCGGGATTCAAGTTGATACCAATCATGATGGGCTTGTACTTCATCAAACTAAATATGCATTGGACATCCTTTCCAGAGAAAATATGTTACATTGTAAACTTTCTCAATTCCAGTTTGCACTTCCATTCTGTGTGACTCATTACAAGAACTTGGAATACCTCTCTCTGACATCGGCTCCTATTGTCACATAGTTAAATCACTCCAATACCTCACTGTGACTAGGCCAGATCTGTGATGCCCTGATGTGCCACAAAGTGAGATTACTCAAAACAAAATACAGAACTAATACTAATCGACCAGGTTACTAGAAAACACATGAATTTAAAACCGTTATCACATATCCAACTCAAGTGGAAGCATATCCATTGGATTCCATAAAAGCCACATATCATATCTCATATCAAAAGATTATTACAAGACATTGTTCACTTGCTCACTGGCTACAACCTGTTACAAGAGGTAACCTATTCACACACATATATGCCATATATGTACAACAAGGCATATAGCCAAACATCGACTCAATATACAACATCTACAAAACACCCAAAGTTCTTGAGAGTACATGGACGATACATAAGAGTATACTAGAAAACTCTAGTTGCATATCCAACCTTTCAAGAGATATTGCTCCTCTTGATGCTTAGCTTCAACAACATGATCTCTACCTCATCATGCATGACCACCTAAAAGATGTGGAAATCCATGGGGTGAGACCAAACATCCCAGTGAGATATATATCTCTCTGCCAACGTCAATTATAAGCACGGATAAACTAAAGAAGATAGATAACATACTTATCAGGTTGAGAAAATTTAGCAAAATGATATGTATTAAATTGGTAACACAGATTAGGAAAACGACCCAGTTACCACTAAATAGTAGAACAAATAAAACTTTAAGAAGGAATATGAAGAACATGTATAACAGTTGATTTCTCAAAACACATTATGATTCAAGAAATTAGTACAAAGTTAAGGCAAATGGGTCATCCAATGTGAAGTGTATTTGACCCAAAGCAAATATACCACATATTTGTATTACATCTTTTATTATGACCTAGGGATTTGAGTTGTACCACTCAAATCCAACTGACCACTGTGAAGTCAAAATTGGTTCCATACAAGGTCTATAGAAGAGTCAGAATCTACAACCTCTCCAACACCTCTTGGTCAGTACAAGAGAAACACCACAGAGACATATCATTCAACTACAAATAGTGACATATAGTCAAGTTGAAGGATTGGCTCACGCATGGCCATACTTATAAAACACCTATCTTGCATTGGTACAAGTCATGACGCTAGAGAACAAGCTCACACATGGACATTCTAAAAGGGGCATGATGCAGTTAATTGCTACCTATCACATATCACAAAAGAGTACAACTCATGCATGAACATCTCACACAAAGGGATAGGTATGACCATAGTCATCCTACCCAACCTATAATTTTGGATGCAAGGAGATACTTGACTTGCACCCCAAAATATTCAAAAATATGAGCTCTGAGTTTCCCCTAGGAATGACTCGTTTCGCCATCCAACACGTTCTAATACTATAATAGATCTATGGCATAGGGAAACTACATGATTATGGTTTAACTTGATTAGTTAGGCCAATTGGGTATATTTTAGCATCAATCAAGTTACAACATATAAGACCTAAACAAACTCCACAAAAATAAGGGCATGTACAATTCCAGAAGATATAAAATCTATAAGGTGTGAACTTGTCACATCATCACATGATACTTGTAGCACTTCCATTCACCAGGCCATTACCAATGTCACATCACTATGTTATATCAATCCAACAATAACATCTCTAGAAGATAACACCTCACACTAGGCATTAAGCCTCTGCCAGGTCATAAGACACATCACATCATTCATGTACATTCAATGTCACAATGTGCCTCAATTGCAAATTGTCACCACTCTATATTATTCAATGATCACCATAGATCTCACATGGCTATGACATACATTCAACCTATGAGGTTAGATTTGCACAAGTAGGAGAGAGAAAACATAATCACATGTCATACTTTAATGCAAAATCAACTAGCATAACACACCCTAGAATTAGGGTTAGGGTTTTACATACATAAATGATTAGGGTTTCATTTCATCACTTATCACCAAACCTTAGATACCTCATCTCCCACTTTCTTAGAACATACTAGGGTTAATAAACATGATAAGGGTAAACTAACCAAACATCCAAACAACACTAGGTATTAATTATCAACTACTTGTACATGTGTAGCAACTGTACTATGTTATGCACGTATGTAGCAACCATGTGGTGTCATATGTGTATGTCGACCAAACCCTCATGACATGTTGTTATGACCGCAACAAAAAACATCAACTGAAAACATATGTCACGACCACACACTATTGGGGTTAGGGTTTTGACCGCTACACATGTGTAGCAACCCACTACACATCACCATGTAGACAAAGCTCATCCAAGGTTCATGTCATGACTGAGACAAAGACAACCGAAGGTATGTGTTGCACCTGACACACATCACAAGGCACACCCCATTCAAACTAAGCCAAGGTTTGACTGGCCAACTAAACTAGGTGCTTCAATGAAAACCAAATCAAGCAGGTGTTGCAATCAACTCAAGAAATGTATGTGTAGCACCCACTACACTTTGTCAATCCACAAGTATCGACTACACCAAAGACTAAGGACAAAAAGTGTCACCAATATCAACCTCACAGAATCATAAACGTCCAACCCTAAAAATAATCACCTTCATGAACACCCAAGAAACAAAAAACTAAGAGAGAGAAGACCAAGCTTCAACCTCAAGAAAACTGATCCTAAAACCTCAAGAAAACATAAGGGCCGAACTATAATATGGTGATGAAACCAAGGATCATGTTGCATGTAACAATTTCATTTCATCCATCACATAGAAATAGAGTATATGAAATTTGGGTTAACAAAAAGAGCAATCTACATGAAAATACTACAAAGTCTTAAACCCTAATTCAAGATAGCATCATCTATCACATTAGCATCACATTTTAGAGGTTTAAATAGTATCATGCAAGGGAAAATAAGGTTCAAATAATAGAAGAAGGTAGAGAGTTATATGACCCACCTCATGGATAGGTCAAGCTTCAAAGATCACAATCTCTAAGAGAAGAAAGAAGCTCCAACCAAAGCCAACACGTCGGCCACTAGGTCACCTCCAAGTGAAAAACTCTAGGCCAAACCAAAGAATAAGAAAGGAGGAAGAGAAGAAAGCTTCCTCTCACTTGGGTATCACCATGTCAAAATATAGTATCTAAACCCTTTGTGATGAGAAGTTTCTTTCAAGATGATCATCATGGTATAACCGCAGTGTCATGGCCAATACGGAAGGAATAAGAGGATAGGGTGCAAAGGAAAACTAGATCAAGGGTTCAAAATCACTTACCTAGGAAGAAGATCACCAAACATCACCACAAGAAGGATGATCAAGCTCAAGAACACAACATTCAAAGGTGATCGACCACCAAATCACCAAGATTAGCACCCTCTAACCCCAACAAGCTCCAAGTTTGGCCAAACAAGGAAAGAGAAGGAAAGAGAAGGAAAGAGAGAAAAATGATTTCTTGCATGAAGAAGAGATAGGTTATATACTCAAGGTAAGAGGGAGGTAAGGTACATATGAGGTGTCAACACAAGAGAGAATCAAAAGGACACTTATCCACCTAGAAAATAGCCATACAACCACTAAACACTTGCACACAACATATGGTGATACAACCTAGGTTGGGTATTGACCACTAAGGTCACCCACACCTTGTTGTGGTCGAGACACACCAACGGTCAGAACAAACATCACCCAAAGAAGGTGTCTCGGTCGAAACACACTCAAGACACACCAACATGGTTGAAACACTCAATCAAGATCACATGGTCGACACTATGTTCCACCAAGCCACACCCCAAGAACCCTAGCATCACCACAGGATGCCACATCATCAACCATGGTCCAAGCAAGGTGCTCCTCAACATCATCTTCCCTCTCATTATGAAAAGGCACAAGAAGCACACTCTAAATGTGACAAATTGCAATTCAAACCATCAACATGGGTAAATTACAACTTGGTCTAAAACAAGGATACATGGCTCAAACATCACCCAAATAGGACCAAACTAAAAACATAATCTTAGCAAAGCATCTCAAGAGATTAGATTAAGTTTAAGCATCTTATTAAGGAAAGCAAACTCACTCAAGCACTAAGATAGGTCGAGGGTCTTACAACCATAAACCCTTAATATGGATTTTGGCCCCAAAATCCTAGGCAAAAAGAGATGGGTACTTCCTACGCATATCTTTGTCAAGATCCTATGTGGCTTCCTCCACACCACAGTGATGCCATAGAACCTTCACTAACAGAATATCCTTCTTCTTCAACTTCTTGATCCTCCTATCCAGGATCAACTGAGGACATTCCACATAATATATGTCCTCATATAGCTCAAGCTCCACTACCTTCAACACCAAATCTATTTCAGGGTGACACTTTGTCACAGAACCGTTTGTTACCCAAATCCTAATTCTAAATGACTATAAAGCCATTGAAGATAGGACCTAGGCATCTGTCTCTAGCATGGTATTGTCAAAGCATGAATGTGGAAGCATAAATCTTAGCATACATGAACAGATAACAAGATAAAATCACCAATCATAATCTCAACATTCAACAAGATATATTAAACAACATTATTTATTACAAGATGTCAATTACATGTTCAAGAGTACAATTTTATCAGTCTGCTCATGGATACTAAGGATCTACAACAAGGACACCAGACATAGCTCACCATGCCCATCAACTTATAGACATCTTTGAACCTATAAAATACGTGAAACAAGGCGGGTCAAGCACACGAGGTGTCGAGTACAGGGAAAAAATATACATATACATAAGCTTTTCATAATTTGAAAAGATTTACAGAGGTAACAGACAAGAAATAAACAAGTTAAGTATTTAGAAAAATAAGAGACCATGTTTTATGTCATTTCACTCCAATTATACCATCATTTTTTTTCATTTATAAGGCCTTTTATGGACAACTTTTCACTGGAAGAGTCTATGAGGGTGCTCAAGATTAGCTAACCCTTTTATCAACGATCCACCCTATCTTGATAACTCAAGTAGGATGCCCATCCTCATGTCCTTACCCCAAAACTTTAGGTAGTTGCATGAGGTTTTTTATAATGGATTTTATATGTTATGTTTGCAAGTTACAAAACAACAATACAAGACAAACATCGAGTACCATACTAGAATACTACATGACAACATTTGAGCAAACAAACTGTAACATCCCTGACCTGGGTTATGATTTAACCCTAGATGTTTTGCTTAATAAAGTGGATTATATGCTTTCTCTTATCTTTTGAAAAGTAATTAAGGCTCAAGAGGAACTCATATTTTAATTTTAGTCCTTTTTGAATAATGTTGAAATGATATTTTACTTGTTTTGGACTAAAGTGCAAATTACCCAAGTTGAGGGGTTAAATTGCAAATTGTGCATGATAATATGTTACTCATGTATTGAAGAATCATGAGAATGAATATGATGTAGAGGAATGGCTTGTGAAAGCCTGAATACCAAGAAAGAGTTGATTAAGAAATGTTTGTGCATTAAAACCTAGTTTTGGTGTAATGTACAATTTACCCAAAACCTAGGGTTCAATATGCAAATTATCACTTCAACAAGGTCCCTAATATTTCTTGGCATCATTTAGAGGCAATAAAATGAGAGGAGCATCTCATTTGAGTTTCTTTGGAGGAGAGAGAATCTTGATATTAAATTAATCAAGATTCAAGCATAATTAAAAACCTAATTCAATCTAATGCAAAAATAAATAAAATAATTGAAGTACCCTTTAATCAAAAGGTGAAGGACGAATTTTCATAAGTGGGAACGTCCTTGTGCCTTGAAAAGGCCACGAAATATTTCAAAGAAAGTGGATAACCCACTCACATAAAATAAAGAAAAGTAATATCCACTAATTTTTGGATATTATTATTATAAGGGTTAAGGTGCTTAATTTGCTTTTCCTTTAATTCATGGATAATGAAGAGGAATAAAAGGAAAAGGGAGTTGACTTCGTATACAAAGAGTTGAGGGGAGTGTGTGGCATGAATTGGGGAGTTGAAGGAATTTTATTAACTTTCTCTCTCCTTGAAAATCCTTTATATATATATATCCAATTTTCCACTCAACCAAAGGCTCTTTTTCGAATTTTCTTTCACTCTTTGCTTGCTAAACAACCAAGGGAGCTTGGAAGAAATAGGAGGACGACCCCCAACCTGTAGGTAAGCTCAATGCATTTGGTTCAATTGTTCTTCTTGAAATTCCTTTGATTAATTGATTAAACTACCATGAGAATGGGAGTAGATTTCGAGGATTTGAAGCTTTATGATGATGACATCATCTCAAGCACATATCTCAATTAAAATCATAGGCAAAAAGTTTCAAAATTTGAGACCAATCAGTTTTAATGGAATTGGTTAAACGGTTTCAAGCAAACCGTTAGAAACCAAACTATTTCAAACCGTTTGGAGAGGCTGACCGACAGTTGACCATTTGGATAAATATGATGATGTAATTGGATGTTGATCCAATGGTTTCAATTAATTTGATCTTGAAGGTTCCAAGAATGGAAGATCTTTCAATTACAAAATTCAATCGGGTTGAAGTGTTGAAATTCTCAATTGATGGATTCAATTTTTGGGTTGACTAACCCAAACGGTCTCAAGACCATTTAGAGGTCACCCAAATGGTCTCAAGACCGTTTGGAGGTCAACCAAGACCGTTTAGAGGTCAACCAAGACCATTTGTAGGTCTATAGTTGAGTATGATTGGATGGTTGAAAATCCAGTGGTCTCAAATTGAAATACAATCAATAGCTCCATTGATGATCGGTTCAATGATGCAAACCCTAATTGAATTTCACAAATTTCAATGATGGGATGGGTCAAACGACCTCAAGACTGTTTGGAGGTCACCCAAACGACCTCAAGACCGTTTGAGGTCAGGTCATATCATGGTTTAATGACGATTCAACAATTTCAATGGAATTAGTTTCACTATGCCAACCATTGATAGTTCCTCGATTCCAAAACCCTAATTGATGGTTTCTTGACTATAAATCCTAGTTCAATTGGGTTTAAAATCCTAATTGATGGCCCAATTAAAGGGTGATTCAATGGTTCAATTGATGAATGAATCAATGATTCAATTGATAGGCGGTTCATTGATTGAAACCCTGAATTGATTAAGTGATAGAAGACCTTTTTGGTCCATTCAGTTTTGAGAGGGTTTGGACCAAACGGTCTCAAACCGTTTGGATACTCAAGTCCATTTGGTTTCAACACATTTCTTACCTAAATGGTTTCAAGGGAAATTTGTCCAAATGATTTCAAACCATTTAAATTCTGAGAGACTAAGACCGTTTGGGGTCTAAGTAATCAAAACCATTTGAGGTTAAATTGGTCAATCCAATTGGATACCTAATGTAATTGAAGATTCAATTGGCCAATCTATTTGAATATCTAATGTGATTGAAGGTTCAATTGGTCAATCCAATTGGATACCTCATGTAATTGAAGGTTTAATTGATCAAACCATTTGGACACCTAATGTACTTAGGTGAGTGATACCCTTAGTGGGGCTAATCATTGATACATAATGATGCAATAATTCAATACATCATGCTAACCCTAATTGTATGAATTTAAATAAAGAGTAGACGCAATCTAATCAAGAATTGAGTAGTGGACATCCTAGAAGAGGATGAGAGAAAGATATTCATACATGTATAATAATCATGCCCAATACATTCAAAATGAATGGGATATATAATTAGGGTATGATCCTTAATAAAGAGATCATAAAACCCTAATTGAGTTGATTGATGAACTCAAACCCTAATCTAGGGGGATGATGTGATATGAATTTAGGGTGATGACATGAGTAACCCTAATTCAGGGTAATGATGTGCAAATCCATAATGTAGGGTGATGTACTACAATTTGAAACCCTAATGTAGGATAAAAATATGAGAAACCCTAATTTTGGGTTATTATGTATGAAACCCTAATTTTTGGGTAATATGATGATAATCCATAATCCTAATATGGGTTAATGGGATGAGTATCCCTGATTGATATGGAATGGAAACACTAATACTAAAAAGGGAATAGTGGTATTACTTTGTGTTGCACGGTGCTGATATATAATTGATGTAACTGTTATCATCTGTACTAACCATGCAGGTATCATGAGATGATGAACATAGCTAGGTATGAGCTATGATGCTTTATTTATTGAAATTGTTTATTGGACCTTGTGTGCCATAATATGCCTTGTTGCTTAGTAAGAGTTAAAAAGAGAGTTAATGGGCCTAGAGTGCCATAAGAGATGCTTGTGTAGCAAATGTCATGTTTACCTTGGTCAGATGACCTGAAGGTGATAATTACCTGAAAAAGTGGTAACGATGCTCAGTGATGAGCTAAGGGTTTAAATACCCATAACCATATGATTATGGTATTGAGATTGTGAAGGGATGATAATTCACAATATTGAAATGGGGGATTGAGATCTCAATGTCATATAAAGACTGAGAAGTACTTGATAAAAGTAGTGCATGTTTCTTTGTGGCAATTGTTATAATAAGTTATGTTTGAAAACTTGGCTGATGCTAAAAGAATATGATAATGTACTTAATTAATCAAGTGAAAGATATTCATATAGTGCTCTGACCATAGATCCATCATCGTCAGTAGTTGGTGATGGTGAAACAGGTTTTCCTACGGGATCTCCTGGAGATCGAGCGGTGCCTAGTCACACATCAGTGCTACCCAAGTGAAATAGAAAGTTGGAGAACAACTTTAAATCATACAATCCATGAATGGTGTTACAGTGAATGTATAATTCCTTTGTCACTGATATCCTGAATGAACTCGAGGCATGGAACAATCATCCTGTCAACATTCATTCATTTCCTTGATCTCAGAGCAGACTGGGTGAGATGTGTGTGACATCAATATCACATATTGATTCACACATGCATGCGCATGCCTTTCTCAATCCTACTCATCAAGTGGCCAAGGATATCAAACTCCCTCAGGAGGGACAAATCCCATATCTATCACTCACCCCTCAAAAGCCCCATGTGTCAAAGCCACCCATTCATCACCTTTATAACAACCCATGTTTCAGGACTGCGTTTGATGATGTCAAAGTGTACCCAACGGCATGTGTTGAGTGTAGTGATTTCAGGTCAAAGAATCACACTCACCACCATCACTGTGAGAGCTGAGTATGACTACCAAGTCATGGTTCCATGTGTCACTCTCACAGTGGGTCTGTCCGGTACCTTATTCTCTAAAAAGTACCTATGTGCTTGGTTTGATATCACTATATCATGACTAATGAGATTCTGTCATCAACCAACACACAATCTAGTCTTCAGTGTTATTGATGTCTATGGTTATTTCCACAATAACAACCGACTAGGGACTAAACAAGAATGTATACTCTTAGCATCCGTATGATCTCATCGTTTAGGTCTTGAACCTAAAAGCATACATCATTGAGTATAACCATTATTTAGACATCTATCATGTTACACCATCATCTCAGAAATAGTTTAAACATATAGATCAGAAATTGCCTTTTATTATTATTCAAATAATTTACAAAGTATCCCATTACAATCATCATATGACTTGCTGTATGGGCATACATACCAACAAAATCCCACTTGCACTTAGAGCCAGTCACCAAGGAACCTCAGTCCTTGTGACCTAGTATGACCATCATGCTTCTGTTGAGAAAGGGCCTTAGTCAGTGGATCAGCTATGTTGTCTTCAGTTGGTACTTTGCAAATCTTCACATCTCCTCGTTGTACAATCTCTCGTATGAGATGGAAGCGCCACAATATGTGCTTGGACCGCTGATGTGATCTGGGTTCCTTAGCTTGTGCAATAGCTCCATTATTGTCACAATAAAGCTCAATTGCATCACAGCTACTGGGAACTACACCAAGTTCAGAGATGAACTTCCTGATCCACACAGCCTCCTTTGCTGCATGTGAAGCAGCAATATACTCAGCCTCTGTAGTAGAATCAACAACTGTTTCTTGCTTGGAACTCTTCCAGCTCACAACTCCATTATTAAGGCAAAACACAAACCCTGACTGCGATCTGTAATCATCTTTATCGGTTTGGAAGCTTGCATCGGTGTAACCTTTTACAACAAGCTCTTCCTCACCGCCGTAAATAAGAAACTTATCCTTAGTCCTTCACAAGTAATTGAGGATGTTCTTTACGGCTGTCCAGTGAGCATCGCCGGGATCTGATTGGTACCTGCTCATCATGCTTAGAGCATACGAGACATCTGGGCGTGTGCACAACATAGCGTACATGATGGATCCGATGGCTGATGCATATGGGATCCCATTCATACGCTCCCTCTCTTCACAAGATTGGGGACATTGAGCTCTAGAGACGGTGACTCCATGTAGCAAGGGGATGTTGCCTCTCTTTGAGTTCTCCATGCTGAATTGCTTCAACACTTTGTCAATGTACATGCTCTGACTTAGTCCGAGAAGCCTTTTAGATCTATCTCTATAGATCTTAATTCCTAGAATGTAGGATTCTTCTCCTAAGTCCTTCATTGAGAAAGTATTCCCAAGCCAAGTCTTTACCTTCTCTAAGGCTAAGACATCATTCCCCATCAAAAGTATGTCATCCACATACAATATGAGGAATGTGGTCGAGCTCCCACTAACCTTCTTGTACACACAAGGTTCATCTTCATTTTGAATAAATCCAAACACTTTGACTTCCTCATCAAATCGAAGATTCCAACTCCGAGATGCTTGCTTCAATCCATAGATTGACCTTTGCAACTTATAGACTTTATTGGCATTCTTTGGATCTATAAAACCTTCAGGCTGTGTCATGTACACATCCTCATTTATATTCCCGTTAAGGAATGCAGTTTTAACATCCATCTGCCAAATCTCATAGTCATAATAAGCTGCAATAGCAAGCATGATCCTGATGGACTTAATCATGGCAACTGGAGAAAAGGTTTCGTCATAGTCAACACCTTGAACTTGTCGAAATCCCTTCGCAACCAATCTACCTTTATAAGTTTGCACATTGCCATCCATGTCGGTCTTTTTCTTAAAGACCCACTTGCACCCTATGGGTTTTACCCCTTTGAGTGGTTCCACCAAAGTCCATACTTTGTTGGAGTACATGGATTCCATCTCAGATCTCATGGCTTCAAGCCATTTCTCAGAATCTGGTCCCTCCATAGCCTCTACGTAGGTAGTTGGATCATCATCTATGATCAACTCACCACCTTCCTGAGTCACAAGGTATCCAAACCTCTCAGGTTCAAGGCGGGTCCTACTAGATCTACGAGGTCCTTGTGTTACCTGAGGAGATTGAGATTCCACAACACCTTGTGAATCTCCATTTTCCTCTTATACATCTATCGGTTCTATGTTTTCTCATTGGGCTTGAACTTCTTCAATCTCTATTTTCCTCCCACTGCTTCCTTTGGAAATAAATTCCTTCTCTAGGAACACAGCTGTCTTGGCAACAAACAATTTGTTGTCTGTAGGGTGGTATAGATAATATCCCCTCGTTTCCTTGGGGTATCCAACAAAATAACATTTATCGGATTTGGGTCCAAGCTTATCAGGAAACAGTTTCCTAACATAAGCCTCACAACCCCAAACCTTCAGAAAAGACAAATCGGGACGCTTCCCGTACCATATCTCATATGGTGTCTTTTGAACCGATTTAGATGGTACACGGTTAAGTGTAAACACGGCGATTTCAAGAGCATGACCCCAGAAGGAAATTGGAAGATCAGCAAAAATCATCATTGATCGCACCATATCCAACAATGTGCGATTCCTTCTTTCAGACACACCGTTATGATGTGGTGTTCCAGGCGGAGTCCATTGTGATACAATACCACGGGCTCACAGAAGGTCCTCAAACTCCTAGCTTAAGTATTCTCCACCTCGATCGGATCGAAGTGGCATAATACTTTTACCAAGTTGGTTCTGTACTTCATTCATGAAATCCTTGAACCTTTCAAGGGTTTTTGACTTATGCTTCATCAGGTACACATAGCCATACCTACTGAAATCATCAGTGAAGGTAATGAAGTACTGACACCCATTTCTGGCATTAGTTCTAAGAGGTCGTCATACATCAGTATGTATGAGTCCTAATAGATCACTATCTCTCTCACCTTTACCTGAAAAGGGAGTCTTGGTCATCTTGCCCAATAAACAAGATTCACATGTCTCTATTGATTCATAATCAAAAGAGTCTAGATAACCGTCTTTATGGAGTCTAGAAATGCACTTCTCATTTATGTGCCCTAGACGACAATGCCAAAGATATGTTTTGTTTGAGTCATTGAGTTTTTGCTTTTTGGTGTTTATGTTGTATACACTTGTCTCCAAATCTATCAAGTATAGACCATAAGACATTGGGGCACTGCCATAAAAGATCCCATATTTAGAAATGGAACAATTTCCATTCTTAATAAGAAATTTAAATCCATCCCTGTCCAAACAAGAGACGAAAATGATATTCCTATTTATGGCAGGTACATAATAGCAGTTCTTCAACTCTATTATTAGCCCACTTGGTAGAGTTAACTCATAGGTTCCTACGGCACTAGAGGCAACCCTTGCCCCATTGGCAACATGTAGTTCAACCTCGCCTTTCCCTAAAGGCCTACTTCTCTTAAGATCCTTCACATTTGAACAAATGTGAGATCCGCATCCGGTATCAAGTAACCATGAAGAAGAAGTAGTAAAGTTAATCTATATCATGTATACACCAGAAGTAGAGATCTCTATCTCTGACTTCTACTTCCATCATTCCTTCCATCCTCTCCATGTAGAAGAAATTGGTTTGGCGAGAGAACCCTTCTCTCCCTCACCTTTCGTTCCATTGATCTCTATCAATGAACTTTCTTTCTTCTTCACCAACGCATTAAGCGTACATAGAGTGGATTCAAAGGCTCTTGGTATATCTGGATTGTGCGAAACACTTCTCACAATCCTCAACCAGTTATGGAATTTATTCTCAATTAATTTGCCCATTTTAAAAGATGATTCCTTTGCCATTCTACAAGAGAAAATTGCATTTTGTCAAAACTCCTTTTGATTTTATTTGAATAAATTTGGCGATAGTTAATTAGGCCTTTAATTAATTACCGCTCCCACTATTTTGACTCAAATTGACAGCCCTCACCATTAATTTGGAAGATTGCAGCGTACAATCTTCTAGTGGGTTAAGATCCTGAAATCCTCTGAGTCATGGACCAGCTAGGGCTGTCACCCACAACTTAGATCTCCCAGGTAGGCAACTCTTGCCAATTGCATCATATGCAACTCTTGAAAGATGTCATATGCAACTCCTTGCCATGATCATCTCCATGCCTCAAGGTGCTAGATCCCATCTAGGTCACCTTGTTAAGTCTGACCCAAAGCCAACACGATGAATATGCACCCTGCTAGGGCAGACCCACACATTCATCCTTCATGCTTCTACGAGATAGACAGTGCACCACACTAGGGCGTGCCCACACTTGGTCGATCAAGCTTTTCACGTGTGCCTCATTTGGAAGGCATCTAAAACTTAATATTTAATGAGGGATTTGATTTTTATATACATATACATATCCAATCACCACAATATATAATACGTATCATATACATGCTATATCCCATAGAAAAACATGCAAAATGATAAAAGCAATGATTATGGCCATCCTATTGTGATTCTTCGAGCCAAGAGGAATCACGATCATCTAGGTTTGCATCACATGCAACTTGTACAAGATGAAATTTGTGCCTGCCTTTCTGGGTTTGATCAACTCATCTCCATGACTGATCGACTCGCCATCAAGTTGGTTGTTCGGGTGCCACCAGCCGATCGACTGGCGCCTCCAGCCGATCAGTTCACTGGTCGTCGTGCATCTCCTCAAGTCACCACCCACTCGTCTCGCTCCTCGAACCAGTCATCTGGAACACCAACTGTTCGGTTCACGCCTTGAACCGATCGTCTCAGGTCATTCACTGTTCTTTGACATAACAAGAAATAAAATCTATCCTATTTACAATTGAATTGTGAAACCCCGAGTTACATTCAGGGGGAGCAAAGGTAGGAAAAGAAATCTCAAATTATTTCGAGTTACATCAGGAATAAGAGAAGGGAATCAGTGCGCAGACCGAGATGCAAGCAACCACATACAACCACACACAGATATAGGGTTTATAGGCCATAACCATGCTACACATCCACCACAAAACTCGTTTAAGGGCGACGCGTATCGAGTGCATTAATATTACATATCATATATGTATATTTGGGATTTGTGGATTGGACATGCATAAAGCCAATTTTATTCGCATCGTATGTAATAAATAAAGGTGACAAACCAAAATCAATCAAATCAATAATCCTAAAATATAGATCAGTTGACATGGCTCTGATACCACTGTTGGGTTTTAGGGGAGGCAGAGAAGCAGCAAAAACAAAATTTTCTCCCAAAACCCAGAACAAAAGGAATTGCATCATTGTCTATACAATAGGAAAGATGGTTTGTGGATGCATACCTTGTCCCGAGGCTTGCTCGGAGACTGTACCTCACGCCTTGCACGGTCTTCACCTCCGGTCTTGGACAGTGTCTGTGCAGCTCCTGGTCGCACCGAGACTGAAGACTCCTGGTCTCACCGGGACTGTTGGGATTGACAGTTGTCCTCTGAGCGACAGAGGTCTCCCGCCTCTACAGTCATCCACACGGACTACCTGGAACTCCGATCTCCTTATCCCATAAGGAATCGGAAGGAGTCACACCCTCTTGTTGGCGTACTAGTCGCCAACACACTCTCCTGCCACCAGTCGCTTTCTACAGTTGTCTTCCCTTGATGTGCCTCCCTTATCAGGTAGCACTTGCTCGGGCTCTCTCTCAGTTACCAAAACCAGAGAGAACGACAACTTCACAGAGCAACTGGTTGCACTGGGTTGTACTTTGAGAAGCCCCCAATACCCCTATATATAGGAGGGTCATGGGATAGGGTTCTCTATCCCGGGCAATGCAGGACTAAAGCAGGAGTAGAAGGGTTTGAGATTTTCCACAAAAACAACCAACTCGCAACCTGAACTAATCGTTTCACAAATGAAACGGTCGGTTGGGGACCTGAACCGGTCAGTTGACACCTCAACCGATCGGTTGGGACCCATGAACCGGTCGGTTCACATCTGAACCGGTCGGTTCGTGGTCCTGATCAGTTCCGATTGACTTTCCTTCTTTTGTTTCTAATTGGCATCGAATACCAATCCTTGTTCCAATCAAATTGGGTAAGTGAAACGAAAGGAAATTTCTCACCAATCTTACTTTCCCAACTTGCCTGGTTGCAACAGTTGAACCGATCGTTTCAACACTTGAAGCAATCGTTCACCCTGTCCATGAGCCGATCGACTCACCACCTGAGCCGATCAGTTCACCAAGCTGAGCCGATCAGTTCATCGCATGAGACGATCGGTTGGGAGTGCAGACTGTGCAGAATCAGTCAATTGCGGTTTCAATCAATCTGATACTCTAATCAATCAGTCCAACACCTTGAACACTATGATACTGAGCTATCAATTGCTTGAGTGTTTAATTGAACTACTAAACTCCTTTAGTAATCAATATAAACATGTTTGTGGACAAACTCCTCTTCCAGGTTAAATCCTATGTGTGTGACCCTGCATGTCCATTTCACATTGGCAGTGAAAATCCATAACACTTATGACTTCACAAGCAAAGAGAGGTGCCTAGTCACACATCAGTGCTACCCAAGTGAAATAGAAAGTTGGAGAACAACTTTTAATCCTACATCCGTGAATGGTGTTACAGTGAATGTATAATTCCTTTGTCACTGATATCCTGAATGAACTCGAGGCATGGAACAATCATCCTGTCAACATTCATTCATTTCCTTGATCTCAGAGCAGACTGGGTGAGATGTGTGTGACATTAATATCACATATTGATTCACACGTGCATGCGCATGCCTTTCTCAATCCTACTCATCAAGTGGCCAAGGATATCAAACTCCCTCAGGAGGGAAAAATCTCATATCTATCACTCACCCCTCAAAAGCCCCATGTGTCAAAGCCACCCAATCATCACCTTTATAACAACCCATGTTTCAGGACTGCGTTTGATGATGTCAAAGTATACCCAACAACATGTGTTGAGTGTAGTGATTTCAGGTCAATGAATCACACTCACCACCATCACTGTGAGAGCTGACTGTTACTACCAAGTCATGGTTCCATGTGTCACTCTCACGGTGGGTCTGTCCGGTACCTTATTCTCTAACAAGTACCTATGTGCTTGGTTTGATATCACTATATCATGACTAATGAGATTCTGTCATCAACCAACACACAATCTAGTCTTCAGTGTTATTGATGTCTATGGTTATTTCCACAATAACAACCGACTAGGGACTAAACAAGAATGTATACTCTTAACATCTGTATGATCTCATCGTTTAGGTCTTGAACCTAAAAGCATACGTCATTGAGTAAAACCATTCTTTAAACATCTATCATGTTATACCATCATCTCAGAAACAGTTTAAACATATAGATCGGATATTGCCTTTTATTATTATTCAAATCATTTACAAAGTATCCCATTACAATCATCATATGACTTTATCTATGGGCATACATACCAACAATTAGGTCATGGAAGTCGACTCTTCCATTGACCTATGTATGGTACCGATTTCAATTTTGCAATGGTCGGTTGGAGTATGAGCGGTATACCTCATCTCCTCAGAGCTTAAGTATGTTTGTAAAATGTAATCAGCGGTGTAGCATATTTGCTTAAGGTTGAAATACAAGAATCATTGGTTGATGTTACTTTGCATAACATGTTCTAAATGGATAAATGTTATTTATGCTCTGCAATTCCTTATTGGATAAGTGACAGGCTTCCCTATTAAGATATAGCTGAAATAACTTGAATAAAGGATAATGCTCTAATTTGTTTAGTCAATGATTCATCTGCTGTTGAATGCTTATGATTCTTCTGCTCAGTGTTATTCCATTAGTTGCAATAATAATGTTTCTGGCAGAGAGTTATATCTCTCGCTGGGGAAATTTTCAATTGTCTCACTCCCGTGGGATCCAATTTTTTTAGGTAGACGCAGACAAAGAGGCAGAAACTCTATAGTAGGGGAAGAACAGTAGCAACAACAACAACAGGGACAACAGTGATATCCCAGGTGGGGATACTGGCTGTCAAGCTTTGTATAGAAATTCGTATGTGTCGTCTCTGTACTCTCAGGTCCTAGGAGTCAGTGGATAGTGTTCTTATAATCGATCTGAGATTTTGGCTCGAATGCCTCGAGGATTTTGTTACTTGTGCTTTTATCGAGGCCAAGTGCTGTATATATATTCCTCGAGAAGAGATGGTACATGGAATGTACAATGTGGACCAGTATGTAAGTATAATACTTTTGTTCTTGTTTAAAGAGTTTTCTGGTAATGGATCTTTTTATAAATGGTTTTAAATTTTAGTGATTTTCAGTAATCCGCTGTTAATAATCATTTTTGCATGTTGATTGTACACTTGTTATCTTAATGGTAGTGGGTGTCGTCAGTTAAGTGGTATCAGAGCTCTAGGTTCACTGAGTCTATAGAGACATAGGATTAAGGTTGTTGAGTCTGTTCTAGTGTCTTCCAGTTTATCTGATAGTGTCTTCTGCTCATATAGGAGGAGAAGAACTTGAAGATGTATGGATCACATGAAGAACATGTTGCTGAGAGCATCATTGCTATACCATGAGGAGGTACAAGGGATCAAGCTAGGGAGGAACCAGTACCTGAGATTCCTCATCTTGATCAAGCTGCACTAGAAAATCCAGTTTTTCATGCCCTGTTTGGCTAGTTTATGGCGACCATGACACATATGGTAGACAGAATGCCACCACATGCACCAAGGGCACCAACCCATAAAGAAGGAAATGGAACCGACAAGAATTTTGAGAGACTTCATCGGTTTGGGGCCATAGATTATGCTGGTACATCTGATCCGATAGATGCTGATTTGTGGTTAACTGAGTTAGAGAAGACTTTCAGGATCCTTAACATTCCTGAAGCTGAGAAGGTCAGACATGTTGTATACCTCCTAAAGGGGAGTGCTGGCCACTGGTGGACCATAGAAGAGGGTAAGAGGCCAGGTGTAGAGGTCGAATGGGAGGAATTCCGACGAGAATTTGTCACTAGATATTTTCCCAAAACATATCTAGATGAGAAGATCTCTCAGTTTGAGAGGACTAGACAAGGGCAGATGAACATTAGCGAATATGAGGCTAAGTTCATGGAGATTTTGCGATTTTGTCCGCATATGGCAGCTAATGATGGAGACACATGAACCTTTCAGGGAGATAGAAAGATTCTTCCAACTTGTCTTGTGCCAGCTATGGTAGTTGAGAAGTGATGAGATAGGGATGCGTTGCATTCTTAGCACATGTGGTAGATACCACAATGGAGAGTCCTAATCTTCGCGAGGTCCAAATAGTTAGGGAGTTTGAAGATGTATTCCCTGAGGAACTTCCAGGTGTACCTCCACCTCGAGAGATTGATTTTGAGATTAATCTAATCCTGGGCATGCAACCAATAGCACAAACACCATATAGGATGGCTCCTGTTGAGATGGCAGAGCTTAAGAAGCAGCTTCAGGAGTTGCTTGAGAAAGGCTTTATCCGACTGAGTACTTCACCATGGGGTGCTCTGGTCCTTTTTGTAAAAAAGAAGGATGGGTCTATGCGATTATGCATCGATTATAGGTAGTTGAATAAAATTACCATTAAGAACAAGTATCCTCTGCCAAGGATTGATGAGATGTTTGATTAGTTGCATGGTGCAACTATCTTTTCTAAGATAGATCTGAGGTCGGGATACCATCAATTGCGTATTAAGGAGAGTGATATACCTAAGTCTGCCTTTAGGATAAGGTATGGTCACTATGAGTTCATAGTTATTTCGTTTGGACTAACTAATGCACCAACCACATTCATGGAACTCATGAATAGAATCTTCTGACCTTTTCTTGATCAGTGCATAGTAGTCTTCATAGATGATATCTTAATATATAGTAGAGATACTCAACAACATGAGCAACACCTCCATCATGCTTTGACTTTGCTAAGAGAGCATAAGCTGCATGCTAAGTTTAGCAAATGTGAGTTCTGGCTACCAGAAGTTTCTTTTCTAGGACACGTAATATCTTCTTCAGGTATTCGTGTTGATCCTAAGAAGGTAGAATCTGTCCTGCAATGGGTACAACCAAAGACACCAACAGAGAAATGCAGTTTCCTAGGGTTGGTAGGCTATTACAGGAGGTTCATCAAGAACTTCAGTTCTATAGCTTTACCCCTAACTAAGTTGACCAGAAAGGAGGTTCCTTTTGTATGGAATGACAAGTGCCAACAATCTTTCCAGTTGCTAAAGGAAAGGTTAACTAGTGTACCTGTGTTAGTGTTACCTGAGCAAGGGAAGGGGTACATAGTCTTCTATGATGCATCCAATAATGGTCTAGGATGTGTGTTGATGCAGGATAATCATGTGATTTCTTTTGCCTCTCGACAGCTTAAGAAACACAAGGAGAATTATCCGACACACGGTCTAGAGCTAGCTGCTGTGGTCCATGCTTTGAAGATCTGGAGACATTATCTCTATGGAGAAACATTCTAGATTTTCACAAACTATAAGAATTTAAAATATATCTTCTCTCAGCATGAGTTGAACATGAGGCAACGCCGCTGGATGGAGTTAATCAAGGACTATGATTGTACAATTGATTATCATCTAGGGAAAGCCAATGTAGTGGCTGATGCTTTAAGTAGAAAATCATCCTCACCAACCCTAGATAAATAACAATTGAACTCCTTAGTTTGCTCTAAGAGATATATGCTTATCTCTATGTGACAAAACAACATACAACTTGAAGTATCGTTGTTTTCCGGGTTGTTAGCTGAGATGCAAGTGAAACCTACTCTCAGACAACAGATTAAAGAAGCACAATAGAATGATACTGTGATTCATCAAATCAGGTCAGAGTATGGTAGTGAGAAATGGAATGGCTTCCATGATTCAGATGATCAGATAGTCTATTACCGTGGTAGGATGGTAGTACCTGATGTCGATAACCTAAGGAAGTTAGAATTGGAGGAGGCTCATTCTTCAATGTATGCCATGCATCCAGGGAGCACCAAGATGTATCATAACTTAAAAGATATTTATTGGTGGCCTGGATTGAAGAAAGATGTAGTTGAGTTTGTTATGCGGTGTCCAGTGTGTCAGCAGGTTAAAGATGAACATCAGAAGCCCGCAGGAACAATGCAACCTCTGCCTATACCGTAGTGGAAATGGGATCATGTAACCATGGACTTTGTGGTTGGTTTGCCTAGAACAACTAAAAGTCATGATTCCATATGGGTGATAGTTGATAGGTTGACAAAGACAAAACATTTCCTTCATGTCAAAACAACCTATACTACTGAGAAGCTTGTACATATATATATATATATATATATATATATATATATATATATATATATATATATATATATATATATATATATATATATATGAGATAGTGCGTTTGCACGGGGTTCCAGCTACTATTGTTTTTGATAGAGGTCCCCAGTTCACGAGTCATTTTTGGGAGCGACTCCATAAAGATTTGGGTACACAATTAAGGTTTAGTATAGCCTTTCACCCATAGACAAATGGACAATGTGAGAGGACCATACAAACCTTGGAGGACGTGCTTAGGGCATGTGTCCTTCAGTTTGTAGGAAGTTGGGATCTACACCTGAGCTTGATAGAATTTGCTTACAATAATAGCTATCAACACAGTATTGATATGGCACCATATGAGGCATTATATGGTAGACGTTGTAGATCTCCTTTATGTTGGTATCAAATGGGGGAGCATCAACTTTTGGGTCCTGAGCTAGTACAACAAACAACTGAGAAGATTAAAGTAATACAACAATAGTTGAAAGCTGCCCATGATAGATAGAAATCTTATGCTGATAGGCATCGTAGACCCTTAGAATTCCAAGTTGGAGACAAAGTATACCTCATGGTCTCACCTTGGAAAGCTATCCTTAGATTTGGGAAGAAGGGCAAGTTAGCTCCTAGATTTATGGGGCCTTATCCAATCATTGAGAGGATGGGAAAGGTAGCCTATAAGCTGGAGTTGCCACCTGAGCTGCATAGATTGCACCCAGTGTTCCATATCTCCATGTTGAGGAAGTGTCATCCTGACACAGAGTTAGTTCTGCAACCTGTGGAAGTAGAACTAAATGATGATATATCATATGTTGAAGGACCTGTGTTGATTCTTGATAGAAGAATCAACAAGCTAAAAAAGAAAGACATATGTCTTGTAAAAGTTCTCTGGCATCACCGTGGAATTGAAGAAGCTACGTGGGATCTAGAGGAAGAAATGAGGATGTACCCTACTCTTTTCTCTGAACGATTTCGGGGATGAAATCCTTGTAAGGGGTGGATAACTTGTAACATCCCTGACCTAGGTTATGCTTTAACCCTAGATGTTTTGCTTAATAAAGTGGATTATATGCTTTCTCTTATCTTTTGAAAAGTAATTAAGGCTCAAGAGGAACTCATATTTTAATTTTAGTCCTTTTTGAATAATGTTGAAATGATATTTTACTTGTTTTGGACTAAAGTGCAAATTACCCAAGTTGAGGGGTTAAATTGCAAATTGTGCATGATAATATGTTCCTCATGTGTTGAAGCATCTTGAGAATGAATATGATGTGGATGAATGGCTTGTGAAAGACTGAATACCAAGAAAGAATTGATTAAGCAATGTTTGTGCATTAAAACATAGTTTTGGTGTAATGTGAAATTTACCCAAAACCTAGGGTTCAATATGCAAATTATCACTTCAATAAGGTCCCTAATATTTCTTGGCATCATGTAGAGGTAATAAAATGATAGGGGCATCTCATTTGAGTTTCTTTGGAGGAGAGAGAATCTTGATATTAAATTAATCAAGATTTTAGCATAATTGAAAACCTAATTCAATCTAATGCAAAAATAAATAAAATAATTGAAGTACCCTTTAATCAAAAGGTGAAGGACGAATTTGCATAAGTGGGAACGTCCTTGTGCCTTGAAAATGCCACGAAATATTTCAAAGCAAGTGGATAACCCACTCTCATAAAATAAAGAAAAGTAATATCCACTAATTTTTGGATATTATTATTATAAGGGTTAAGGTGCTTAATTTTCTTTTCCTTTAATTCATGGATAATTAAGAGGAATAAAAGGCAAATGGAGTTTCCTTCGTATACAAGGAGTTGAGGGGAGTGTGTGGCATCAATTGGGGAGTTGAAGGAATTTCATAAACTTTCTCTCTCCTTGAAAATCCTTTATATATATCCAATTTTCCACTCAACCAAAGACTCTTTTTCGAATTTTCTTTCACCCTTTGCTTGCTAAACAACCAAGGGAGCTTGGGAGGAACAGGAGGACGACCCCCAACCTATAGGTAAGCTCCATGATCCCCTTTCACC
Source organism: Alisma plantago-aquatica (assembly GCA_963693085.1). Taxonomy (NCBI): domain Eukaryota; kingdom Viridiplantae; phylum Streptophyta; class Magnoliopsida; order Alismatales; family Alismataceae; genus Alisma; species Alisma plantago-aquatica. The sequence continues at coordinate 191,775,206 of OY856410.1, forward strand.
TCAAATTCATGGTGGAAATCACAAATCAATGCTTGATTTCTTACTTTCTTCAATCAATCTTCAATTCTAGCCAATCCTTTTCACTCAAAAGCTTGAGGAACGAACCTTGTGTTTTGAGAAAGCTTCTTCCACCATTGTTTACGTGAATCTCCAAGATTTGAAGCTCATTTTAAGGTGGGTTATATAACTTGAACCCTTAATCATTGTTATAGAATTCAATTCTTTAATTCATTTGGTTCAATTGTTCTTCTTGAAATTCCTTTGATTAATTGATGAAAATACCATGAGAATGGAAGTAGATTTCTAGGGGTTGAATCTTGATGATGATGACATCATATCAATCACACATCTCAATTAATATCATAGGCAAAAAGTTTCAAAATTTGAGACCAATCAATTTCAATGGAATTGGTTAAACAGTTTCAAGCAAACTATTAGAAACCAAACAGTTTCAAACCGTTTGGAGAGGCTGACTGACAATTGACTATTTGGATAAATATGCTGATGTAATTGGATTTTGATCCAATGGTTTCAATTAATTTTATCTTGAAGGATCCAAGAATGGAATATCTTTCAATTACAAAATTCAATCGAGTTGAAGTGTTGAAATTCTCAATTGATGGATTCAATTTTTGGGTTGACTAACCCAAATGGTTTCAAGACCATTTGGAGGTCACCCAAACGGTCTCAGTACTATTTGGAGGTCAACCAAGACCATTTGGAGGTCAACCAAGACCATTTGGAGGTCTATGGTTGAGTATGATTGGATGGTTGAAGATCCAGTGGTCTCAAATTGAAATACAATCAATAGCTCCATTGATGATCGATTCAATGATGCAAACCCTAATTGAATTTCAAAAATTTCAATGATGGGATGGGTCAAATGGTCTCAATACCGTTTGGAGGTCACCCAAACGACCTCAATACCGTTTTAGGTCAGGTCATATCATGGTTTAATGATGATTCAACAATTTCAATGGAATTAGTTTCACTATGCCAACCATTGATAGTTCCTCGATTCCAAAACCCTAATTGATGGTTTCTTGACTATAAATCCTAGTTCAATTGGGTTCAAAATCCTAATTGATGGCCCCCAATTGAAGGGTGATTCAATGGTTCAATTGATGAATGAATCAATGATTCAATTGATAGGTGGTTCATTGATTGAAACCTTGAATTGATTAAGTGATAGAAGACCTTTTTGGTCCATTCAGTTTTGAGAGGGTTTGGTCCAAACAGTCTCAAGACCGTTTGGAGACTCAAGTCCATTCGGTTTCAACACGTTTCTTGCCTAAACAGTTTCAAGGACAATTTTCCCAAACGGTTTCAAACCATTTAAATTCTGAGAGACTAAGACCATTTGGGGTCTAAGTAATCAAAACCATTTGAGGTTCAATTGGTCAATCCAATTGGATACTAATGTAATTGAAGATTCAATTGGCCAACCCATTTGAATATCTAATGTGATTGAAGGTTCAATTGGTCAATCCAATTGGATACCTCATGTAATTGAAGGTTTTATTGATCAAACCATTTGGACACCTAATGTACTTAGGTGAGTGGTACCCTTAGTGGGCCTAATCATTGATACATAATGATGCAATAATTCAATACATCATGCTAACTCTAATTGCATGAATTTGAATAAAGAGTAAACTCAATCTAATCAAGAGTTGAGTAGTGGACATCCTATAAGAGGATGAGAGAAAAATATTCATACATGTATAATAATCATGCCCAATACATTCAAAATGAATGGGATATATAATTAGGGTATGATCCTTAATAAAGAGATCATAAAACCCTAATTGAGTTGATTGATGAACTCAAACCCTAATATAGGGGGATGATGTGATATGAATTTAGGGTGATGACATGAGTAACCCTAATTCATGGTAACGATGTGCAAATCCATAATGTAGGGTGATGTACTACAATTTGAAACCCAAATGCAGGATAAAAATATGAGAAACCCTAATTTTGGGTTATTATGTATGAAACCCTAATTTTTGGGTAATATGATGATAATCCATAATCCTAATATGTGTTAATGCGATGAGTATCCCTGATTGATATGGAATGGAAACACTAATCCTAAAAAGGGAATAGTAGTATTACTGTGTTGCATGGTGCTGATATATAATTGATGTAACTGTTATCATCTGTACTAACCATGCATGTATCATGAGATGATGAACATAGCCAGGTATGATCTATGATGCTTTGTTTATGGAAAATGTTTATTGGGCCTTGTGTGCCATTATATGCCTTGTTGCTTAGTAAGAGGTAACAAGAGAGTTAATGGACCTCAAGTTCCATAAGAGATGCTTGTGTAGCAAGTGTCATGTTTACCTTGGTCAGATGACCTGAAGGTGATAATTACCTGAAAAAAGTGGTAACAGTGCTTAGTGATGAGCTAAGGGTTTAAATACCCAGAACCATATGATTATGGTATTGATATTGTGAAGGGATGATAATTCCCAGTATTGAAATGGGGGACTGAGATCTCAATGTCATATAAAGACTGAGAAGTACTTGATAAAAGTAGTGCATGTTTCTTTGTGGCAATTGTTATAATAAGTTATGTTTGAAAACTTGGCTGATGCTAAAAGAATATGATAATGTACTTAATTAATCAAGTGAAAGATATTCATGTAGTGCTCTGACCATAGATCCATCATCGTCAGTAGTTGGTGATGGTGAAACAGGTTTTCCTACGGGATCTCCTGGAGATCACATATTTTTGAATATGCAGGGGTGATGGGTGAAAATATCTATATGCCCTAATGGGGGAATTGATGGAAGGTAAACATTAAACCTCTCTATCCTTCATTATATGTGTCGGGATGGATGTATCACAAATCTCCCGATGATGTTAATGCCAGATCAATGGAGATAAACACGAAATCTCTCTATTGCGAAGAGAGTACAACCGCCACTGTAACTCTATAACGAAGGTGCCACTATACCATGGCAAGCTATTTAGCAAAGACACTAGATGTCCTGCATGTGGTCTCACATTGACCGAGACATGATGAGGTCATGGAAGCTGACTCTTCCATTGACCTATGTATGGTACCGATTTCGATTTCTCAATGGTCGGTTGGATTATGAGCGGTATACCTCATCTCCTCAGAGTATGTTTGTAAAATGTAATCATCCGTGTAGCATATTTTCTTAAGGTTGAAATACGAGAATCATTGGTTGATGTTACTTTGCATATCATGTTCTAAATGGAAAAATGTTATTTATGCTCTTCAATTCCTTATTGGATAAGTGACAGGCTGCCCTATTAAGATATAGCTAAAATAACTGGAATAAAGGATAATGCTCTAATTTGTTTAGTCAATGATTTATCCGTTGTTGAATGCATATGATTCTTCTGTTCAGTGTTATTCCATTAATTGCAATAATAATATTTCTGGCAGAGAGTTATATCTCTCGCTGGGGCAATTTTCAATTGTCTCACTCCCTTGGGATCCAATATTTTATAGGTAGACGCAGACAAAGTGGTAGAAACTCTATAGCAGGTGAAGAACAACAACAACAACAATAGGGACAATAGTGATATCCCAGGTGGGGATACTGGCTGTCAAGCTTTGTATAGAAAGTCCTATGTGTCGTCTCTGTAATCTCAGGTCCTAGGAGTCAATGGATAGTGTTCTTATAATTGATATGAGATTTTAGCTCGAATGCCTCGAGGATTTTGTTACTTGTGCTTTTATCAAGGCCAAGTGCTGTATATATATTCCTCAAGAAGAGATGGTATATGGAATGTACAATGTGTACCAATATGTAATTATAATACTTTGGTTCTTGTTTAAAGAGTTTTCTGGTAATGGATCTTTTTATAAATGGTTTTAAATTTTAGTGATTTTCAGTAATCCGCTGTTAATAATTGTTTCCGCATGTTGATTGTACACTTGTTATCTTAATGATAGCGGGTTTCGTCACACAAACAAGTATACATATGTATCACATTCAAGCAAGAAAGTTTTAATCATATAATTATTAAATTTTGTACCTGATTCAGAGATTCTTAACTTAACCTTATCCATGACCATCTAGACACAAGCAACACATGGTTAAGCACAAGATTGCATACATGTATTAGATTCTCTTCAGTAACCCTAATAGCTTCATTTTAGGGTTTTGGCCAAGTTAGGTTCAACATTAATTATTAGTGCATTTGATGATCTTTTATTGATCTAGAGGTCATCATGAAGGTGTGGATCAAGTTTCAAGTCATTCAGAGGTTCCATGCATTATATAAGAGCATTTCAATGTTTAGGTCCCTTAAGTACATAACTAGGTCAAAAGACTCATAATAGGGAAACCAAGATCAAGTATCATCAAGGAATAATATCCAAGCATAAGGGATTGTTTAGATCAGCAAGAAAAGGACAAAAGAAGAATTAACAAGGTTGGGTAGATGTCCCTTAGGGTCTAGGCATCATTGTCCAAACTTGGTCTTACCAAATCAACATACTTTCCAACATCAACATAGTTCATATGCCATTAAGGTTCAACATGAGAATTAAGTGGTACATCCACATCAAGGGGTCTAGGGATTCAAGTATACTCTGATTACGGAGAGGAAAAAAATAGAAAAGAATCTATATAAGCATTTAGGGAACAAGGACCACAATGTAAATCATATAGGTCACATTAGACAATTTAGGATTTCAAACACCATAATAGAGAAATAGGGTGGACCATAGTCATCAAAGTCACAACCCATCATGATGTTACTGATTTCAAGGATATAATGGATCAAGTAGGTCAAGCATAGCATTTGAATCATGTAAAAACAAGCATGGCCATAAATGGGGCACATACATGCATTAGGGGTCACAAAGCTCAAAATAGAAAAAGGATATTAGCGGTTAGTCTTGGTATTAAAATAGGGTCACAAACTATTGATTTTAAGATCTGGGTGGAGTTACATGTTGAAAAGGAGCAAGATTACAATATAAATCAAGTTCATACATTTAAAGCCAAAAGAAGGACATAAATGTGAATTAGTGTCAACTAGTGAACAAAAAGGATGATTAGGCATCCAAAAGTACTCGAGAATGAACAAAAGTTGTTTATTTGATGATTAAGATTGTAATGGTTCAACAACCTTCAATATTTCACATAGTCATGCCTTTATTAAATTCAATGATTAATGATTACATATTTTAGGGGAGCCATGGGAGTAAATGGTTAAATCAAGACCTGAAACCTATTGTATTGAATAAACCTTCTCGATAGGATAAAAATGATATATAGATTTGCTATATTTAGTAAAGGGAATCGAGAGTTATGCATTTTATAAGTTTTGCATTCAAAACTATATAAAACTGAGTATAGGGCGTAACATTTATTTGACGTTTGATCTCGGCCCTCCGATGCCAATCTAGAGGCCACACCACAAACTACATCCATGCATCCACGTGTGGTCCCCCATTGCCATCTGCCACTCCAAACATGGTGGGGTAGTTCACGGTTGGCTTTTTTGTGGCACTATCCCGACCATTCCCTGCTCATCTGACGGTCACCCCACTCCCCATATTCTAGCATGTGCAAGCCGTACGGAAATCCCATGTTCTTGGCTGCAGAATAGGGGATAAATAGATTTCTTGGGGCCCGACCCTTCAGTGCTCCAAATCTCCTCAACAGGTCCGGAACAACATTGTCAAAACGGCGGTGGGGCTAGGGCACCTTGGCCACTCACTGTCCTTGTGTGCCAGCCGTTAGAGGTAGTGCAGGCCATGGTAGTGCCAACACCAGTACTAGGAAGGTAGCCTCCGAGTGGCTGGGGAGAAATCATGCAAGAGGAAAAATCCAAAGGTGGAAGGGAGAAGGAAAATTGGAGGAAAGAGTTAGAAATGGGGCTCTAGGGTTCAGTTCCCCTCTTTTATTTCTCATGCATTGCCCAATTTGGGTGGAGGCAGAAGAAGCCTCCCTAGCCATAAGCTTATTTCTTGAAGAGGAGGGGGATAACTTTAAAACCGGTGGATCTTCAAGATCAATATGAGGCATGCATCTAACGGCGAGGAAAGATATAAACCCACACAAGGAAAAAGAGAGGGGTGCCCCCTCCAATCGGGTCGCACCTTGCATAAATTTCAAGCCCAACAAGGGCAAAAATCCAATTAAATCAAATAAAAAAGACACCATATCAAATTGTCATAACTATTGACTCATAGATCCCATTATGATGATTTATGCACCATTAGATTTTTCATTGAGAGATCTATAACTCAGTATATATTTTATATCAAGAATATTCTATCAGAGAGGTTCAATATATCTAAAAAAAATGGCATGTTAATGTATGGTACATTTGAAATGTGATTTTATGTCACACATGTGAAATTGATTGTTGAGTGACTGAAATAAAGTGTCATAACACTCAAACTCTAAAATTGATATCAAAATGAGTAGGAGGATCACTTTGTCATAGAGAAAGAGTACAATGGAGGAGAGCAAAAAGGTAGGTTGTCACACACTTTCTCAGCATCAACACACGGAACAACCGACGTAACTTGTGCAAATTAGGTGGCAACTCCAACTTATATGACACCTTTCCAACACGTTCCACCATATTGCAAGGTCCCATAAAATAGGGAGCCAACTTACCCTTCTTACCAAACCTCAAAACACCCTTCCAAGGAGAGACTATGAGATATACTCTATCTCCCACTTGGAACTCCAAGGGTCTATGTCGATTATCAGCATATGACTTATGCATGTCTTGTACTGCCTTCAACTGCTATTGAATCACTCTGATCTTCTCTATCATTTGTTGCACAAGATGAGGACTCAAAAATTGATATTCACTAGTCTCGTACTAGCACAATGGAGACCTACAATGTCTCTCATACAAAGCGTTGTAAGGTACCATATCAATGCTTCTCTGATAGCTGTTATTGTATACACACACTATCAAACTGTGATGGACATTCCAACTACCCAAAAACTGCAAAACACAGGCTCTAAATAGATATTTTAGAATCTGAATCATCCTCTCTGACTACCCATCTATCTACCGTTGAAATGATGTACTGAACTTCAACTGCGTACCGATAGTAGTGTGCAGACATTCCCAAAAATGGTTGGTAAACTGAGGACCTTTGTGAGACACGATGGTAGTTGGGATACCATGCAACTGTACTATCTCATCAAAAAATATTTATGCAAGCTTCTTTGCTGTGTATGTCACTGTATAGGCAAAAAGTGTGATGTATTTGTCAACTGGTCAACTATCACCCAAATGGAATCATGTCCTTTGGCTGTGGTAGGTAGACCAACCACAAAGTCCATCGTGACATGATCCTATTTCCACAACAGTATTGGAAAGGATTGTGCAAAGTCCATGTAGGTTTCTGAAGTTCTAATTTAACTTGTTGGCACACAGAACATCTGTCAACAAACTCAACCACATCACGCTTCAAGCTTGGCCACCAATACTCTAAGGACCCTGACCTGAGTTTTGGGGTTACCTTGTTTGATTTTCCTTAATCATGTTCTTAGAACCTTTCTCTAATCTTTTGAGAGGTAACTAGGACTTGTGTTGTGCTTACGTTTCAAGTTTGAGATTGTTTGGATGATGTTTGTGCTTTCTATGCTAGTTTTTTTGTAAATTACAATTTACCCAGAGTAGGGGGTTGATGTGCAACTTGTCACCTCTAGAGTGTTCCTTATCTCTCTTGTCTTCATGAGAGAGAGTGTGTGTGGCACTTTGGGGCACTTTGTTTTACCCTTGGTAGAGTGGTGTCACCCTTAGTGGTGATTAGGGTTTTCTAGGGTTGGTGTGCTTTGACCTTGTGACCTTTGTTAGTTTGTCCCGACCTAGGTCGTGACCTAGGATTTTTTGAGGAGGTGTCATGGTAAAGACACTTCCCCTTGGTGTGGTTGTCATGACCAAGGTTTTCTTGGTTCGAGACAAAGGCTTGGAGAAGTGTGCCTAGGTTGATTGTGGTGGTCTTGGTGTTGCGATCTAGTAGTGTTGTTAGGGTGTGTTGTGACCATGGAGACCCTTGGTGTGTCACGGTCGCGACATAGGGGGTGGAGTTGCTTAGATGGTTGAGACACTACCTAGAGTGTATCAGCATGTCTTGAACATCATGTTTAAGTGGTTTCATGTGGATACATGTTGGTCTTTTTAGTGGACAAGTGTCTCTTTGGAGCCCTATCTTGTTGACACCTCATCCTTTATCTTACCTCCCTCCTCCTTTGATATAGGAACCATCTTCTCTCCATGCAAGTGGTTCTTTTCAGTCATCTTCTTCCTCCCTTCTCTTACTCTTATCCTTGGAGCTTGGTGAAGCAAGAATGAGTGTTCTTGGTGCCTTGGAGGTGGTTCATCCCTTGCATGTGGTGCTTTTGGTGATCCTTGGTCATTCCTGATCTTTGTGAGTGTTTATCTTCTTTCTTTAGTGTTTCCTTAGAATCTTTTACCCCATCTTCTTCCTCTTTCTCAACCTTATACTATGTTTTTACATGGTGGCCGTTCTTGAGAGTAATCTCCTCATCACAAGGGTAGTAGGCCATGTTTTGACAAGGTGACACCCAAGTGAGAGGGAGTTTCTTCTCTGTCTTCCCCCTTCTTTATTTTGGTTCAGTTTTGAGGTTTTGCTCTCTTTCTTGAGATACCGTTTTACCTTGGTGTTTCCCCTTCTTGAGGTTCTCTTGAGGCCTAGTGTGGAGCTTTTGGTGGAGCTTTTCCAACCCTTGGATCGCGTGCTTGGAGCTTTGGTGGTGATCATCTTAAGGAGGGTTATATAACACTAAACCTACTCTATTATTGCACTTCTTTATTATTTTTATTACTGTCTTCTTCCTCTAAAATTACCTTGTCATCATGCTTTTTCTTAGTGGTAATCTCTAGGACTTGTTTGTTGGAGATTCCTTGCTTTGTTTTGAAAGCAATCCAAAACCCTAATCTATGTGTACCTAATTTAGCAGATAATGAGTTATGGAGGTTCTTCTTAGCATTTTATCCTTCATCTTTATCCCATGCATGTTGTTCTTATACTTAGAAGTTTGGTAGAAGTTCGGTTCAGTTTTGGTGGCTTTGAACATGACCTCCCCTCCTTTGGAAGATGTTCTTTCTTGGTGGCCTCTTGACCTATGTGTTAGGGTTTAGTGATCAGTTGTTGAGTTTCTATTTTTGTGATGACCATGGTTCTTCCCTTGGTTTTTGTTCCGTGTGGAGACCTAGAAAGTGTACCTTGGTGTTGTTGTGACACTCCCCTCATGATGGTCGCGACCTTGATAGCTTTTTGTCGAGTTTCTTCCTTGAGGTTGAGTTTGACCTAGTGGTGTTAGGTCAAGGATTTTTGTGTTAAGTATCCTAGTCACCCTTGGTGTTGGACCTACCTTGCTTGAGTTGATACTCACCCTAGAGAGTAGGGTCATGACCATGATGGTTTTGGGTCACAACATGGGTGGTGGTTGATCATCTTGGGTCGTGACATAGGTTGAGGCCGAGACACCTTCTAGTCGAGATGCTTTGGTGAGACCCTAACCCTAAGTGTCTTGGGTGCGACATGATCTAGAGATTGAAGGTTGTAACATGTGATGGATGGTTTAGGCACATGAGGGTGACGGTCGTGACATGGACCATGGTAGGTGGTCACAACCTATGTGGTTATGTGGTCAACATAGGGTGATGATAGGTGGGTGAGAAACACATGTAAACACCTAATGATAACCATATATGTATGATACATAAGCCATATACAATGTTGTTTAGAATGTTATCTAATCCACTCTACTGATGTGTTCTAATCCTTATACACTCCAAGATGAGAGAGGGTGATGGTTTTAGGGTTGATGGTTGAACCTAGTCTTGAAAACCCTAATCGGTTAAAAGGAAATCCTAACCCTAATAATAAGGAATGATGATCTTGAGTGCTACTCCATCATGGAATGGTTATGATGTTATGTATTTACCTCTCCTGTTTATAAAATTCTAACCATGTAGGTGTTATGAGTTTGATAATCGTAGCTAGTGTATGCTATGGTGATGAGACATGATATAAGTTGAATGTGCCTGGAGAGGCATGTTGAGGCATTTGTGATACAAAAATGATGATCTGAGGGATTGATATCCCATAGCATGTAACTATGGTATTTATGATGTGATAATGGCAATAATACATGCATCATGTGGTGATAGTGTGACAAGTTCACACCATGTATGTTTATATTTGTTGGGAGATTACTATGGCATTATCTTTGTAGAATTTGTTATGATTTTATATGTTGTAACTTGATTGATGCTAAAATACACTTAATTGACTTAACTAATCAAATGTAACTTAATCATGTAGTTTTTCCGTATGCCATAGATCCATCTTAGTGTTAGCACTTGTTGGATGGTGAAACATGTTTTCCCTTAGAGGAAGCCTGGAGTCATATACTATTGAGTATATGCATTCACAGGATTGTATGTGGGGCATACCCTGGAAGGAGTGTGACTGCAGGTCGTAGCTCGTTGATATGTTGCTTATGAGGTTTCACATGATTGGTTGTGGGCCATACCCTGGAAGGAGTGCAGTTGGGGGTCATAGCTCAGTTTCACTAGCGTCATCACCTGTACCAAGGTGGGCTAGGACTTTCACTATTGACTATATGTCATAGGTTGTAGTTGACTGGTATGTCTCTACTTGTACTCGTGTACTGATCATGAGAGTTGGCGAGGTCATGGATTCCTGCTCTTCTATACACCTTGTATGTCACCGATTTTGACTTAGAAGTGGTCGGTTGGATTTGGGTGTCATGTCTCAAATACGTAATCAGTTGTGCAATATCTTACTTAGGTTCGAATATGAAAACATTAGATGAGGCCTTGCTTGCTTTTGTATAGTGTAATTAGTAGTGAATGGTACATGTTATTCATATTTCTTTTATAATGATAAGATGTTTCATAATCTAGTTACAGTTGCTTATTCTATTAGTGATAATTACTTACTTAGCATAATTTTAGCTTCACTAATGTTCCTTAATTGTCTTATCCATGCTAATAATAGTGTTGGTGAAGAGTTATATCTCCCGCTAAGATTTGGAATCTCACCTCATGGGTTTCCCTCATCTTTTTAGGTGGACGCGCATGAGGAGGTAGAGATTGTGAAATAGAGGTTGAGCGGTAGCAATAAGGACAATAGCTGACAAGGTTGGAAGTGTTTCTAGTGGTCTTTTTTTGTTAAGTCCTAGAGTCATCCCTATACACTCAGGTCTTTGGGGTGGTTTCGGGTTTGTTTTGTAGACATGCTTTCGATACATGGGTTGGCTTGTGTGTCCTTTCTTGTATGGATATGGTAGATGTGTATATTTATGTTTGGGAAAGGTTTCCTTGTAACAGGATGATGGAACACATGGTAAGTACTTAGTGACATGTAAGGACTCATATGTAAAGTTTTTTTTTGTTTAAGATCTTAATAAAAATGGTTTTAATTTCCAATGTTTTCCGATAATCTATTTGTTTAAGTTTTATTTCCACTATTAGTTTTGATTCATCTTGTGGTTTGTGGCATGCGACATCACAAATACAAATCCTTAACATTGTGATACATCTTGGTGCTACCTGTATGCATGGCATACATCAAAGAATGAGCCTCTTCCAAGACCATCTTCACCAAATATTCAACATCAGGAACCACAATTTTATCATGGTAGCATACTATCCCATCCTCTGCCTCATGGAATCCATCACACTTCTCACTTTCAAACTCTTATCAAATCACTACTGTATCATGGTATCATTCTGCTGATCCTCTCTATCTACTGTCTCAACATATGATTTACATGCAACTGTGCCAACAATCCTGCTAGCATGTACACCTCCATCTTCACACTCATCTGATGCAAGGAGACCAACATGCATCTCTAATGGAACACCAAGGAACATAATTGTGCCTTATCAACACCATGATAACAAAGAGTTCCTGCTCAGAGCGTTCTTCACACTCATCTGATGCAAGGAGACCAACATGCATCTCTAATGGAACACCAAGGAACATAATTGTGCCTTATCAACACCATGATAACAAAGAGTTCCTGCTCAGAGCGTCTGCCAACACGTTCACCTTTCATGGATGGTAATATATAGTTCAATCATAGTCTTTAATCAGCTCCAATCAGTAGGGATGAGCATCGGGCCGGGTCACCCCGGGTTTTGGTAGGCCCAGATCCATATCCATATTATTATGCGGGCCACGGGCCGGGTTTTGGCCCGAATTTTTTTAAAGAAAGTTGAGCCCGTACCCGACCCGTATAAAAAATCTGGGTTTCGGGCCGGGCTCGGGCCAGCCCGTCTAATAATAGGTTTCATCAAAATCACATGTTTGATTTACAATCAATGTTGAATTTGTATATAAGTAGAAAGATATTTGTTGTAGACATATTTATTAAATTTTAGAATGTCGTTGTGTTAGGAATGACATTGCTTTGCGTGAAGGTTGAACATAATGTGAATGAGCAGACAAATTAATAATCCACAATGTTGTTGCTAGTTGTTGATTCGTACCGATCAGTTATTAGACTTGTTATTATAACCAACTATTAGTATAGGAGGAGTTGGCTGATTATATCAATCATTAGACGATGAATCCTATTATGGAAAAAGAAGTTTTAAAATTATATACATATTTGTGTATTTATATTATATGGTATGGATTATTTATGCGAGCCGGGTATTGGGTTTCGGGTCTAGGTTTATGGTGGCCCGAGCCTGGCCCAGATAAGAAAATGGGCCTAAAACGCCAGCCCCACCCGCCCATTTAGAATTCCCGGGCCGGGTCTGGGTCGGGTTTGACGGGCCGGGTAGTGGGCTGGGTCGGGCCAGCCCGGTCCGATGCTCAACCCTACCAGTCAGTGTCTCTTCCACATGTTCAACTCCTATTACGAAAACATGTACTTGAGGTTCCTGTGGTCGGTGAAGATCTGGCATTTCTCACCATAAAGGTAGTGCCTCCAGATCTTCAAGGCACGTACCACCACTTAAAGCTTCAAATAATGGGTGGGATAGTTCTCCTCATGCTTCTTCAACTATCATGACATGAAAGAGATCACATTCTTATCTTGCATCAGCACACAAGCCAGACCATTCCTCGAGGCATCACAAAAGACAATATAGCCTTTTCCCTATTGTGGAAGCACTAGCACTGGTTCACTTCTCAACTTCCCCTTCAACAACTAGAAAGATTGACAAAAGGTACATCTTTCCTTGTTACCTTCATTAGGGGTAATGCTATAATATTGAAGTTCTTGATGAACCTCCTGTAGTATCCTGCCAAACCTAGAAAATTGCACACTTCTATCGACATCTTTGCCTACTCCCACTCTATCACAGATTCAATCTTCTTAGGGTCCACATGAACACGCTCAACGGATATCATGTGTCCACGAAAGGACACCTCCTTCAGCCAAAACTCACACTTGCTAAACTTCACGTGCAACTGGTGTTGTCTCAACAAGGTCAATGCCTGACGTTGATGTTGTTCATGTTGTTGGTTGTCTCAATTGTATATCAGGATGTCATCTATAATGACCACCACAAACTAATCCAAATATGACCAAAACACTATTCATCAAGTCCATCGACACTATTGGTGCATTGGTTAGCTCAAATGGCATAACCACAAACTCGTTGTGACCAAAGATCATCCTAAAAGCTGACTTTAGCATGTCATCTGCCTTGATCCACAACTGATGATATTCAGATCTTAGATCTATCTTGGAAAACACTATAGCACCTCACAACTGGTCAAACAAATCATCAATATGTGGCAAAGGATAGTTGTTCTTGATCGTCACCTTGTTCAAATGCCTGTAATTGATGCACAAACTCATATATCTGTCTTTCTTCTTCACGAACAACACGGGAGCACCCCAAGGAGATGTGCTCAGTCTGATAAAACCTTTTTCAAGTAGATCTTGCATCCATTTCTTTGACTCTGACATTTCAATTGGTGTCATTCTATATGGTGTCTAAGCTATCGACTGTGTACCATGAACTAGATTGATCTCAAAACCAATCTCTCTGATTGGGGGAACACCTGAAAAATCATTTGGAAATGCCCTCAAACTCATAGACAACTAGCAACTCCTGGATATTCAGTCTCCTCACCTTGGTATCCACCACATCTGCCAAGAATGCATCACAACCCTTCCTCATAAATTTTTCTGCCACCATCATCAACACCAAACTTGTTGGAAGAATATTCCTATCTCTTTGGAAGACCCATGAAACATCACCATCGATAGATGTTGATACTTTGGAACCACAATCCAAGACCACCTGATACTTCTCCAAAGTATTCATTCTAAGGATTACATCGAATCCATGCATGCCAAGAGGTATGAGATCCACTTAAATGCTTTGTCCTGAAAAAGAAAGGACACAAGAAGGACACACCTCCCACAACTCGGCAGAACCAACCAAAGTGGTTTCTAAAAGAAGACTATCACATCTATGACTAACAGGCAAAGAACATCTAGCAATCACTTCCTACATGATAAAAGAGTGTGTTGCACCCAGGTCAACCAAATTAGATATAAAGAAAGAAGAAGACAAATCAGAGTGAAATAACTCCATCTGACCTGTCACAACTCACATGATGACCACTCCTATGGCTGACTCATCGTGTTAAATCAATTTGTTTCCTATTGTCACCCCCTTCCTCTACTGGCTTTCTAGAAGAACCAACCTGCAATGCCTGTCCGCATCCTCTACCACTGCCATTGTTGAACTACTATCGCTACGAGCCCTGTTGGCTCAATCTTGGCTGTTGAGTCACCTCCTCATCTATTACAGTGCAATATGGTCTTGTATGCCCAGTCTGTCTACACTTGTAGCAAGATTTGATCTCATACCATGGCCTAGACAACCCTATCATCGATATTGATGCAACACTATGGGCTCCTACTGACAAAAAACTACAACATCTACCTCTGCTTGGTGACCACTAATACTGACCTTCCAATCTCTACAGTGATGGCAATGTTGAAAACCTAGACTTCTTAAAGCCCCCAAACGACTGTAATACTGTCCATACTCTTCTTGGCCTTCATCTCTTGCTTCTCCCCGATAGATTGTTCCACTCTTCTGACGGACTCCAGACACTTGGTGAACTTCTCTTTGCTCTCTTGAGATGACATCGGTGTGGTCAACTATGTACTCAAACCTTTCTCGAACCGTCTGATCCTCTCCTTGTCCGTTGCTGCCATATGGGGGAAAAACCTCAAAAGCTCCCTTAACTTAACCTCAAACTCGTTAACCGACATAGATCCCTACCAGATCTTCTCAAAGTGCATGATCTTCTCATCCTGATAGGTCTCTAGAAAGTACTGACTCATGAACTCCCGTCAGAACTCTTCCCAACTAATCATGAAACTAGGAATTTTCTCCTCCTTAATGGCCCACTAATGGCAAACACTCCCCTTTAATAGATACATAGCATGATTCACTTTATCCTCTTCGGGGATGTTGAGGATCTTGAAGGCCTTCTCCAGCTTGATCAACCACATATCTTCTTTTGTCGGGTCTTTGGTACCCACATTCTCCACCAACCCTACATGTCTTAACATATCAAAGGTCTTCCCCAATCCCAAAGATTCAATGTTGAGGACTGCCTCTCTCGCTTGGGGGGAGGCATTATGTCCGCCATATGTGTCATTATGGACATAAACTATGCAAACATAGATAAAAAAGTGGGATTGGCCACCACTGTCAGATCAAACTAGGGCATCTCAGGCACTCCATCAACCCTTTCATGCCTCTTGGCACGACCACCTGGTGCGACAATACTACTCTCAACAACATGTTCTTTATGTTCTCCATCCATCTTCTCTTCTCTTCTTCTTCTTCTTCTTCTACATAAGCAAAAGTGACTATAAGATAGACTTTAGGAAACTGTAATAGACACAAACACTAGTCCTATGTCCCTATAGACTCATAGAACCTAAATATCTAACACCAACCTTAACTCTGATGCCCCGACACGCCCCAAAGTGAGATTACTCAAAACAAAGCATGAAACTAATACTAATCGACCATGTTACCAGAAAATGTAAGAAATTAAAGCCATTATAACATATCCTGCTCAAGTGGAATCATATCACATCGGAGTCCAAAAAAGCCACCTACCATATCTCACATCGAAAGATTATTTTGAGACACTTTTCATTTGCTCACTGGCCATAACCTATTACAAGAGGTAACTTGTTCACACACATATATGCCATATATGTACAACAAGGCATGTAGCCAAAACATTGACTCGATATACAATATCTACAAAACACCCTTAAAGACCTAAGAGTACAGGGACAACACATAAGACTCTACTACAAAACTCTAGAAGTTTATCCAACTTTTTAGCAACTACTTCTCCTCTTGATTCTCAGCCTCAACCACATGATCTCTACCTCATCGTGCATGACCACATAAAAGATGTGGAAACCCACATGGTGAGACCAAATGTCCCAGTGAGAGATATAACTCTCTATCAACGTCGGTTATAAGCACATATAAACTAAAGCATATAGATAACATACTTATCTGGTTAAGCAGATTCGGCTAAATGATATGTATTAAACTGATGACACAGATTAAACAAACTAGGCAGTTACCACTGAGTAGTAGAACAATTAAAACTTTAAGAAGGAATATGAAGAACATGTAGAACAATTGATTTCTCTTATTTCATTATAATTTAAGAAATCAGTACAAAGATAAGGCAAAGGGGTCATCCAATGTGAAGCGTATTTGACCCTAAGAAAATATACTACACAACTATATTACATCTTTCATTATGCCCTGAGGATTTGAGTCGTACCACTCAAATCCAACCAACCAATGCAGAGTCAAAATTGGTTTCATATAAGGTCTGTGGAAGAGCCAGAATCCACAACCTCTCCAACACCTCTTGGTCAGTACACGAGAAACACTACAAAGACATATCAGTCAACTCTAAACAACAACATATAGTCAAGCTGAAGAATCAACTCACACATGCCGTACTTATAAAACACCTAGACCACCTTGGTACATGTCATGACGCTAGAGAACATGCCCATGCATGGCCGTTATAAAAGGGGCATGATGTAGTTAAACTACTGCCTATCACACATCACAAAGGAGTACAACTCACGCATGTCCATCTCACACAAAGGGCTAGGTATGGCTGTAGTCATCCTACGCAACCAGTAATTATGGACGCAAGGAGATACTCGACTTTCACCCCCTAATATTCTAAAATATGCACTCTGAGTTTCCTATAGGAATGACTCATTTCACCATCCAGCAAGTTCTGACACTAGAATGGATCTATGGCACAGGGAAATTACATGATTAGGGTTGCACTTGATTAGTTAGGCCAATTTGGTTTGTTTTAGAATCAATAAAGTTACAATGTATATACCCTAAACAAACTCCACAAAAATAAGGACATGTACAACTCTAGAAGACATAAAACATATAAGGTGTGAACTTGTCACACCATCACATGATACTTGTAGCACTACCAATCACAAGGCCACTAACATTGTCATGCCACTTTAGGATATTAATCCCTCAATCACATCTCTATAAGATAACACCTCACACTAGCCATTAAGCCTCTGTCATGTCATAAGACCCATCACATCATTCTTGTACACTCAATGTCACAGTGTGCCCTACATTGTGCTTAATAACCACCTATATTATACAAGGATCACCATAGCTCTCGCATGGCTATGACATGCATTCAACCTACAAGGTTAGATTTGCACAAGTAGGAGAGGTAAAACACAATCACATGTCACCCTTTAAGGAAAACCAACAAGCACAACACACACTAGAATTAGGGTTAAGGTTTTACATACATAGCCAATCGGGGTTTCATTTCATTACTTATCACCAAACCCTAGATACCTCATCTCCCACATTCTTGGAACACATTGGTTAAGAAACATGATTAGGTTAACTAAGAAATCATCCAAACAACACTAGGTATTAATAATCAACTACTTGTACATGTGTATCAACCGTACTATGTAATGCATGTATGTAGCGACCAACATGGTGTAGCGACCATGTGGTGTCATGTGTGTGTGTCGACCAAACCCTCATGACATGGTGTTGTGAACACAACACAAAACATCAACTGAAAACATACATCATGACCACATCCTATTGGGGTTAGGGTTTCAACCGCTACCAAAAGGAAAATCATGTGTAGCGACCCGCTACACATCACCATGTAGCTAAAGCTCATCATGTTCATGTTACGATCGAAAAAAGACAACCAAAGGTATGTTTTGAACCAGACACACATCACAAGGCACATCCCATTCAAACCAAGCCAAGGTGTCAACCAACAAACTAAACCAGGTGCTTTGACCAAAATCAAACCAAGCAGGTGTTGTGATGAACTCAACCAATGCATGTGTTGCTCCAGCTACACTTTATCCATCCACAAGCATTGACCACATCAAAGAATAAGGGCAACAAGCATCACCAAGATCAACCTCATGGAATCATGAACGTCCAACCCTAAAAATGATCACCTTCATGAACACCCAAGAAACAAAACTAGGAGAGAGAAGATAAAGCTACTCAAGGAATGCAATAAAAATATATTTGAAGCCTAATTCTGATTGCAATTTGAAAAGTAATGGAATATGTCAACTTTAATGTGTTAATGTTTAAAGAACCCTATTTTGAAATGAATAATATATTTATAAGGGCTTAATGGATGATTAGAGTTGGTATTAACTTATTAATGATGAAAGGGCACATTAGGAACAAAAATAATGAACTGTGCATGTAATTAGTTAATTTCAAGTTTAATGTGAATGAATAATACTTTAATGGGCCTTGAAACCCTAATGTTGGTGCTTAGGACTACTAATGGCTTTAATTATTCGATTTCATGTATAGAACTGAGTTTTCATGGTTATAAGCTATTTTGAGAATTAAAGTTCTTAATTTGTGAATAAATAACCTTAATATAGAAATTAGGGTTTTTGAATGAATCAAGATGGGATTAATGACGAATAGAGTTCGTATGTGAATTCAATCATAGTGAACTATGAATTGACGATAAATAAACATAGTGATCTTGTTATATATTAAAAGGATGAAAATTGTACTTTAATGTAGAAGAGGCTTAATGGACTTATTTAATGGTTACTTATGCCTTTAATCTGAAATTGAGGATTAGGTGTTGAGATAATTAGGGTTTGTGATCAATTGTGTTAAATTAGGGTTTAAAATAGTAAAAGATGAAGGGAAACCCTAATTGCAATGGAAACCCTAAAAGTGGCCTAGAAAGCCTAAGGTAGAATCCAAGTCTAGCTTTAGAATGTTCTGGATAAACTATAACACTTGGATCCCATGCATTAATTTCAGGATATTGTTGATTGCTTGTTGCTTGTTCTTTATCCTTATTTCTTGGACAATCAAGTTGCTCAGGATCAGGTATGTGGTTAATTATGGTTAATCACATTAGTTTCCCGAGGGTTTTCCGAATGTTTCCTCGTATTGAATGCAATCTAAACAGTTGGATGTTCATACTTGCAAAATTATAAAGTCACTATGGTTATCACAATTATAAAGAAATGTGTATTATCGCACCTACATGCCACCCTGATGGAAGATGCCATAAAGGTCAGGCCCAGGAGGGTAGACCCATGGGCACCATGAGAGGTGACCCCAGACACCAAGCTCGGGAATGAGAAGGTGGTCTATGATGCATGACTATGGAGCACCATGAGAGGTGACTCCCAGGCACCAAGCTCGGGGTTGAGAAGGTGGACTTAAGTCAATGACAAAAGAGAAACCCTAAAGGGGTATGCCAGGGTTAGGGAAAAAGCGGTGGACAATGACACATTGAAAATGTAAATTGGCTTGTTAAATAATTTGATTGTGATTATTAAATTGTTAGGCATATTTGCAAGATTTTGGTTGTTCCCACATACCAGTATATTTCGATATACTGACCGACGTTTTGTTTGTCGGCATTTTAGGAACAATAATTGAAAGAACAAACAGTAAAGTGACACATTGTGGAAATAAGAAATAATGTGCAAGTAGGATTAGATAGAATAATTCAAGCTCTGGATGGATAGATTTCCAAAGTTTTCAAAGGTAAGTAAAGTTTTAATTTTATACCAAATTCCAGTTAGTTAGTAGAATTTCATAATTATTATTGATTATTTGTCAAGCCTTTGATCCTGTTAATTGAATACCGGCTCTGACCTTTGGGTCTCCCTCAATTGGGGGTTACTGGGAGTGATAGTGGTTGCCTTATGCTTGATCCCTGGAGGCTGACGATATCTTGGTTGCCTTTAGAGGAACTGATGCATGGGTTTTGAGTCACTTTTATAGGCTTATTTTATATCTGTTTTATGCATGTATTTGTCATTTTCTTGATTATATTTGCATAATTCACTATAGTTGGCCCTTAAACTCTTTTTGCATCAAATTATACTTCTTTTATCATATTTATATGATTTTATATTATCCCCGGACTTATACACATGTTTCGGCACTTTTTCAGGCACTTTTGCATTGTCCGGAGTCGATACTATCGACCCCCAGGTCAATAGTATCGACATTTCATTAAAAAGCAACCCCAAAATGCGATCTTGGAAGGAATAACCTGTGCTATGGTCGATACCATCGACCTTGGGGTCGATACTATCGACAGCGTCGGGATCTGGCGATTTTCAGCACTAAAACGGAGCGTTTTAATCCGACGGTTGAGCTTTTTCGGAGCCGTAAAGTGGTCCTATGACCTAAGAAGAGCACGGACGGCCCTAGGGGGAGAGGATATTGTGTTGCACAAAATCCAAGAAGGAGAGAGAGATAGGAGACGAGAGACGAAGGCCGTCAACCGAGCGATCCGGGCACCTCCGACTGGCGATTTTGCTGCCGGAAGATTGCAAAATGCACGTTTCTCGAGGAGGATCTCCAGGAACACCTTTGTATCAGGGGTTACACGAGTTTGCTCCATGTTTCCCATGTTTTTCTTCTCTACTCCTCTGTCTTTCATTGAGATGACCATGCGGGGCTAATCCCCTTTGTCTTTAGGACCAGGAGTAGCCCGGGGATTCATTGTATGACAATTTTATAATAGTAATTCATATTTTATCTCTTAAATCCGTGGTATAGTTTTGTTTTCTCCATATATTGTTATGCTTGATCACCATAATAATAACCTAATGCCCTTAATCACTTTGAAAGAAGAATTAACGGCTGAAAAGAGACGAAATCTACATTAATCGATAAATCCCTTGACCAAGGTGGTGTAAAATTAATGGTGGATACTGAGAGATTGTTCATAATGCACTGAGTTTAGGGTATAGGTTACTACGACGGTGGAACCGACCTAGACCTAGGTAGTGAATTGCACCACGACAGTGGGCAATTCTATTTTCAAGCCACTACCCGGATAGAGAGATAAAATTGAGTAGCTATATAGAATTTAATACAATGAAAACCCACGGTGAAACTGCAATCCTAAAGATACCCTTTTGAATTGATTAAATTAACATTTAATCGATCGTTTGTTTCGTTTTTGTTTTTATTTTCTTTTAATTTTAACAACAACCCTCAATTTATTATTCGGCTTAGCTAATCGCAAATAGTTAGTAGGAGTCTCCAACAATTCCGAGTATCCCTGTGTTCGACTCGGGCCTCACAAAGGCCTGTACTACTCGACGCGTTCACTTGCGTTTTAGCGCACAGTAAAATACACGTCAAGTTTTTGGCGCCGTTGCCGGGGATACGGCGGAATTGTTGGCACTTTGAGTGCTACGAGCGGCCACTCTAGGCCACAAATTTCTTTTTAATTTTCATTCAAATTCAAATATTTTTATATTGCACTATAATTGTTATACTCGTCTAAGCATAGTACTGAACTCAAATTTTCTTATTTCAGGTACTGTGTATGGTGCATACACGTAGTACAGACTACGACAATCGCACACCCGAGGTTCCGTTTCCGGGACCTGAGGACGAGGAGCATTCAGAGCACGAGTACCAAGAAGAGGTAGATTCTGAATCTGAACCAGAAAAGATGGCCGAGCCACAGACCATATGGGAGAAGATCAAAGCTTCTTCCTCATCAGCTTCAAAGGGGCCTATAAAGAAGCAGGCGATCAACATACCGACATATAAGATCGATCCAACGTTGATAAATTTGGTGAAATCAAATGCGTTTCATGGGCTGAAGAATGAGGATCCTGTTGCACACATCAGCCAGTTCATTGAAAACTACGACATGGTAAAAATAGACAGGTTTCCGCAAGATGCATTGTATCTCAAGCTTTTCCCAAGTTCCTTGGTGGGAGGAGCACGAGAATGGTTACATAATATAGATGATGAGTTCGTGGAGTCTTGGGACCATATGGTGGAGGTCTTCTTTGAGAGGTTCTTCCCTCCTGAGAAGACTAACGACATGATCCGGAAGATTCACAATTTCACCCAACAGGCTGGTGAAACATATTCTGAGACCTGGGAGCGATTTCAGGTTATGTTGAGGAGGTGTCCGCATCACGGGCTGGACAAGGAAACGCAGGTGAAAATCTTTCTATTTTGCTCTCTCCGAGCATGATAGGAGTAATCTGGATTCAGCCGGGTCGGGATTTTTCCTAAACAACACAGACACTAGATGCTGGGAAATACTCAAGAACATGGCTAGAAAGCAGTCATGGGGAGAAAGAGAGAGAGGCCCAGTTGAGCAAGCACAAGTCACCAATGAATCAAAGGCAATGAGAGAGCTGAATGAGAAGATGGATCTTCTCACAAAGAAGTTACTGCAAAAAGAAGAAAATGAGTCCGAGGATGAAGCCCAAGTGAAATTCATGCAACAACAGGGTTATAGAAACAATGACTATGCATGGAGGAAGGATAAAAAGTTCTCATGGAAGGATCTGAATAATTTTCTACAGGATCCGGATGCCAAGCCACAGCCTAGAGCCGAGGATAAGAACACTGCACTACTGAGTCAAACAACACCAAGAACAAAACCATCAATTTGCAAGACAAGAAGGAAAAACAACCTAAAAACTCAAAGTCTTTATCATCATTTGATAAACAAAACCATCATTTGTCCATTTCCAAGCAAGATCTAGAGCTTACTATACCTATGGAGGTTCGTGAACAAGGTTTAGGGTACATACAAGAAGATAAACCACCTAATAACTGCCATCTAATCATAAACCCTAGGCAAAGATAACATCTTTATACTTAGAACTTTGTTTTTAAGAAAGATCTTGTACATGCAAGCTAGGAGTAAGAAATATACGTGGATAAAGTTATATAACCCACCTCTAGGAAGAAGATGTATCTCTAAACAGAAAGTAAGCTTGAGGAAAAGAGTAGAAACCCCTAGACAGAGCTCTCCACTCGGCCAAGCTAGCTCCTTCTCCAAAGAAGAAGCAAACCCCATGTCAAGGAAGCAAGAAAGAGGTGTTGTTCAAGCTCTAGAGCAAGCTTTACCATGCAAAACCATGGTTCTGACCAAGAAGAATGAAGAACAAGGTAGGCCAGCAAGAGATATGAAGGAAAGAGGGGAGAACTTACTTTCTTGGATCAAGAACAAGTAAAGGAAGCTGCACAAGCACTAAGAGAGGGTAGATCTGAATCCAAGGTGCACATGCAAGGAGATTGTCCACCTGCTTCTACCTTCAACAAATTATTCTCCACCAAGAAAGGAGGGACGAGATCTAGACAGCAAGGAAGAGAAAGGGGTCCAAAGGGATCGTTTGCATGCTTGAGGGAATGTATAAAAAGCTGTGTGTGAAAGAGAAAAGAAGGTTAAAGTGTCTTACTATGTTTACCATGTGTCCATGGCCTAAAGGATAACATCCACACAAAGAAGAAGTTCCATTGGTTGTGGATATCTGAAGGTCCATTGGATGATAGCCTCCCAGGGTAGCCATTGAGTTTCAAAGCTTGGTGACCATATGTTTTGGAACCCTAGGCCATAAGGGTGAAAACTATCATTTAAGAACCTCTCTACGTGAACCATGACCTTAGGAGGCTCAAGAGGGGAAAACATCAACCCTCAAAACTCAACGGACCTCAAGGAACCACCATACAATCCCAACACCATCAGACCAACTACTAGGAGAACCATCGAGTTTTGGCCTCCAAGTTAAGTCATGTGTGAGGGCAAAACCCTAACTCAACCCAAGAATGGCATCTCCACCAAACCAAGGAGTAACAAGGCTCCCCATGGAACTAAAAGCTCAATCATGATAAGAAACCATAGAAGGTACCACAAGCATGTGAAAAATTGTAAGAAAAACCTCAACTATGGGTAAATTGTCGAAAAGTCCAAAATAAGCATATAATTGTACAACTTGCATAAACAATGTCCAAACTGGACCAAACTTGAAACTTCAATTTGTCACATGAAATCAAAGCATATATTAGGGTTAGGTTAATATTTTAAGAACTTAACTATGATAAGAAAGCATTTTCAACCAAAAATCAAGGTTAAGGGCCTTACACCAGCCTTGGTAGAGGTCAATGACTACATTACTTTTGATGATGTTACAAATCCATGACTAAAAAATGGGTGGGATTCTGTTAGGGGTTCTCTTTATGTAATATACAACTTTTTGTGGATTTGGAGAAGCAAATTCCCTTAGAGATACCAACTTCATTTCTTGAAAATTTCTCATGATAAGCTCCCTACTTTGGACTATAGAAGAAGAAGGGGGATTCATGTCCCATCCATATGCTTTCAATGTAAAAATGACTATGAGATCTCGCAACACATTCTTTTCTCTTTTCCATTCAAACATCTGGTCATGTGTTGTAAATGTTCTTAATTTCTCACTTTTTTAATTCCTGGTCTAATATCTAGCATTTCTTCTAAAAATGTAAACTTCATTTTGTATGCTCTCCCTTTCACATTTGATGGGAGAGAAATATGAGAGTACATGAGGATGTTGAGAAGCAATATTCACAAGTATAAAGGAACATCCTATTTTATTATCATGATTTCTTTTCTACTGAGATGCACCTCAGAGAGGCAGAATCGGAGATACAGGGAGTGTTTGACCTAGAGGAATCCTTATGGAAGGAGAAAGCCAAGATTCAATGGCTTTTTGATGGAGAAAGAAATACATCCTTTTACCATGATGTTGTGAGGAATAGGAGGAAGAAGCAGATCATCCAACAACTTATCTTACCTAACAATTACATCATTACTGATCCAGAGGACATGGCTAAGCATGCTGCATTGCATTACCAGGCTCTCTATAATGAAGACGTGACTCCAGATGAGATACTTCTTGATCCATTCCTACAAGAGATCCTGGATTACCTTTCTACTGATGATAATATGTCCCTTGTTGTTCCTCCTGATGAAGCGGAAATTTTGCAAACTATCAAAGAAATGGACAATTCTTCTGCTCCGGGCCCGAATGGTTTTTCATTGCCTTTCTTCTCGGCCGCTTGGGACATTATCCGAAACGACTTCATGGAGGTGGTAGGTGCCTTCTTCGCCCAACAAACATGTCATCGTGGCCTTTTCTATTGCAGGATCGTGCTTATCCCTAAGGTGGACACACCGAAATCCCTTTCTTCTGATTTTCGCCCTATATCTATTGAGAACATGATGCTCAGGATTCTTGCCAGAACCTTAAGTAATAGGATGTCTCCACTGATGACCAGGATGATCTCCCTGGAACAAGGAGATTTTATGAAAGGTAAAGACATCACAAACCATATCAGGATGGTTAAAGAGATGATGCATGATATTAATCGGGGAAGGAATGATCCAAATGTCATGATCAAAGTTGATATGACAAAAGCATATGACCGGGTGCATTGGAATGTGCTTGAACACATCATGTCTCGTTTTGGTCTGATGCATGACACTATACAGCTTCTTCTTAGCTTTTTCCGCTCTTCATGGGACACTATCAACCTGGGTGAGATGAATGTGGGTTTTTTTTCCAATGCACAGAGGTCTTAAACAAGGAAATATGTTGTCCCCTTTTTTGTTCATTCTTTTTTAGGAGATCTTGTGTAGAAAGATCAAAGCGATGGCGGCAAAATCTCTCATCTCATGTTTGTTCACACAAGGAGGAGGGGTGGCTCCTCCCATCCTTCTATACGCATATGACATTATGATATCATTCAACGCTGACAATACATCTGTAGAGCTCATTAAGAACACTCTGTGTGACTATGAGAAGGCATCTGGACAGGCGGTCAACCGCGTGAAATCGTCATGCGTTGTGGGGGGTCGGACTCGACTAGAGCTCACACGGTTGCCGGTGAGCTCGAGATACAGCTTGTGGGTGGCTCATTCTTATATCTTGGCATCCCGATCTCCATTGGGCATTCTAAGATTTCTGACTTTGAGTTCCTTATTCACAAGATTAATTCTAAGATTGCTGGATGGAAAGCTCGTCTTCTTTCCTTTGCTGGTCGGCTTCTCCTTATTGAACATGTCTGATCCTCTCTTTCCATATACACCGCAACTGCTATTGGCATCCCAGCTGGCGTTGCTAACAGAATCAAAAACCTCTTATCTAGATTCCTATGGGCCGATAGGAGTAATAATTCTAGAAGAGCATGGGTTAGTTGGAAGAGAGTGGCCACTCCTAGAGCTTCAGGTGGCCTCGACTTGATTCCTCTTCACCTTATAAATGATGCATTCACGGCTAAGGCTTGTTGGGATGTTATTAAGGGTGAGTCTATCTGGGCATCTTTTATGCGTAACAAATATGTGAGCAATTCTAGTAGCAGGTCCACCGCTCACCCTACTATGCTTAAAATCAGTGCATCCCCTTCACCTTTCTGGAAATGGGTCTGGAAAATGTTTCCTCGAGTTCTCCCTCACTGCAGATGGTTGATTGGGAGGGGCAATATCTCTTTCTGGGATGCTTTATGGTGTGACCATAGAATGACTGATTTTGCAATTCAAGCTAACAATAAAAATCATCAGTTTCTTGTCAGTGATTTCTGGTTAGAAGACCAAGGGTGGGACTTGCACACGCTATCACAGATCGTAGACGATGATGGTATCAACATGATTAGATCAGCAAATATTTGGATTTCAGACAATGAGGATTCTATAATATGGGCACCGGCCGTCAATGGAACCTTTTCTCTTAGATCAGTGAAGAGTGTGCTACATGAGGGAAACCCAGGAGGTCACCCTGGGCTTGATAATATTTGGTTTGCAGATGCTCCAAAGGAGGTGACTTTTATATGGAAGGTGGCACATAAGGCATTACCTACTGACGAGAATATCAGGAGATGTAGGATCTTCATTGTTTCCCATTGTGAGTGTTGTTCTGATCCTCAGGAAGAAGACATAACCCACTTGTTGTTCCAGAGTTGCCTCGCAAGATTTTTCTAGAAGAGATTCAGTGCTTTGACAGGGATGAACGCTCCACATGACATTCCAACCCTCCTTGAGATGTGCAACAGAGGTTCCTCTCGCAACATTCTGAACTGGACGGCTGGGTGCTTGGCCACCCTTATCCCTTTCAGGATATGGAGGCTGAGATGCCAACGTAGGTATGATGGGTCGATGATTCCATCGGCAAGAGAATGGGAGTGTGTTATCCTTAAACTCAATAGAATGATGCAGACAAAAGCTTGTCACATTATTGAGAATGACCCATTCTATGTGGCCTTGTGAGAGGCGCAGATAGATGATCCCTGGGTGATTTTGAAGGAAATATCGCTGATTAAATGGGAACCGCCTGACATTCACAATATCAAATTGAACATCTCGACTGGGAGAAATAGAGATTCAAGAGGCAGGTATCTCCAGTGGGTGGCAGGGATTGTGAGAAATCACCATGCCCAGGTCGTTCTAGCTTTTCGGGCATGGATCAGGGCGTCTGACTTTGTAACAGCCTTCCTACAAGCTTGCTATGTTGGCCTTAAATACGTGGAAGACCAAAGAGTTAACATCTCATCTTTAGAGATCGACTGTCAACGGATCTATAACATCATCTGGGAAGACCATGTAGCTTTGTGGCATGCTCTTGGCATCACTCGCGCCCTCAAGAAGGAGATCCGGCAGTCTGACATCATGGGTAGTATGATACACAAACAAGCGAATGTTATTGCCACGAGTTTGGGTATATGGGGGTGTCACTTGGATGCTCCATTCCTATGCTCGGAATCTAGGAACCTTCCAACAAAGGTTCGTGGTCTGGCTCTGCTCGATAAGAATTGCGTGCCTTACGTGGTTACAAGGAAGGTCAGAGTGGAAGATTTGGCTTGAATGGTTTACACTCTTGGCTGTTGTTGGTTGTTTTGGTGATTGGGTATTACCCACATTTTTTATGGTTTTACCTACATGAGGAGGGTAGGATGAATAAGAAGACCTCCTGGCTTGAAAAAAAAGTGCTTTTTCTATGCTCATTTTAGTTCAGATTACTATGCCTTATGTTTTTGTCTATGATTTTTATTTCTTAGGACTCGATTGAGAGTTTCTTTTTTGAACTCATTCAATTTGATTTTGGGTTGTAAGTGTTTGATACTTAGACATCCGATTCTCTCTTTTATTTGTGCTACTGGGTACTTACTTTAGGCTACATGCCCTTCTATACTCTTTTCCTTTCTTTGGCTTGAGAGACACATATGTGTACATACACTATTTTAAAAATGAAAAAGTGAAAGGAGTTTTGGTGACAAAAAAAACAAGAAAGAAGATATTCATGGAGACGAATGTTTGTATAGATAAAGTTATTTAGAGAATTCTTTTCTAATGAAAAGATGGAACTTTTGATTTTTTTAAAGATGTGGTTGTTTTCTTAATTCAATGATTGCAAATTGTTTTTTTTTTGTTTTTTTATTATTCATGTATTGTTGCATCTGTAGAAATGATATTTTCTAAATTGAAGTTGTTTAAGTCCTACTTTTGTTCTACAATGTCACAAAAAAGTATTATTGGATTGACTTTGACTATAATTAAAAAATGATATTTTGAAGATAATTAAGTATGAAGATTTAATCGATGATTTTGTTTTGAAGAATGCCAAAAGAATTGTACTTTTTAAGTAAAAGTTTAATATTTTTTATTATATTGTAAACAATAATGGAAATAATTTTTAATGAAAATGATTTTCGTTATTTTTAGTACATGTTTTATTTTCTCGTTACTTGGGGGCCTCATTTTGAACTTTAGCACAAGCGTCCAAATTGTTTGAAATAGCATTGTCGAAGAATCTTTGGTGTGGGCCAGAGGACTGATACAGAAAAAGATATATATTTTATCAATATATGAAACATATCCAACTAGTCTGTGATATGTTTTCCAACAAATATATGCTTCCATAATATGTCCAAATACATACAATTTGTAAGTAATATAATGAGAAGGTGTCGTTTGTCTAGTTATTTTTTTTGTTTTTAATTATGCCTCTCTCAACCAATATGATATGTATGATTGATAGGTTAACATACATATATCCATGGAAACATACATACATACATATCCCAATTGCCGCCTTGATTTACCACCATCTCGGGTGTTCATCCTTCACCCTGGGTATGGGAGAGGGAGGATCTTTCTCTCTTAATCCCATACATATATGTACATTAACCAAGTGGTCGATTGTCCAACTAGTCAACTCTGGTGGTTCCTCATGAAGCGTCCTAGGCTCCAGCGGGGGACAAAGGCTAATTTATCCAATCTCAGAAGCATCTTGGCTCTACTGCCTATGTCAAATAGAGGGAGAAGGGACATTTTCTTAGATCTGATACATACATACTTATTCACACACATCTCACTAAGCACCCAATTAAATCAATCAAGCAAGTTCAACCATAAAACCAGGTCATGGGTCTTACAAAATCCCATCTACATCACTCACAATCGATCCCCATGTGTCACAACCTACCCAAGAACCACCTTTATATTAACCCTTATTCAAGGTTACATTGGATAGTGTCAAAGTTTATTGAATGGCATCTGATGAGTGTAGTGACTTTAGGTCTAAGAAACACAATCACCATTGTCACGTTTGAGATCTGATTTTGACTACCATTCAATGGTTTCCACGTACCACCCTCAAGGTCGATATCTCTACTATGCCATTCTCAAACAAGTACCTATGTGTTTGTCTTGAAATCCAACATCATGACTAATGATACTTTGTCATTAGGAAACACACATTCGAGTCTTATGTATTGTTGTCATCTATTTGTCTTCAACAATAATATCTATCTAGGGACATAACAAGAATGTATGTACTCTTATCATATATATGGTCTCATTGTTAAGGTCCTCAACCTGAATATAGATGTAATCAAATAACATAATTCTTTATAAATACCATGTTTGTGTCAACATCTCGTGACTTGGAAAAACATAATAGATGGAATTACCTTTATTATTATCAAATCAATTACATGAAGCCCCCGTTTAATTATCATATAATTATCTCTCTGGGCGTATATACCAGTACACATATCAAGGACACAATTCCTTCAATCCTAACAATTTAGGTACCTTGGTCAAGAACCAAGACAATGTCCACAACTCACTTCACATGGATCATAATTCACTCCTGCTAGTAGACACGGAAGTTCTTCTCAAGAGTAGTATCCAAGAAAAATTTCATTCTTCCAAATTTGTGGGAAAATATTGGATGAGGATCTGAAATTCTAGCATCATTTTTATACTATTTACCAGTTCACTAAAGTCGCTAAGCAACTCACTAAATTCATTGATTCCTTAACATCTTTGCAAGTATATATGAAATATGTTAGTAAGAGACTCAAGAGCCACTGATCACATTATTTAGAACTCATGTATTCTATTTTGTCTCTTCCTATAAAGATAATCTTTATGTTATGGTCGGTAATGGAAACAACATCAATATTGCCATAATTTTTTGGGATCAGATCTCTAAATATCCATTTATTCCTTTTAGAAACATCCCTAGTGTTATGAAAATTGAGAGAAATATTTGATCAGTTTCAAGGATGACAACTTGTTTTTCTTGTAAATTTGTAATATCTCGTGATTTGTTCCTCATAAAGGATTTAGGGAACCACCCAATTCTGATAGGGGGAACATGTGGAGATGGATTGTATCTTCTCAAGACTACTGGAGTAAAGAATTAAAGAGCTAATTCAACCATCATTAAGTGAACAAAGAAAATGTTCTCTTCTCAAATAGAGGAGTGAAGACTATTGATTCCATACGGAATAGAAGATTGGGTCATCCAAAGAATAAAGTGCTTCTAAGTCTTATTCAAAAATAATTGTTATCGTTGATGTAGGAAATAAAGATGTTTGTAACAGTTGAGAATTGAGTAAAAATAGAAAGTTTCCTATTGTAACACGTTATTCTCAAGAGACAAAACCTTTTAGTTTGATATATTATTATGTAAGGGGAAAACCTCAGGTATCATCTAAGCATGCTTATAACTATTATATACTTCTTGTTGACGAATATTCTTGCTTCTGTTGGTTTCGACCTATGAACACTAAGGATGGGTTCTATAATTTGTTTGTTGATTTATGTGCTTTGATTAAAACTCAATTTGAATGTGAAATTAAAACACCACAAACAAATGGTGGAGGAGATTTTGTAAATATCAGATTGAATGAGTTTCTTTTCCTATGAATTATACATAGAGTTTCATATGCTCATGGCCATGCTCAGGATGAAGCTGTTGAGAGAAAACATAAACACGTAGTGGAGTCAGGTCCAAAATGATGTTTGAACCACATCTTCCAAAAAAAATGGACTAATTCTTTTGGTACAACATTTCATCCCATTTATCTGATACCTCCTACCGAGCGGGAGGGGGCAAATCAGTGCAAGTCCCTCCTAATTCAGAAAACAATATTTCATAGTAGTAGTAAATACCTCATTTCAACTATATAAGTTTAATTTTATAATAATATTAAATTTTAAATAAGATGATATTCCAAATAATTGACTTACAGAAGGCAACTCCAAAAGCCACTCAATTCAATATAGATTAACTGCAAAAAATTAAACTATATTTACTAGAATAGATGTGGTTATTCAATTTTCACAAAATGTGAGTCAGGAAGTACATCAGAAGCATATCTTCTCTATATAATTTTCAAACAATTGACTAAATCAATAACTCCAGATATCACTTCACTAAATACAAAATCCATAGAAATACTACTAATAGTTGTTTACTTTGTGCTTTTCTCTACTATGAACCATGACTTTGAGAAAACTAGGGATCGTGCGGATGATGCACCAGTCCAATCTTTCTCTCATTATTTTATTTATCATTATATTTACTTCCTCCCGTAGAACCTAGATATTGCATTCCATCTTTTACTACCTTATCTTTGCATGCACACGTCACTTAGATGCTCACTTTTCTCTCACGTTCATTCATAGTTCAACCTTGTACCTTGTTTTAATTGGGTAGCATGCATGTAGCACCTCATGTAGAGAAATGTGTGTTGGTTATCATTAGTATGTTATGTGAATGTTTGGAGTGATTGATTTATAGTAATCATCATCATAATCCACCACTATGTCATCCAGCTCGGCGGCGCATCCCTCCTCACCCGTGACGACGAGGTTAGGTGTCTCGTCATCAGGCCAGAGGCTCTGCACCTCATGTAGATGAAGGATACATTCACATTGGGATGGTTCTCTTTCTCTGCCCAGCGCAGGGTGGAGGTGGTCAGATGCTTCTCATCAGTTACGGCTTAGCTGGCGGACGACCCTTGCTCTCCGATGATTGAGGGGCTCCTCCAGCTCGACGGATCTGTATCTCGGCACCTTTGGTGGCGGGTGGCCTGTTTCGTCAGTTGTTGGTTTTCAACCTGTTGTGCGGCTGACAATGTTGGGCGTCGAGGGTGTGTCTTCCCCAACAAGAGGTTCTGCAGGAGTGGTAGCCGGCTTCTCACTGGGTGGCTGGGTCACCCTTGCTGCCCTGTGGCAGTGTCTGTCTGCAACGCGGGTCTGGGAACAGCTATGAGTGGCTCTTCGTAGCCGTGTGTTCGATCTCCCTCAAGGTGTTCGACGAGGGGTTTCTGTGCTGACAGGAACCTTAGGTGGGTTTGGATTTTGAGGGAGGCTTGTTGCTCTCCTTTTCCTCCTTACTCTTGTTGTTGTTGCGTGAAGTCAAGCCTTGCTGGGTTCTAATTTTCTGCTGATTGTCGTTGATGAAGAGGGGATGGTGTTCTACTTGGATCCCACACATTCCGGGGATGGTTTAAATTTCAGTGGGGGAACGGTGGTTGGCTATCTCAAGGTCATTGCATTAGTCAGCTAAAGGATGGACCCTGTACTATATCTTGTCTCCTTTGCTTCAGCTGGATTAGAACTCCTTTTAGGTGTTGGATGTTATGCAATCAAGTGCATCACGATGGGTGGGTTTAAGAGGGGGGTTGATCCCTTTTCTTCTCCTTTTGCTCGTGCTGATGTTGCATGCAGGTTTTACCTTCTGGTGTTTGCTGATTTGGTAGAGGTTTTTCTGGGTTTTTTGCCTGTGCGAGACCTGGTCCTGAGTAGTAAGAAGGTCAGAGACTTCATGGCTAGTTTCAGGCAGGTTTTCTAGTGCTGTTCTATGTCATTTTGCTGTTACTAATTGTGGGTACGCTGAATGCATGTAATAGTGTCTTGTTATAGACTTCTCCTAGTAGGACTGTCTGGTCCTAGCTTTCTAGTTGTTTAGTCTTCTTAGTCTCATGTTGGTTTAGTTTCCTGAGTGTCCTCCTGCGTGGGGATTTTGACCCTTGTTGAGCTTCTTAGCTCCTGTTGATGTAATGGGGTACCCAGTGCCCAAAGTTTTTGGTATTAATAGTAACACGCTTTTATACCGACCAAAAAACATCCACCACTATGTCATGTATGAAGCCTTAATTTTGTAGCACACATTTTCTATTTATAGAATTCCATAAAAAAAGGAAACAAGAAACATGCCACCTAAAAGTTAGTCACTGCCATCGTAATTGGTTCATATGTGAACATAGATTAGTGGTCCATCATCAGGAAGAAGCATTAACCGCAAAACAAAGTATGTACATTTCAACACCCTACTCTATGCTGCCATGCTTACACTACATGTTGTGTTGCTTCAAACAAGTTAACATATTTTGCATTGCGGAAAATAGGAATCCATTTATGATCATGTTTTACATAATACTGAGTCAACATCTCTAATTGGACTTGGAAAACAACTACTAAGACTTATACTTTAGAGATTCAATAAGGCCTATCCTTGCATGCAATGACTAACATTCATTGTATTTTCTGAGGTCTTTCTTATAGTTTAAAGACTTAGAAAAGAGTAATTTGAAGGATCCCTCACACCTTTATGAGAGGCAGACCAAAGGTTTTAATAAAATGCAAGTGATTATATTTCTATCAAAGACATGAGCCAACTAATGTATTGGGCATATAACTGTTGCATGACGTAAAGACAATAGAGAGGGAACTGTAAGAGAAGTAGGAGTTACGAAGGAGGTGTTAAGTGTGATCCAGTTACAAGATATCTTCACAACACCCCCCCGGGCAAGTTGGGTCTGAGAGAATTGAAGGCCTAACATGAGTAGAAGGCACTAGAAGGATGTGTTTATCTTGAAATCCAACATCATGACTAATGATACTTTGTCATTAGGAAACACACATTCGAGTCTTATGTATTGTTGTCATCTATTTGTCTTCAACAATAATATCTATCTAGGGACATAACAAGAATGTATGTACTCTTATCATATATATGGTCTCATTGTTAAGGTCCTCAACCTGAATATAGATGTAATCAAATAACATAATTCTTTATAAATACCATGTTTGTGCAACATCTCGTAACTTGGAAAAACATAATAGATGGAATTACCTTTATTATTATCAAATCAATTACATGAAGCCCCAGTTTAATTATCATATAATTATCTCTATGGGCGTATATACCAGTACACATATCAAGGACACAATTCCTTCAATCCTAACAATTTATGTACCTTGGTCAAGAACCAAGACGATGTCCACAACTCACTTCACATGGATCATAATTCACTCCTGCTAGTAGACACGGAAGTTCTTCTCAAGAGTAGTATCCAAGAAAAAATTCATTCTTCCAAATTTGTGGGAAAAGATGGGATGAGGATCTGAAATTCTAGCATCATTTTTATACTAATTACCAGTTCACTAAAGTCCCTAAGAAACTCACTAAATTCATTGATTCCTTAACATATTTGCAAGTATATATGAATTATGTTAGTAAGAGACTCAAGAGCCACTGATCACATTATTTAGAACTCATGTATTCTATTTTGTCTCTTCCTATAAAGATAATCTTTATGTTATGGTCGGTAATGGAAACAACATCAATATTGCCATAATTTTTTGGGATCAGATCTCTAAATATCCATTTATTCCTTTTAGAAATATCCCTAGTGTTATGAAAATTGAGAGAAATATTTGATCAGTTTCAAGGATGACAACTTGTTTTTCTTGTAAATTTGTAATATCTCGTGATTTGTTCCTCATAAAGGATTTAGGGAACCACCCAATTCTGATAGGGGGAACATGTGGAGATGGATTGTATCTTCTCAAGACTACTGGAGTAAAGAATTAAAGAGATAATTCAACCATAATTAAGTGAACAAAGAAAATGTTCTCTTCTCAAATAGAGGAGTGAAGACTATTGATTCCATACGGAATAGAAGATTGGGTCATCCAAAGAATAAAGTGCTTCTAAGTCTTATTCAAAAATAATTGTTATCATTGATGTAGGAAATAAAGATGTTTGTAACAGTTGAGAATTGAGTAAAAATAGAAAGTTTCCTATTGTAACACATTATTCTCAAGAGACAAAACCTTTTAGTTTGATATATTATTATGTAAGGGGAAAACCTCAGGTATCATCTAAGCATGGTTATAACTATTATATACTTCTTGTTGACGAATATTCTTGCTTCTGTTGGTTTCGACCTATGAACACTAAGGATGGGTTCTATAATTTGTTTGTTGATTTATGTGCTTTGATTAAAACTCAATTTGAATGTGAAATTAAAACACCACAAACAAATGGTGGAGGAGATTTTGTAAATATCAGATTGAATGAGTTTCTTTTCCTATGAATTATACATAGAGTTTCATATGCTCATGGCCATGCTCAGGATGAAGCTGTTGAGAGAAAACATAAACACGTAGTGGAGTCAGGTCCAAAATGATGTTTGAAGCACATCTTCCAAAAAAATTGGACTAATTCTTTTGGTACAACATTTCATCCCATTTATCTGATACCTCCTACCGAGCGGGAGGGGGCAAATTAGTGCAAGTCCCTCCTAATTCGGAAAACAATATTTCATAGTAGTAGTAAATACCTCATTTCAACTATATAAGTTTAATTTTATAATAATATTAAATTTTAAATAAGATGATATTCCAAATAATTGACTTACAGAAGGCAACTCCAAAAGCCACTCAATTCAATATAGATTAACCGCAAAAAATTAAACTATATTGACTAGAATAGATGTGGTTATTCAATTTTCACAAAATGTGAGTCAGGAAGTACATATGAAGCATATCTTCTCTATATAATTTTCAAACAATTGACTAAATCAATAACTCTAGATATCACTTCACTAAATACAAAATCCATAGAAATACTACTAATAGTTGTTTACTTTGTGCTTTTCTCTACTATGAACCATGACTTTGAGAAAACTAGGGATCGTGCGGATGATGCACCAGTCCAATCTTTCTCTCATTATTTTATTTATCATTATATTTACTTCCTCCCGTAGAACCTAGATCTTGCATTCCATCTTTTACTACCTTATCTTTGCATGCACACGTCACTTAGATGCTCACTTTTCTCTCACGTTCATTCATAGTTCAACCTTGTACCTTGTTTTAATTGGGTAGCATGCATGTAGCACCTCATGTAGAGAAATGTGTGTTGGTTATCATTAGTATGCTATGTGAATGTTTGGAGTGATGGATTTATAGTAATCATCATCATAATCCACCACTATGTCATCCAGCTCGGCGGCACATCCCTCCTCACCCGTGACGACGAGGTTAGGTGTCTCATCATCAGGCCAGAGGCTCTGCACCTCATGTAGATGAAGGATATATTTGCATTGGGATGGTTCTCTTTCTCTGCCCAGTGCAGGGTGGAGGTGGTCAGATGCTTCTCATCAGTTACGGCTTAGCTGGCGGACGACCCTTGCTCTCCGATGATTGAGGGGCTCCTCCGGCTCGGCAGATCTGTATCTCGGCACCTTTGGTGGCGGGTGGCCTGTTTCGTCAGTTGTTGGTTTTCAACCTGTTGTGCGGCTGACAATGTTGGGCGTCGAGGGTCTGTCTTCCCCAACAAGTGGTTCTGCAGGAGTGGTAGCCGGCTTCTCACTGGGTGGCTGGGTCACCCTTGCTGCCCTGCGGCAGTGTCTGTCTACAACGCGGGTCTGGGAACATCTATGAGTGGCTCTTCGTAGCCGTGTGTTCGATCGCCCTCAAGGTGTTCGACGAGGGGTTTCTGTGCTGACAGGAACCTTAGGTGGGTTTGGATTTTGAGGGAGGTTTGTTGCTCTTCTTCTCCTCCTTACTCTTGCTGTTGTTGCGTGAAGTCAAGCCTTGTTGGGTTCTGATTTTCTGCTGATTGCCGTTGATGAAGAGGGGATGGTGTTCTACTTGGATCCCACACATTCAGGGGATGGTTTAAATTTCAGTGGGGGAACGGTGGTTGGCTATCTCAAGGTCATTGCATTAGTCAGCTAAAGGATGGACCTTGTACTGTATCA
Organism: Alisma plantago-aquatica; assembly: GCA_963693085.1. Lineage (NCBI taxonomy): Eukaryota > Viridiplantae > Streptophyta > Magnoliopsida > Alismatales > Alismataceae > Alisma > Alisma plantago-aquatica. The sequence continues at coordinate 191,812,944 of OY856410.1, forward strand.
TATCTCCTTTGCTTCAGCTGGATTAGAACTCCTTTTAGGTGTTGGATGTTATGCAATCAAGTGCATCACGATGGGTGGGTTTAAGAGGGGGGTTGATCCCTTTTCTTCTCCTTTTGCTCGTGCTGATGTTACATGCAGGTTTTACCTTCGGGTGTTTGCTAATTTGGTAGAGGTTTTTTTGGGTTTTTTGCCTATGAGAGACCTGGTCCTGAGTAGTAAGAAGGTCAGAGACTTCATGGCTAGTTTCAGGCAGGTTTTCTAGTGTTGTTCTATGTCATTTGGCTGTTACTAATTGTGGGTACACTGAATGCATGTAATAGTGTCTTGTTATAGACTTCTCCTAGTAGGACTGTCTGGTCCTAGCTTTCTAGTTGTTTAGTCTTCTTAGTCTCATGTTGGTTTAGTTTCCTGAGTGTCCTCCTGCGTGGGGATTTTGACCCTTGTTGAGCTTCTTAGCTCCTGTTGATGTAATGGGGTACCCATTGCCCAAAGTTTTTGGTATTAATAGTAACACGTTTTTTTACTGACCAAAAAAAATCCACCACTATGTCATGTATGAAGCCTTAATTTTGTAGCACACATTTTCTATTTGTAGAATTCCATAAAAAAGGAAACAAGAAACATGCCACCTAAAAGTTAGTCACTGCCATCGTAATTGGTTCATATGTGAACATAGATTAGTGGTCCATCATCAGGAAGAAGCATTAACCGCAAAATAAAGTATGTACCTTGCAACACCCTACTCTATGCTGCCATGCTTACACTACGTGTTGTGTTGCTTCAACCAAGTTAACATATTTTGTATTGCGGAAAATAAGAATCCATTTATGATCATGTTTTACATAATACTGAGTCAACATCTCTAATTGGACTTGGCAAACAACTACTAAGACTTATACTTTAGAGATTCAATAAGGCCTATCCTTGCATGCAATGACTAACATTCATTATATTTTCTGAGGTCTTTCTTATAGTTAAAAGACTTAGAAAAAAGTAATTTGAAGGATCCCTCACACCTTTATGAGAGGCAGACCAAAGGTTTTAATAAAATGCAAGTGATTATATTTCTATCAAAGACATGAGCCAACTAATGTATTGGGCATATAACTGTTGCATGACGTAAAGACAATAGAGAGGGAACTACAAGAGAAGTAGGAGTTACGAAGGAGGTGTTAAGTGTGATCCAGTTACAAGATATCTTCACAACACCCTCCCGGGCAAGTTGGGTCTGAGAGAATTGAAGGCCTAACTTGAGTAGAAGGCACTAGAAGGATGTCTTATGCATAGCTTTGATGAAAATATCAATGAGATGCTCCTCAGAGGATATGTGTTTAATGACAATGTGACTGAGGGCAAACTTTTCACAAATAAAATGATAGTCCAGTTCAATATGTTTGGTACTGGCATGGAGGACATTAGTGGTAAGGTAATGAGCACTGAGCTTGTCATTGTAGAGTAATAATGGTTCTCTGTGTTGAAGGCAAACTTCCTTGAGAATATGTGAGAGTTGGGTAAGCTTGGAAGTAGTGAGGGAGAGTGAACGATACTCACCTTCAATACTAGATTTTGAGATTGTTGGTTGTTTATTGGAGGACCAGGATATGTAGGTGCATCCAAGGATGACACAGTGGGCATTGATGCTGCATTAGGAGAGAGGACAACTTGCCCAGTCAGTGTCACAAAACCCTATGACTAGAAGCTAGGTATCACTATAGATTTTCATTCCCATGGACACGGTCCTTTGACATAGTGAAGTATCTGTTTGACTAAGGCCAAGTGAGTTGAGGTGGGGAAATTAAGGAACTAGCAAGCGAGATGCACTCCATAAGTTAGATCTTGTAAGGCCCTTGACCTAGCTCAGTGCTTGAGTGTGCTTGCTTTGCTTAAAAAGATGCTTAACCTTAATCTAATATCTTGAGATAATTTTTTAACATGTGAAAATCTTATGTTTTTAGTTTGGTCATGTTTGGATAATGTTTGAGCCATGTATCCTTATTTTAGACCAAGTTGTAATTTACCCATGTTGAGGGTTTGAATTGCAATTTGTCACATGTAGAGTGTGTTTCTTATGCCTTTTCATCATGAGAGGCAAGATGGTGTTGAGGGGCACCTTTCTTGGACCATGTCTGATGATGTGGCATCCTGTGGTGATGCTAGGGTTCCTGGGGTTTTACTTGGTGGAGCATAGTGTCGACCATGTGATCTTGGTTGAGTGTTTCGACCATGTGTCTTGAGTGTGTTTCAACAGAAACACCTTATTTGGGTGATGTTTGTTTCGACCCTTGGTGTGTTTCAACCACAATAAGGTGTCAGTAACCTTAGTGGTTGATACCCAATATAGGTTGTATCACCATCTGTTGCATGCAAGTGTTCAGTGGTTGCATGGCCATTGTCTTTGTAGACAAGTGTCCATTTGGTTCTCTCTTGTGTTGACACCTCATATCAACCTTACCTCCCTCCTACCTTGAGTATATAACCTCTCTCTTCTTCATGTAAGAAATCATTTTGGTCTCTTTCCTTGTTTGTTTGACCTTGGAGCTAGAGGGTGTTGATCATGGTGCTTTGGTGGACAATCACCAGTTCATGTGGTGTTCTTGAGCTTGATCATCCTTCTTCTGGTGATCTTCAGTGATCTTCTTCCTTGGTAAGTGGTTTTGAACCCTTGATCTTGTTTTCCTTTGTACCCTATCTTTTTATTCCTACCTTCTCGGCCATGAGACTGTGGATCTACCATGATGGTCATCTTAAGAGAAACTTCTTATCACAAAGGGTTTAGAGACTATGTTTTGACATGGTGGTACCCAAGTGAGAGGAAGCTTTCTTCTCTTCCTCCTTTCTTCTTCTTTGGTTCGATCTAGAGTTGTTCACCTCTTTGTTGAGATCTCCTTTAACCATGGTGTTCTTCTCTTTGGAGGTGACCTTGTGGCTGAAGTGTTGACCTTAGTTGGAGCTTCTTTCTTCTCTCTTAGAGATCATGATCATTGGAGTTCGACCTCTACATAAGGCAGGTTACATAACTCTCTACCTTCTTCTATTATTTGCACCTTATTGGTGCTTGCATGCTACTATTTAAACCTATAAAATGTGATGCTAATGTCCTAGACGATGCTATCATGATTTAGGGTTTAAGAGTTTGTTGTATTTTCATGTGTATTCCTCTCTTTCTTAATCCTAATTTCATATACTCGATTTCTAAGTGATGCATGAAGTGAAATTGAGTGCAAAATAGAAGCTAAGTCAAAGCCATCATTTTTCACAAGAAGGTCAATCCCCTTGTTGTTATTCCCATTGGGTCAAGATAATAAAGAGCCATCGATTTTGGGACAACCACAAATAATTCCCAATGTCTAGCTCTGAGTAAGAATAAAACAAACATTAAAATAAAGAAATTTATTCATTATTAAAATAATACTGAATAATAATACTTACTTGATGTTAAAAGGAATAGGATACCTTCCCCACACTAGCAAAATATTTGAATGCAGTATAGAAGTATTCATTCAGATCCTCAATGTGTGTGTCCTCTTGACTAGTGATAGAAGGAACTAAGAATCCAACATTCCTTATATCAAAGTTTATCGTCTCGGTATATAAATGGTTGTAAAACATTTGTAATCATTTCATATATTAGAAATAAGCTAAAAATGTATATTGGAGTTTTCTATATTGACGAATCCTTACCTTATCCATACTTCTAATATCAAAGCATTTATCCAATCATACTGGAACAAATCTTTAATATCATCAAGAAAAATAAAATTCTCAAAGTCCCTCCCAACTGAATCTTCTATTAAATTGACCAACATATGTGATTCCGAGCTTTGGTTGGCTAAGTATCAACACAAATATTTACATTTGCTTCCCAATTCGTCGAATGTATCTTCAGGAATGAAAGATGGCTTGGGCATATGAGGATGACTAGTAGAATTTGTACTTTTTAGTTTACAAACATGTTAATTAAATTACATACTTATATTACACGAGTTCATATATGTAGTCAAATTTGAAAAACATTGTAGATTTCAGATATATACCTTGTTATTGATAACCAAGTGTCTAGGCCAACCCACCATAGCACTCTCAGCTTCATCAACTATACTATATTCAGGATTAGGTATGGGTAGTGGTTTGTCCCCCATAGCATCATACACAAGATGGATGGACACATGGCAAATGTCATCAGTTATTTGTTGGCAATCCAATGTACCACCAAGGTTGTATACCTTGCCCGCTGCCACAACATTATATTCTGGAACCTCCACTGCAAGTTTATAGTCCATACCAACCTCGAATTAAAATAATATAATTTATATACGAAGTGGTAAACCAGATACCTATTACAACTATATATATATATATATATATATATATATATATATATATATATATGGTATATCTTCGCTACCCGTGCATCAGTTTTGTAATGGAAATCTATGCATTTGTAATGAGACAATCCAAATTTGTAATGAGACGACCAAAATTGTAATACAAAGACTCGTTTTGTATTACAACGCTGTTACAGTAATAAATATATATATTACTGTAACAACGTAGTAATACAAAATGAATTTTTGTATTACAATTTTGGTTGTCTCATTACAAATTTGGTTGTCTCATTACATATATATGTCATCCCATTACAAAATTGATGCACGGGTAGAGAATCTTAGTTACCTACACGGGTAGCGAAGATATACCCATATATATATGTATATATATACATATAATATATAATATATATATATATATATATATATATATCATATACATATCATACTAATAACACAACATATAGAACAAAAACTTACTACAACTTGTTGTGGTGGGTCATTGGGAGTGATCCCATGACCTTCTACAACTGGAGCACGGGCTTGTACCTCATCACTTGAGAGACACATAGTATGAATAAGTTGAGAAGGCTGAGTAGGATGAAATGAAGACATTATTTCTTTTACTTTTTGTGCTACTAATGTTTCAACCTCCTCTTGTGTAAGACCTCCTGCACGACCTCTTTTAGATTGCAAAGGGCCAAAATAAGACTCGAATCCTATGCCCACTCCTAATCCCATAACACGATCAAGATGCTCCTTCGTACCAAGAGCAACTGATAGTTCATCCATGTGGCCAGTTGGGATGAAATTTTCTACTCCATAATTAAATTTTCCATGCCACAACTATTAGTATTGACATTTTCTGATCCATAACTAAATTTCTCTCCATGCCAATACCATTCATTATAACCTTGTATGATCCCATTGCATATGACATGATTTTTAATTTCCTCAGCAGTATCAACTTTCAAATTGTTACCACAATTTCTATATGGACAATATAACCTATCTGTAGGTAGTTTCCTATGTTCTTCAAAAAATCTGATAAATTCATCAAGACCTTTGCCAAACTATGGACTGCAATGGTTCTTGATAGACATCCAACTTCGATCCATTTTCTATATCACATTAAAATTAATTATAAAACTGAGCATTTAATATTGATACTATAAGTTGTAAGTTTTTATTGATAGGAAGTTAATTACTTTTATACTAAAGTGTACTACCTATCCCATTTTTGAATATTTAATCTCACTAGTAAATATATAATGTATGTTTAGTTTTAAAGAAAGTTTCAGCAACATTTCCCCTAAGTTCTCCAAGTACACCAATGTATTTGGCAAATAACCACTCACATATGTACCTCGAGAACAAATGAGGAAATACTACTAAAATTTTCTTCAAAACTAAACATACATTATATAGTTACATCCTAAGTGAGAATAAATATCCAAAAATAGTCCCAAACCGGGGACTATCCAAAATTTACTCCTAATGAATAAATTTTGAACGAGTTTCTAAGTTGATACATAAATGTATTATTGTCATATTTATATATTAAGTTATTCATCATGCATCGATGATCTCATCTATAAACCCTAAAGTGTCAATATGAGACTACACAATGTCTACCCTCATATTTCTAGAATGTATATAATGATTACATATGTGATTGATAACAAAATTTAGATTTGAAAGAATACATATTTTTATTATTGGTTGATTTACTAGTCAATAAAATGGCACATTGGGAGAGTGAGAATATTATACCTCACTTGTAGGCTGAAGAAGAAATATATGCAAGTCAACAACATGTAAATAGCACCTGCAGCAACATAAATGCACTATTCAATTCTGTTATAAAGTATTAATTAGGGGTCAATATATATCAATTTTAGAGGAGCATTAAGAATTAACAAATGCAAAATTGACAAATTTTGAAGTTTCTACAACTCAGCCAGCATGACCGTGCTACCCAGCACGGCTGTGGCATCACCACAGAAGAAGAAAACGGAACAGTGATGTGGCAGAGACAACTGTGGTACCTTGAGAAGAACCGAACGGTGGGGGAGCTTGTGCGGGAGAAGAACTGGAGAGAGAAGGTGCACGACCCTTGCAACGCCGTAGGCGGCGTATTCGTTCAAAGAAGGGGTGTCAGCTGGGCGTCGTCATCCAAAGTGCACGAAACTGGATAGGTGGTCGATCCAGAGGCATCGGCACCATCCAAAGAAGAAAAATGGCGGTTGGGTGTCGTCGTCCAAGAAGGGGTGCCGATTTGCCTCTCTTCGGGTGCAGAGATGGTTGGGAAGGTGACCTTGGAAGCGGCAGTGATTTGCTTTTCTTTAGGCGCGGGAGCAAGAATGGGGAGACGAACAAAATGAACTAAAACACACTGAAACACGACTCGACTTTTGTCTAATATCAGACCGACCTTTAGCGTCAGTTATCTCAAAAAAGTGACGCTACAGGTCTGGTCTGTAGGGTCGGTTATTTGAAAAAACCAACCCTAGAGACTAAGTGGTGCCCGAAATTTTTGAGACCATCAATAAGGTCGGGTATTTGAAAAAACTGACCCTAGAGGTCAAGGTCTATAGAGTCAGTTATTTGAAAAAACCGACCCTGCAGACTAAGTGGTGCCCGAAATTTTTGAGACCATCTATAAGGTCGGTTATTTGAAAAAACCGACCCTAGAGGCCAGGGTCTATAGGGTCGGTTATTTGAAAAAACCGACCATAGAGTTTCAAAGTAGTGCCCGTGTTTTTTTTTGACCCTATAGCATCGGTTATTTGAAAAAACCGACCCTATAGATCGAGGCGTGAAGCCAAAATCACGTGAATTTTCGCCGCAGGAAACCTGTAAGGTCAGTTTTTATTATAAATTTGATGCAATAGTCTATTAGGTCAGTTATTCTAGTAAATATGACGCTATGGGCAGCAACGTTACTAACCAAAATTGTAGTAGTGTATACATCTCTAATTCATAAATCATTATACCAATATATTCTATACAAGCTTAATGAATATAAATTGTATAATGACTATCACAACTTCAGATTTCCTTATGGAATACTTTGCACTTATATGTACTAGATAATTAATCACAATTTTAAAGCAAATCATATAATACATAAAAATCAATTATGTGCAATTTGGGAGTCATTCTTGCAACTGAGAGGTAAAAAACTAGCTGTCAACACATTTGTCTTTGGATTTAGTGAGAATACATAACAAGTAACCCATATATTGCCAAATTTCAACATAGAGACCACCCCCCCAGAACAAAAATGATCATCAAGAAAAAGAGTTGAAGACCCGATGATGGACAAAAGGAAGTTCACCCTCATTTGGTTATCAGTATAATGAAGCAGAAGTATTCTTAGATGCTTTAAAGAGCCACATTTTGTTAATTATTCTTGATTTGACAATTGATGACCCTTTAGAAATGAAATGGATGCACACTGAAACTTTTTTATCCTTTAACTAAATAAGGATCTAAGAAACACAAGGGGGAAGTGCATTGAAGTTTCAACTTTTGTGACTCCAACTCAGATGTCATCTATCAAATTAAACTTCCTACTTTTAGTTACGGTCGTCGTGCTACTGACTGTTAGGTCGTTTAGATCAGTTATGGTTGTAATGCTACTGATTGTCATGTAAGCTCATCGAGGACTTGCTTGATACAATTGTTAACCACTATGTCATTGTCAAGACTCATTTGATACAACAACTGTGAGCTAACTTGTGTATCATTAGGAATTTACTCTGTTTATATGTGTTTATACTACTATAAATAATAACTTCTAAAGTATTGATATACCCAACAATTCATGTTGTGAACAGATATCATAGCTACCTACACTTTTCCCAGATTTGTTAACTAGTGAGTGCACATCCATAATCTTTATATTAATTCTATCAATGCCATCTTGTCATGTTTCCTGTGTGATGGTCCAACTCTATTCCTTCCATGCATTCTATTGTCAAGGTGAACAAGGAAAACTTTGTTGACTCTACTGCCATTATAAGGGTGAACATAGAAAACATTACACACCCATATATGGTGAATCCTATATTTCTTGCTTGAGCCTAATTGTTAACCACATGTTACAAGTTTATGTCCTCACTGACAAATAACTATAGGGCATTTAAAATTTTGGAACTCAAGCATGTAGTTTCCAGATAGTTCCTACATATGCTTCTGATGTGAAACAAGTATAACACAATTTTTTTTGTTAGTAATCATGAAACTGACATATTTCTATAAATTAACAGATCTGATTTTCTGTTAGCCAACTATAGTCACCTACTCATTGTTGTGTTGTGATAGCATTCATATACTATGAAATTGATCTTCTAAATTTCAAACTTAGTTACTTAGGTTATGTTACATACATATATGTTTATCATGTGACCTATTTGACCAAAAATAGTGTTGTATGTTGATAGAAACATGAGGCTTGTTGGGCATCAAACTGCCTTTTCTCTGTTTCTCTAAAGCATACCTTTGGTTGCACCTCTTCCATATCTTGCACTACACAGTCCATAATTTCCAGCCCAACATCCAGTTGCAGTGTTATCCTTTCATTTGCTAGAAGTTCTAGGGGTAATAGACCCTTCCATCCAACAAATTATTGTGCAACCTTATTGTAGTTTGGCCTCGAGCACAACTAAGCATGCAAAAAACCTTATTGTAATTTCATTTTTCTTGTGCTTCTAGGCCATTTCCCTAAATTTATTAAGTAGACCCAAAAAAACAAAACAACACTAAACACATTCAAAGTATGCCAAGGACATTAATAATGGAAACAATTAATTTACTCACTGGAATGAAAAAAAATGAGAGACTGGAAAAAGAAATTAGAATTTGTCGAGGCATGTACATGTCTAATCTCACAAAATAGGGAGGTACCACTTGTAATCTACCATGGGGTCTGTAAATGAGGGAACCTTTTAAAGGAATAACCCTTTCATTATGAAAGCAAAGAAATTAATGTCCATGATAAGGCTTTTGAACATCAATGTCCAAAATACTATATTATGAAAAACAATGATATCTATTCAATTATAAAGCCAAAAGGGAACCCAAAACATAAGTACATATTTTGTTGTATAAACTATATCAAGGGATGTCAACGATAAAGACCATGAGTTGTATCTGATAATTAGTGCTTTAACCCAATCAGGTCTAGAGTTTCATGTTCCAAACCCATTACATTGCATGACTTTGGCTTAGTAAGTGTGCGTTATAGAGCTAGTGCAACTCGAAATAATCTTATCCCCTTCACAAATGGTTCCCATTGGAACAACTGAGTATGAACATTTGGAGGAAAAAACCAACCTACTAGTAGTGGAATGGGACACTAGAAACACTTAAATGTGATTGGGATCCTACACTACCATAATTACCAAATTCTAAAAGACTATTTCAAGGTGAGATTTGGAGTTAGTAATTGTCTAACATTTGAGTTAAAATGATGACGTGACCACCCATCAAGAATCATAACACAAGTTAGGATCCCATCCAGCCAGGTCACTTGACTCAACAACCGGCCTTAATGATAGAGACCTCAACACTTACCAAGGTTTAGAGCCACAAATACTTAAAGGAAAGACTGTTTCAACCACATTAATGAGCATAAACACACAAGGTCACTAGCCCCTATTAAGATGAAATATACCTCAACCAATGAGTAAGTAAATACAAAATAATAATGTCTCACTAGCCCCTATTAAGATGAAACACAAGATCATGGTAAATGGAAATTCAACAAATTTTCAACAATAATCTCTTATTATAATCACCCACAAGTAAGTAAATACAAAATAATAATGCAAAAAAGTAATGAGGCTTTTCAAGTAGTACTTGGCCATTCTACGTAAAGATCATAGGCGACCACAGTCAGGGGAGGTGGAGCAAGACATGCCAAATACTCTAGAGTTCCCTTGAGTGTTTTTTATCAAATTGTAAAAATATAAAAACCTTACAAGTAGTTTATAAATGTAGTCAAATAAAGTGAATTATGTATTCTCTCATTAGTTCAATGGCTTTAGTCATGCACCCTAGTGATTGTCTTGAAAGTTTATCAACAAACTGTACTATGGAACTACCTTATTCTCTGTGAATTTACATAAATATATACATCTATAGACACATGTATATAATTTATTTGTGAACATAAGAAGCTGCATTATTCTTAGCAACAAACAGAAACAAAGATCACCATGATATCCACTCCATATTGCTAATGCTACAAAATTTAGCATACAAAAAGATATCTTAAATCATTATACCATCCAAGAATGATGAAATGAAATACAAGAAAATCATTAGAACTTAATTACAAACAATGATCCAAAGGTTCCAATACTAATGGGGGTGTGCACTACAAGGAAGGGACGAGGGTTTTGGTGAGGAGTTGGGGTTTGGTTGAGGGGTCTATATGGTTGGATCTTATTTTCTCTTTTCTTTTTAGTTAGATCTTATGTGGGTTGGGTTGGCCGTGTCCACTAAGCATCCTAGATGTGTCCATGCCGTGTTCAGTTCGCAAATATATAAAATATGAATCTGGACACGTTGGAGGAGTGTTCACCGCGTGTCCAGATGTGTCCAAGGCATGTCCGGGTTGGACACGTGTCGGACACAGATGACAACCTCTGAGAAGTGTTTGTGCTTCCTAGATAGAAACGTATACATACCTAACATTTTTTGTTCCTAAATCAAATATCAAAATAATAAAGAGACAGTTTCATGTATATAGAACTATAGAGCTAATATATAAAAATTTACCTAGCATGTATTGTGGCATTTAAGCAGTGTGACAAGTTTCGATGCATGCGCAATGTACGTCAAATAGAATAAAGACATCATATGGCATGGATGGAGTCTAAAAAGAAGTTATGGTAATTATCTATTGGACAATTATTGAGTATAAGATTGAGTTGTTCACTATTTCTATTGTAATGTGTTAGATTATAGATGTAACACTCAGTCATGTATCACTTGATGCAGTTCAAACCTATGATATCATACAAAAATAATTGTTGGAATATATATTCGGACCATTGATTATATATTTGTTCATGATTCCCTCCAACAATATATAGATATGCCATAACGTACACAAACCTGGTCAAAGTTTGGAGAAGGAAAATGAATCCAACCATGAGGAGGAGGAGCAATTGTGCCCTTAAGTTGATCCTTTGAGATAATCAAGAGATATACATCCATTATTGGATGACTTCCGTGAGACAGAGGAAGCCACAGGTGGTTGGAGGAGAGACAACTGTTGGAGAAGATGCACTAGCATAGGAAAATATAGTCGTGAGAAGGACCGCATGTTAGGGAACAAACCAGTGTTTGTGGGTGGGGACAATGGGAGTGGAAGGGGGACCTTGCGAGTGGTTCTGAAGATAGATTATCAGATGCGGCTAGGATGAATCTTCACATATGCCCATAGAGTGATGGATCTGGGACCAAGAGAACTCAAAGTGGCTGACCAATTGGGAAGTAACGACCACACGCCAAAAGCTTTCCTTGGTCGTTGATGTCGATTGGGGATTCCTCACCCCAAACCCTTCCTTGGATGCCTTGTGGCTGGGAGAACGCAGTGGGCGGCGGCCGCTGGGGGAGCGTGGTGCTATCGGAGGGAGGGCGAGGGAGTAGTAGCATGCGAACGGAGCGCAGCGTGTGGACAGAGCGCAGCGTGTGGAGACGTATTACAGAAGATAAGCAGTGATCATGAGAAGATCGGTTATGGAAATCGATCGTGCTTGCGTGAGAGAAAGAAGCCCGGCCAGGGGCACGTGGGGGTTGGATGAGTGGATTCCAATGTTGGCGCCACCCAAAAAAACAAGTGAAAAGTTAGATGGATAATTTTTAAAATGTATACATAAAGATACATATATGTATTTCCGATTTGAAAGTAGGAGGGCAAAAAGTTGCACCATCACCCCTGAAAAATAAAATAGTTATTTACAACAGGCGTCGAGAGAAAGGTTATATGAGTTCAAATGAGATTTGTAATCAATTTTGTAGCCATTACCATTAACTATATTTGTATTACTTACATTTTTTATATATAAAGAATAGTAGTTATTGACCACAAATGGAACATACGTAGTTAGAGAAATTGTAGCTAATTCATATTTTTTTGTAGTGACTTATAGTTTATTTTGTAGTATTAATGCCTAAATTTTGGTGTTATCAACCACCACAGGTCCTAAAGTAATACTCATTCTCAAAGAACAAAAATAACATCAAAATTAAGCTTGGTAATAGATAATAAGGTTAAGAAAAATAATTTCAAACATTGTCAGTTCCCTGATACATTTTATTTTAGAAAAAAACCACATTTCAAACAAAACCTTCTAATCTACAATCATAGAACTATCACGTATGCTTATTTAAATTCAACAAAATCCAAACCATATATGCAAGTGTTAAGGTGTAGTCACTCAAGTAACTAGGCTTGTGATTAAGGCAAGTAATGAGTTGTCATCGTGTATTAATGAAATCAACTAGGAACAATGTGCCTCCCACTTATTCAGGTCCTAATGCAAAACAAAAGATAATAGACTCTATTAACTTGTAATGACCCCAATCAGTGTCAGGAGTGGTCATCTAACAAGCAACAGACCATGCAATCCAAGCCAGTTGGCCCAAAGTAGTAAGACAAACTCCTTGTATCATGTTTGAACCAACCCTAATATTGGGATGATCTCATGGCTCTAAAAGGGTTTCCTAAATACTCTCTAATGAGATATTGGGATGACACTACCATGCACAACATACTCTCATTTGTGAGAACAGACGTACACCCGTTGGGCATCATACTGAACTCTCCTACAAGAGAAAACAAATGCTCATGCTTTTATTAATATTGATGATTTTATTCTTTGCATTCAAATTTAGGTGTGCGCCAGGTATTTTTATGTTTTCATTGTCACTGAGCTATTTGAATTATTTTTAAAAATTTTGGTTTTCCAACCTCTTTTGTGCATTTATTTAATTTCTATCTTCATGACTCAATCAATGTGAGAAGGTGCACATACCATCAAAGGGAAATATTTCAAATAGGTAAAAGCTCAAAATTCATGATTTTTCACTTGATTCCTCAACAAAGTACGGTTCAAAAATACTTAGAATATAGTCAAAAAGTGAAAACACCGTTCATAGTTATATCATACACTAGCTCCAACAGTCAAACTCAAACCTAGGTTTGTCATTCATTATGAACTGCAAAATGGTGCATAAACCTAGAATCCGTCACCAAACTTGTAGGAGGGAGTCAAGGTGATGGATGAAGTTGGATTTCAAGAAAATATTTGGGTGATTAGAAGTATAGATAAGAATTGACCATTTGATTCACACTGTTATAGACTTCATCTCCCCATCTATAAATTAAGAAACAAGGTCATGCTTAACAACAAAAGTTAGGCTAGAAAGCAAGTAGAGAGCGCTATGTGAATTTTCAAATTTTTATCTAAAATGCACAAAAATGTAGGAATAGATGAATTATATTCTCAAAGAGGCCATGCAAAACCATCTCTCTTTTAGAGTACCTCAATGGATGGTATTCGATAGGCAAGGTCTACTCAGTGGCATAGACCTGAACTAGGATGGATTAAGGTCAAAACTAACACATCAGTGTAGAGGAAGAAGGATGGGGTAGTTGCACTTGCACAAGACTCAATTGGCCATTGGGTGACCATTCAGGGAAGCAACATAGAATTGAGGATGTTTTGGGAGTATAGATCTCGATCATTACTTTGGATATCTGCATGTCCTCCAATTGTAGCTTGAGAAGGTTGTGATCAAATTGGATAACAAATTGGTAGCAATGATTTGCAGGGAGGATGTGAAGAAGAACCTAAAGTATTCTAGAGTTATATCATGGATGAAGAAGAAGATGAAAAGAAACTTTCTTATTATCTATGACAATATAGACAGTAACCAAGAAACTAACTACATGGCTAAGTACCACCTAAAATATTTCCATGGTACTCATAAATACACTCGGCCTCTAGAGGGGATGATTAACATTCAAATGATTGTAATGTCAATAGTACTTCCATGTTTAAGTTCAATTTTTAATGAATACCATGTATCTCTTGGTTAAATTTGCATTCAAGTGGAGGAAAAATGAATAAAATAATCATCTGAGTTTCCTAAAAAATGAAAAAACATGTACAATGAAACATGCATGCATGAAAAGAAAGAAAAAAGAAGAAGGTGAATTGATATAGGGATGAACTTTGATACAACCCTAATACTAAATATTTTCTCATCCTCAAGAAAATGCTAAATTTACGATTATAGGGATGGAGAGTGATGCAATGGTTATAGTTCATAGTTATCAAGAATTTAAGGTTTAATCAAGAGTAACTATTGAAAGTGGGGTCAGTTATAAAATGTTGGGCCAATTGTTATTCCCCAAGAGAGCTTATGAAATTATAAAGGTGCCAACTATCTCCTGGAGTGAAGTGTGAAAGCACCTATTGTAGGGATATATATTATGGTTGGCTCCCAAGGATGGCAAAGAACATGGTCAGCATATAAGACCCCTGCCCTTGCTTAAAGTGTTAAACATGCTTAATTACCACAATTTGTTGCTTTAAACCTTAATATAACCTTGTGATAGGTTTTTGTATCATGTGACAAGCTTAAGTTTCAAGTTCGGCACATTTTGGACACTGTTTGAGCAAGTTATGCAATTTTGTGCACATTTTGGGCTTGCAAATTACCTACATATGAGGTTTTACTAGAAAATTGTCACATGATTTATGTTCATTAAATGTTTTCTTATCATGCTTGAGATTTCAGCCATGGAGGCTCCTAGTTGTACCTTGGTTTGGTGGTGTTTATCTTCCAGCATGATTTAGAGTTTTACTCCTTCATGGATAAGCTACCTTTAGAGGCTTTGAATTGATGCCCCCCCTGTTTGGTGGAAAAATGAGGGTCACCACAGGTGGTGAAAACCTATGGTCACCAATAGGTGATGGAAACTGATGGTCATCCCTAGAGGCAGTATATTGATGGTTTTCTTGATTGGGCTCACTTGGACCGAAAATTCACTTAAAAGATGTGACCAAACAATGGTTCACCACTTAAGTGACTAGGGTTCAAAGGAACCGATGGTTACCATTCTTGGAGGATGATGGTTGGACTAGAGGACCGACA
The DNA here is from genome assembly GCA_963693085.1 of Alisma plantago-aquatica. Lineage (NCBI taxonomy): Eukaryota > Viridiplantae > Streptophyta > Magnoliopsida > Alismatales > Alismataceae > Alisma > Alisma plantago-aquatica. The sequence continues at coordinate 191,828,453 of OY856410.1, forward strand.
CCATGATTGGTGGAGCAAAAATTGTCATGGTTGTGGAAGCTCTAGCCTATGGACACACAGAGAGCTCCTAGGACACCTCAAGCTTTCCTTCTCCCTTATCCATAAGCTTTATATGCCTATCCTTTAGTTAACAAATGAAACATTTGGTTCCTTATCTCTCCTTCCCTATCAAGAGCTTTGTATTCCCCCGCTTGGTGTCAAATAGAGTGCCTAAGGTGGAAGAAGATAGCCGATCTTCTTGTTGGAGCATCTAGGGTTCAGATCTACCCTCATCCGGGGTTTGTGATGTTTTGGTTTTTATGTTGTTCTTTAAGTAGTTTCCAGATCTAGATGGGCCTAGAATGATGTGCACAATCTTCCCAAGGTAGAAGAAGACTTGTTTCTTTCTTACATATCAATCGATGGTGTTTAATACCTCTAAATCTATGGCTTATAGTCAAGTTTTTAGGTTATGTTCTCCTTATGCTATAAATGATAGATGTACTTATAATAGAACTGATGGAGTAGCCTTTATGAAAACCTATGGTGAAAACCAATGGTGACCACCAATTGTGTCAACTGATGGTCATATCTTAGGTCAGGTTTGGATCTTTTAGAAGTTCCATACATGATGGCTTAGTGCCCTAAAGATGGCATTGACAGATGGTAGAAGTAGATCAACATCCAATGGTGTTACCGATGTTAGTTCAGACTACACCAACCAATGGTAGTCCAGGGTACTATAACTGATGGTCAGACTATGTCTCATGAGTTGATCCTTTTAAGTACTAATTTCATGGTTTTCTTGTTTGAATGAATCAAGAGTTAGACTCATATTTAAACCAATGGTTTTGAATAAAGAGCCTGACCCAATGATAAGGATTTAAATCCTTCAATATCCAATGGTTTGGCATGATGCCTATAATGTAATGTTTTGATTCTAATGATGAGAATTTGATGGTTGAATGCCCTTAACTTTTATTCTTACCTTTTCCCTCCCATAAATATAATTGATTATCACCATAGTAAGTTAATGTCAAACCCTAATTAAACATGTCTTGTTATACCTAATCCTAATGTAAGTGGTGGTGATTGATTGTAATCATCCCTTTTGAGTGATAAATGTGACAACGAAATACTTTCCCATTGTTGTTGAAACTTTAAATTGGTTCTATCTAAATGTCATAGTTCCTTTCTATGTTATTCTTATATGTCACATGATTGGTGATAGGTTGATGAGACTTGTTATAAGGCATGAAAAGGTAATGATGAACTTGTAGGGAATGATGTGATGGTCTTAATAACCTTTGGGCATGGTTGAGCCCTAAAGGAGGTGTAATCCTCTTCATGAGATAATAAGGGTTGGAACCTTAGAACTTTGTGATAAGAAATAGTGCCCTATAATGGTTTGGTGACATGTTTCGTACCATAATTGGTTAATAGTAGCATGTGGTAATGTGATTAAGATTTATACCTAATATGGTTTATATCTTCTAAAGTTACTATACTTATGCTTTTTCAAGAAATGAATTAGGGGTTGTATGTTCACTTGTTTGATGCATCCTTAATTCACCCACTTGACATAACTAATAAAGTGAAATCCTAATCATGTAGTTCCTTGTGTCATAGATCCATTCGAGTATCAAACTTACCAGATGGTGAAACGAGTATTCCTAAGGGAAACTCGGAGTGCATACTATTGAGTATGCAAGGTACAAGTGACTATGTGTCCTTGACATCTTAATTTCAAGATTAGGGAGGATGGCTATGTTAATACCTAACCCTTAGTTTGAGAATGGTTGTGGTTGTGCTTCAGTGAATATATGTAATTAGAATTCAGGACAGTTGTGTTTGTACCTCGAGTGGTAGCATTTGCAGACCAACCTCCTTTCACTAGTGTCATGACTTGTACTAAGGATGGACTGGGATTTTAGTAGCTTGACCTTAGATGTTGCTTTAGTAGACTCATACTAAAATATGGCAGAGAAGATTTTAGGAATCCGATTCTCCTAGATCTTGTATGGATCTAATTTTGACTTAGCAGTGGTCAGTTGATCTTACATATCTTGATGATCCTACTTGTTGTTATACATAATTGTGGAATTACTTAATCTAATGAACTTGCTTAACATTCTAGAATTATTCAGTCTGCTCAATTTCTTGTTAAATATTCAACCTTCTTAGTTTATTTATTGTTAAATAATTTGTTGTATTCAATAACTGGTGCAGAGAGTGATATATCTCTTTGGGACATGGATCTCACCTCGTGGTCACCACAACATTTTAGGTGGTCATTGACAACATGATCGAGATCATGTTGTAGAAGAGGAGCATCCCATTGATCAATAGTCAAATAAGGTTGGAGAGTTTTAGTTGTTAGAAGTAGAGTCATAGTGTCGTCCATGTACTCTCAAGATCAGGTATGGTATGTGTTTCGTAGATGATATGCTTGTGTCACACAAGTTTTATATAGTATGCTAGTTTTTGTGTATATACATGATCCATGAAAATGTGAAATATCTCATTTGTATATAGGTTGTAGCCTCAACCAATGAATAAAAATGTAGATACATGTTATGGTATATGATTTATGGAAAAGATGGACCTTTATGCAAATGTTTCACAACTGGTTTATGATGCTAAAAATTGGTTTGAATTATTGTGCTTTTTTGGATACATGATTAACTAGTAGTTGATAATGCTTTATGATTTGATAAATCGTGTTTAGTGTGACTAGGTGTCACAATTAAGTTTTATATCAGATCTCTAGGTTCACTGAGTCTATAGGGACATATGACTTAGGTTTAAGTCTGTTCTTATGTATGCAACATATCTGATCATAGCTTATGCTTATTCAGATATGCCAGGAGGACATGAAGAACACGCTGAGAGTAGTTATGCTACACCAAGAGGAGGTGCTAGGAGGTAGGCACACGATCATAGAGTGCAATGCCTCAGTTTGACCTGGAATCTATGGCTAACCCTGCGTCTCAATCCATGTTTGGACAAATGATGACCACAAGTACACATCTATATGAAAGAGAACCAACACCTCAAGCTTGGGTAGTCATCCCTAATGTGGAATTATGTTTGAGCATCTTAGACATGTGGGGGTGATTGAATATGTGGGTACCTTTGACCCAGAAAATGTTTACATTTGGATGACTAAGCTAGAGAAGTTGTTCAAGATCTTGAACATTACTAAAGAAGATAAAGTGAAACATGTTGTGTACCTGTTAGAAGGTAGTGTTGTCCATGTGTGGTCCATAGAAGAGTAAAAGAGGTCAAGAGTTGCGATAGGATGGGAGGCGTTTGGGGGGGAAGTTTGTTAGTCATCACTTCCTGGAGACATACTTAGATGAGAAGATCTCACAGTTCGAGAATATCATCAAGGATCAATGACCATCAATGAATATGAGTCAAAGTTTATGGAGGTTTCGAGATTGTGCCCTCACATGGATACAACAAATAAAGAAAGGATCCATAGGTTTGAGAAGGGACTGAGTATTGAATTGACTACAACAACGTTCGCTTTGGAGAATAGAGAAAAGTTTTCCACCATTGTGGAGTTGGTTGGTAGATTGATAAGTCTCCTATAGAGAAGTGTGAAGATAATACTAAGAAAAGGCTGATTTTATTCCAAGTACAATATTCTAGAGGCTTTAATAAGTTGAGGTTTTCTCCACCACAATCGCAACAAAGGTTGACTTTTATTGAGAAAAGGTCATATACACAATCTCAGTGGTCTCTGAGTAGGGGTAGAGGTTGTAGTTTTTGTTGGGTTTTAGGGGAGACAGAGAAGGCAGCAGAAACAAAAATTTTCTTCTCCCAAACCTAGAATAAAGGAATCAAGTCAATGTCTATAAAATAGGAAGGATGGTTTGTAGAGACGTACCTTGTCCCGAGGCTTGCTCAGTGACGTTACCTCGTGGCTTGCACGGTTTTCACCTCTGGTCTTGGACGGTGTCTGTGCAACTCCTAGTCTCATCGAGAGTGTCAGGATTGACAACTGTCCTCCGAGCGACAGAAGTCTCCCGCCTCTGTAGTAGTCCACACGGACCACTTGGAACTCCGATCTCCTTGTTCCATAAGGAATCGGAAGGAGTCACACCCTCCTGTTGGCGTACTAGTCACCAACACACTCTCCTACAACCAGTTACTTTTCTACAGTTGTCTTTCCCTTGTTGTGCCTCCCTTATCGGGTAGCACTTTCTCGGGCTCTCTCGGTTACCACAACCAGAGAGAATGACAAATTTGCAGAGCAACTGATGTTTTGAGTTGTTGTTCCTGAGAAGCACCCACTACCCCTATATATATAGGAAGTTCATGGGACATGTTTCTCTACCCCGGGCAATGCGGGATTAAATAGGAGTAGAAGGGTTTGAGATTTTCCACAAAACAACCAACTGTGCCACCTGAACCGATCGTTTCAAGCATGAAACAGTCAGTTGGGGAGCTGAGTCGATCGGTTCACCACCAGAACCGATCGTTTAGGGCCCTGAGCCAATCAGTTCACCTCTGAGTCGATCAGCTCGTGGTCCTGATCCAACTCAAATTGACTTTCATATTTGCTTCCAATTAATCTAATATTAATCCTTGTCCAAATGGAATTTATACAAGTGAAACAAATTGCATTTGCAAAATAGTCTTCTGACTTTCCAAACGATCTCGGTTGGACCAATTGAGCCGATCAGTTCATCGGTTCAACCCTTGAACTGATCAATTTAGTCTGTCTTAAGCCGATCAGTTCATCACATGAGCCGATCGGTTCACCAACCTGAGCCGATCTATTCATCTCATGAGCCGATCGGTTGGGGCAGCATACTGTGCAAATTAGTAAATTGCAGTTTCAATCAATCTGATACTCTGATCAATCGGTCCAACACCTTGAACACTATGATATTGAGCTATCAATTTATTCAGTGTTTAATTGAACTACTAAACTCCTTTAGTAATCAATCTAAACATCATTTGTGGATAAACTCATCTTCCAGGTTAAATCCTATATGTGTGACCCTACATGTCCATTTCACGTTGGCAATGAAAGTCCATAACACTTATGACTTCACAAGCAAAGAGCGGTGCCTAGTCACACATCAGTGTTACCCAGGTGAAAAGGAAAGTTGGAGAACAACTTTCAATCCTACAATCTGTGAATGGCATTACAGCGGATGTATAATTCCTTTGTCACTGATATCCCGAATGAACTCAAGGCATGGAACAATCATCCTTTCAACGTTCATTCACTTTCTTGATATCAGAGTGGATTGGAGGAGATATGTATGACATCAATATCACATATTGATTCACACATGCGTGCACACCTAGCTCAATCCTACTCATCAAGTGGCCATGGATATCAAACTCCCTCAGGAGGGACAAATCCCATATCTATCACTCACCCCTCTAAAGCCCCATGTGTCAAAGTCACCCAATCATCACCTTTATAACAACCCATGTTACAGGACTGTGTTTGATGATGTCAAAGTGTGCCCAACGACATGTGTTGAGTGTAGTGATTTCAGGTCAAAGAATCACACTCACCACCATCACTATGAGAACTGACTGTGACTACCATGTCATGGTTCCATGTGTCAAACTCACGGTGGGTCTGTCTGGTACACTTGTTCTCTAACAAGTACCTCTGTGTTTGGTTTGATATCTCCATATCATGACTAATGAGATTCTATCATCAACCAACACCACAATCTAGTCTTGTATGTCATTGTTTTCTATCTACCTTGCATAATGACATCCGACTAGGGAGATAATAAGAATGTACAAACTCTTAGCATCTGTATGATCTCATCATTCAGGTCCTCAACCTGAAAGCATACGTCATTGAGTACTGTCATTCTCTAGAACATTCAATCTGTTCTACCATTATCTCATATGACTGAACCAGAAAGAATTGGAAGCTTGCCTTTGATGCTTATCAAATCAATCTTAATGTATCCCACCAATCATCCCATGATTGGATCGCAGGGCATACATACCAAAAGTCTCCCACTTTGCACTACGAGACAATCACCCTTGAATCATATTCTTAGTGATCTTTAAACATGTCCCACATGTTACTGTTCTCTAGTGCTAACATAGTGAGTTATGGCAACACCTTTCCAAAGTCGGTATTTACCACATGCTTCTCATCTCTTCGTTGTACATCACACGTATGATATGGAGTTGCCGTAATATGCAATCTAATATTCCTTTTTCTAACCTTTAGACACATTTCTTGACCATGTGCTCCTAACTTGTCATCGATGACCGGAATATCTATAAGTTCATCTCTATGAACTCTTAGATCCATATAGTATCCACTGCTATTCTCTAACACACAAATATTGAGCATTTCCTTTTAAAACAACTTTATTGGAATGTTTCCATTATTCAATGAACATTCACTTTTATATTTCTCATATATATTTTGCGATTAATTTATGTTCTTTTCTAAAGTTTGCATCAGTGTAACTCTTTACAGTGAACCCTTCCTAATTTCCATAGAACTAGTACTTCTCAAGTACTTATCAAGTTCTTATGGTATTCCAGTAACCCTTACTGGAACTAGATAGACATCCACTCGTCATGTCCCACATACGAGTTATTATGATGAGCATATCATATCATCATGTCCTACATACAAGATGATAAATGTGTTTTGTTCTTGCCATGTCCAGACATGAAAGATAATGGGATGATTACATACATGATAGATACATATCTATTCTTAGTGTTCCATTCTTCATAAGAATTAGACACTTGGCCTTGGGATACTAACTCCATGTAACATGGAAACATTTTCCCCCACTGAATCTGTGCACACGGAACCTTTCAATATAGATTTCCAATGTATGTTGTCTCTTTTCAGGTCAAGAGGTTTTCGAGAACTATCTCTATAGATCTCTATTCCTATCACATAGGAAATGTCTCTATCTTCCCTAAAGAAAATTTCCACTTTGGATTTCCATTCAAGAACATTTCCATTCACATCAACATGTGGAATGTGAATACGCTCCCAATAAATCACAAATCCCTCTTTATCTTTGTCATATCAGTCAAACCCTTTGACTATATTATCAAAGTAAAGATCCCAGTTCTGAGTTGCTTGTACTCAATCAATCACATTGATTAGTCCATTGTAACTTATAGACTTTACATACATTAATGGATTCATAAACCTTATAGATTGTGTCACGTACACATCCTTGTTTTATTCCTTACAAGAATGCAGTTTTTGTATCTGTATGCCAGATCTCTTAGTCATTAAGTTGCAATCCACAAGCATCATCCTTCTCAAAATGTCATCCATGTGTGTTAACACTTAATACTCATCCACACTTATGGATTTCATCCCAATGGGTGCTACCACCAAGGTCATACCTCATGGTTCACATGGAAGTCATTTAGGATGTAATGGGCATAAACCATAACTCAAAATCCAATTCCTCATATTCATCTAGATAGTTGATTCATCACATGACCAACTCATCACATAGATAATCGAGGTATATTTGTCAAGGATATAAGAACTCACAACCCTTTGTGATTCTTAATGTCCTTTATTAGTGTGGTGTATTCTTTATTTAAGAAGAATTTAGTTATTTGATAATCATCCTCTAACTCCTTAGAGTATGACTCCTTGTTGATTTAGACAACACCATGCCTTAATCATGAGTTCACTATGATACATTATCATAATCACTCATAAGGTTCTCAAACATTTGGTTCATGTATTTCATCCATTGATCTCATCAAGAATTAACACTTTACCAAATTTGTACTTGATATATGATATTATTGAACATTTCAAGATATTCATATTGGTATTTCTCTAAACACCATTTGAAGTATTAGCATTAAGACCAATAGGTATGTAAATACGTCACCTATATTATACCTAATAAGATAATCATTCTCCCACTACCATTAGTGAAGATTGATTAATCATGTCCAAGAGATTCATGTCTCTTACTGGTTCTCTAACCAAAAGAGTCTAGATTTATCCATAATATGGAAACTAGAAATGAATTTCTCATGATTTATGCTAATTTGACTATTTGATTTATCAATAACTTTTAGGTATCATTTTATCTTATGCATACCAAGTACCACAAGATAAATAAGGCATTGCCATAAAGATCATATATTTTGAAATTGAAACATCAACTTTATTAATTCTATTATTGTCATACAATATGCAAATATTAAAGTGTTTCTATTCATTTGGAAAATATGAAATAGAAGTTCATAACTTTATTACATTCCTTCAAGGATTAAAATAAACTAAAGCACTCATATCTATGGATATAACACTTGCCCCATTTATTGAGTGCATCACATTCTATATCTTGGTATCATATACCTCAAAAATGTTACAAGTTTATTTCATGACACCTTCAGGTGGAGATGTCTTCCGCCTCCTTCTTCTTTAGTTCTTCTAGATAGAGTGGACAATTCCTTTTCCAATATCCTGATTTTTGACAATGGTGGCAATTGCCTCCCTTGGTCATGCCTCCCTTGACCTTGAGAGTTGAAGAAGACTTGGCATGTTGTCTAGCATCTGAACCTTTCTTAGCCTTGCCCTTTCCCTTTCGCTTGGACTTTCCTTTCTTGTTGCTGATCATCATCATAGACTTAGGCTTGTCCTTCTTCATCTGTGCCTCGGCTGTCCTCAACATGCCCAACAACTCTGTCAATGGCTTGTCAAAGTTGTTCATGTTGTAGTTCATCACAAACTGGCTGTAAGATTCTAGCAACGATTGCAGTATCACGTCAGTACCCAACTCTTGGCTCAGAGGAAATCCCAGTCTTGTCAAGTTCTCCACATACCCAATCATCTTGAGTGTGTGAGGACCAACTGGATCTCCTTCTATCATGACACACTTGAACAACGCCCTAGAAACATCATATCTTTCTTGCCATGCTTAATCTTCATACATGTTCTTGAGATGATGAATCATCTCAATGACACCCATGTTCTCATGTTGTCTGTGCAACTTGTGGTTCATGGACCACAACATCAAGCACTTTGCATCAATGGCATCATCAGAATGCTTCTTATAAGCATCCCTTCTGCCTTTGGTGCGGTAGGAGCAGGTTCCTCTAGAATTGGAGTATCTAGGACATAGAGATTTCACTCTTGAGTGAGAACAATTCTCAATGTCCTAAACCAGTCGTGGAAGTTAGTCCCATTCAGCTTGTCCTTTTCAAGGACCGATCACAATGAAAAGTGATTGTTGTTTGTTGTCATTTGTACTACAAAAAGGAAATATATGCAATTTAGTCCAAAAACTCAATTTTGACTCATTTGATTGATTTGAAAGGTTGACAATATAATTAGGACTTTAATTAATTATCACTCCCATTATTTTTGTTTAAATTGATAGCCCTCACCATTAATTCAGAAGATTGCAGCGTACAATCTTCTAGTGGGTCAAGATCCTTAAATCCTCTAAGTCATGGACCAGCTAGGGTTGTCACCCACAACTTAGATCTTCTAGGTAGGCAACTTTTGCCAATCACATTATATGCAACTCTTGAAAGATGTCATATGCAACTCTTTGCCATGATCATCTCCATGCCTCAAGGTGCTAGATCCTATCTAGGTCACCTTGTTAAGTCTGACCCAAAACCAACATGACGAATATGCACCCTTCTAGGGAAGACCCACATATCCATCCTTCACACTTCCACGAGATAGATGGTACACCACCCTAGGGCGTGCCCACACTTGGCCGATCAAGCTTTTCATGTGTGTCACATTTTGAAGGCATCTAAAACTTTAATATTTAATGACAAATTTGGTTTTTATAGGTACATATACATATCCAATCACCACAATATATAGTATCTATCATATACATGCTATATCCCACAAAAACATGTGAAACAATAAAAGTAATGATTATGGCCATCCTAATGTGATTCCTCGAGCCAAGAGGAATCACGGTCATCTAGGTCTACATCACATGCAACATGTCCATGATGAAGTGCTATAGCCGTCCGAGTTGATCAACTCATCACATGAATGACCTGCTCGCCTTGGCCGGTCTTCTGGGTGCCACCAACCGATCAGTTGGCTCCTCCAACCGATCGGTTCGCCTGGTCATCGTGCATCTCCTCATGGCTGCCACCCGATCGTCTCACTCCTCGAACCGATCGTCTGGATCGCCAACCGATCGGTTCACACCTTGAACCGATCGTTTTAGTCGTCGTCAGTTGTCCTCCGTTCTTTGACATAACATGAAATAAAAGATCTATCCTATTTTACATTTGTATAGGGAAACCCCAAGTTACATTCAGGGGGAGAAAAGATAGGAAAGAAATCTCGAGGTATCTCGAGTTACATCAGGAATAAGGAAGTAGGGAATCGGGGCACAGACCGAGATGCAAGCAACCGCATACAACCAAGCACACATACATAGGGTTTATTGGATATAACCACACTATACGTCCACCACAAAACTCATTTAAGGGTGACACATATTGCGTGCATTCATATTACATATCATATATGTATATTGGAATTTTTGGATTTTGGATTGGACATGCATAAAGCCAATTTTATTTGCATCGTATGCAATGAATAATGGTGACAAACCAAAATCAATCATATTGATAATTCTGAAGTATAGAGTAGTTGACGTGGCTCTGATACCACTGTGGGGTTTTAGGGGAGACAGATAAGGCAGAGGAAACAAAAATTTTCCTCCCAAACCCAGAATAAAGGAATCGCATCAACGTTTATACAATAGGAAGGATGGTTTGTAGAGGCGTACCTAGTCCCGAGGCTTGCTCGACGACATTACCTCGTGGCTTGTGCGGTCTTCACCTCTGGTCTTGGATGGTGTCTGTGCAACCTGGTCTCACCGGGACTATCGGGATTGACAACTATCCTCTGAGCGACAGAAGTCTCCTTCCTCTGTAGTAGTCCACACGGACCACCTGGAACTCCGATCTCCTTGTCCCACAAGGAACCAGAAGATGACACACCCTCCTATTGGCGTACTAGTCACCAACACACTCTCCTAGAACCAGTTGCTTTTCTATAGTTGTCTTTCCCTTGTTGTGCCTCCCTTATCAGATAGCACTTGCTCAGGCTCTCTCGGTTACCACAACCAGAGAGAATGACAACTTTGCAGAACAAATGGTGTTCTGAATTGTTTTTCCTGAGAAGCCCCCATTACCCCTATATATAGGAGGGTCATGGGATAGGGTTCTCTACCCCGGGCAATGCAATATTAAACAGGAGTAGAAGGGTTCGATATTTTCCACAAAACAACCATCTACGCCACCTGAACCGATTGTTTCAGGCTTGAAACAGTCGGTTGGGGAGCTGAGCCGATCGGTTCAACACCTGAACCGATCGGTTCAACACCTGAACCGATCGTTTAGGGTCCTGAGCTGATTGGTTCACCTCTGAGCTGATCGATTCGTAGTCCTGATCCAACTCAATTTTACTTTCATATTTATTTCCGATTAATCTAATATTAATCCTTGTCCAAATCGAATGTGTACAAGTGAAACAAATTATATTTGCAAAACATTTTTCTGACTTTCCAAACGACCTCTGTTGGACCAGTTGAGTCGATCGGTTCAACCCTTGAACTGGTCGGTTCATCCTGTCCTGAGCCGATCAGTTCATCACATGAGTCGATCGGTTCACCAACCTGAGCCGATCAGTTCATCTCACGAGTCAATCAGTTGGGGCAGAAGACTGTGCAAATCTGTCAATTGCAGTTTCAATCAAGTTGATACTCTGATCAATCGGTCCAACACCTTGAACACTATGAGATTGAGCTATCAATTGATTGAGTGTTTTATTGAACTACTAAACTCCTTTTGTAATCAATCTAAACATCATTTGTGGATAAACTCCTCTTCCAGGTTAAATCCTATGTGTGTGACCCTACAGGTCCATTTCACATTGGCAGTGAAAGTCCAAAACACTTATGACTTCACAAGCAAAGAGCGGTGCCTATCACACATCAGTGCTACCCAAGTGAAAAGGGAAGTTGGAGAACAACTTTCAATCCTACAATCCGTGAATGGTGTTACAACGAATGTATAATTCCTTTGTCACTGATATCCCGAATGAACTCAAGGCATGGAACAATCATCCTTTCAACATTCATTCACTTTCTTGATCTCAGAGTAGATTGGAAGAGATATGTATGACATCAATATCACATATTGATTCACACATGCGTGAACGCCTATCTCAATCCTACTCATCAAGTGGCCATGGATATCAAAATCCCACAAGAGGGACAAATCCCATATCTATCACTCCCCCTCAAAAGTCCCATGTGTCAAAGCCACCCAATCATCACCTTTATAGCAACCCATGTTATAGGACTGCGTTTGATGATGTCAAAGTGTGCCCAACAACATGTGTTGAGTGTAGTGATTTTAGGTCAAAGAATCATACTCACCGCCATCACTGTGAGAACTGACTGTGACTACCATGTCATGGTTCCATGTGTCAAACTCATAGTGGGTTTGTTCGGTACACTTGTTCTCTAACAAGTACCTATGTGTTTGGTTTGATATCTCCATATCCTGACTAACAAGATTCTATCATCAACCAACACCATAATCTAGTCTTGTGTGTCATTGCTATCTATCTACCTTCCACAATGACATCCGACTAGGGACATAATAAGAATGTACAAATTATTAACATCAGTATGATGTCATCGTTCAGGTCGTCAACCTGAAAGCATACGTCATTGAGTACTGTCATTCTCTAGACATTCAATATGTTCTATCATTATCTCATATGAATGAACCAGAAAAAATTGGAAGCTTTCCTTTGATGCTTATCAAATCAATCTTAATGTATCCCACCAATCATCCCATGATTGGCTCTCAAGGCATACATACCAATAGTTGTCCACCGAGAGGATCCTGTAGCACAACTTCAGTTCAGTGACAGGGCCATCTAGGCCACAGAATGATAACATGATGTGTCATCACTATGGGCATATAGGGCATATCAGATGGAACTGCCCTGTAAAGAATGAGGAAGTGACCCAACATCCAAGGAAGAATTAGTGAGGATCACAACAACATCAAAAATTTAATAGTGGTGGTAGAAGAGGTCATAGTCAGGTGTTACAAATAGGATCCTCTAGACATGATAGTAGAGGAATTGGACGACAACAAGCGACGCATATGTTCTACACCATGAGCCAGTCGGAAGTAGTGGTAAATCCATGGGTTGTGAAAAGTTAGATGGAGTTATTTAATTCTGATTTATCTACTTCTTCTTTTGTATCTGTACTAGTTGACCTGGGTGTGGCACACTCTTTTATCACTAGAGAGGTGATAGATAATTGTAATCTTCCTATTAGTAATATATGCGATAGTCTTTGGCTAGTAACTCCTTTAGTTGGTTCCTCTGTATTGCGGGAATATGTCCCTCTTGCATTCTATCTTTCTCAGAACACAACATTCAAGTGGATCTTATGCCACATGGCATGCACGACATCGATGTGATCCTAGGAATGGGTACCTTGGATAAGTACAAGTTAGTGTTGGATTGTAGTGCTAAGGTGGCAACATTCCATGATGGAGATATCTTGTGGATCTTCCAAGGAGATAGGAAGATTCTTCCTACAATCTTGATGTCAGCCATGACAGCGGAAAGGTTGATGAGCCAAGGTTGTGAAGCTTTTCTAGCTCATGTTGTGGATACCAAGGTGAGAGGTCCTAGTATCTAAGAGGTTTTAGTGGTGCAATAGTTTGAGGATGCTTTTCTTGAAGAATTTCGTGGTGTTCCCCCTCCTAGAGAGATTGATTTGGAGATCAATCTTATTCCTAGAACACAAACCATAGCATAGTCACTGTATAGGATGGAACCAACAAAGATTCATGAGTTAAATAACCAATTGCAATAACTATTAGAGAAGGGATTTATTAGGACTATTAATTCCCCTTGGGGTGCTCTTGTGTTGTTTGTCAAGAAAAAGGACGGTTCAATGAGATTGTGTATAGATTACTGTCAGTTGAATAAGGTGACGATAAATAATAAGTATATGTTTCCAGGATTGATGACCTTTTTGATCAATTGAGAGGTGCCATTGTGTTTTAAAAAATATATCTGAGATCAGGTTACCACCAGTTGAGGATAAGGGTGGATGACAAACCCAAGTCATTTTTTAGAACTAGGTATGTCACTATGAGTTTGTGGTTGTTCCATTCGAGCTAATCAATGAACCAACAACATTTATGGATCTAATGAATAGGTTGTTCAGACCAAATTTGGATTAGTGTGTGGTCATATTCATAGATGATATTCAGATATACTCTAAGGATTGCCTGCAACATAAGCAACATATTTGACATGCATTGACTTTGTTGAGGAAGCACCACTAATATGCAAAGTTTAGCAAGTGCAAGTTCTAGTTGTCTGAGGTCTCTTTTGTGGGACATGTTATATCGGCTAAGGGAGTTTGTGCAGACCCTAAGAAGGTGGGGTTTGTTCTATAATGGAAACAACCCAAGACACCAAATGAGAGTCACATTTTCCTAGGTTTGGCAGGATACTGTAGAAGGTTCATCAAGGACTTCAGTTCAGTAGCATTACCCCAAACTAGGTTACCTAGGAAGGATGTTCCTTTTTCTTGGGACGAGAAGTGTCACTATTATTTCCAGCAACTAAAAGAGAAATTGACCAAAGCACCAGTTTTAGTGATACCAGAACAAGGGAAAGGCTACATTATCTTTTATGAAGCTTCAAAGAATGGGTTCAGATGTGTGCTGATGTAGGACAAGAATGTGATTTCATTTTCTTCAAGAAAGCTTAAGAAACACGGGGAGAACTAACCAACGCATGATCTGGAGCTTGTAGTGGTGGTCCATGCCTTCAAATCTAGAGACACTAGCTTTATGGAGAAAAGTGTTAGATCTTCACTAACCACAAGAATTTGCAGTATATCTTTTCGAAGAAAGAGTTGAATATGAGGAACAGGAGATTGATGGTGCTAATCAAGGATTATCATTACATAATAGAGTATCATCCGTGCAAGGCAAACATGGTAGAAGATGCATTAAGTAGGAAGTTTTCTTCATCATCATTTGAAGACCAAGCACAATTATGCTCCTTAGTGTGTCACAAGCAAGACATGTTGGTGTCTCTTCTCCAGATGAATGTACAACTAGAGGTTTCCTTATTGGCAGGTTGTTAGCACTGTTGGTATGTATGCCCTGAGAGACAATCATGGGATGATTGGTGGGATACATTAAGATTGATTTGATAAACATCAAAGGCAAGCTTCCAATTCTTTCTGGTTCAGTCATATGAGATAGTGATAGAACAGATTGAATGTCTAGAGAATGACAGTACTCAATGACGTATGCTTTTAGGTTAAGGACCTAAACGATGAGATCATACAGATGCTAAGAGTTTGTCCATTCTCATTATGTCTCTAGTCGGATGTCATTGTGGAAGGTGGATAGACAGCAATGACACACAAGACTAGATTGTGGTGTTGGTTGATGACAGAATCTCATTAGTCATGATATAGAGATATCAAACCAAACACATAGGTACTTGTTAGAGAACAAGTGTACCGGACAGACCCGCCGTGAGTTTGACACATGGAACCATGACATGGTAGTCACAGTCAGTACTCATAGTGATGGTGGTGAGTGTGATTCTTTGACCTGAAATCACTACACTCAACACATGTCGTTGGGCACACTTTGACATCATCAAACACAGTCCTGAAACATGGGTTGTTATAAATGTGATGATTGGGTGGCTTTGACACATGGGGCTTTTGAGGGGTGAGTGATAGATATGGGAATTGTCCCTCCTCAGGGAGTTTGATATCCAAGGCCACTTGATGAGTAGGATTGAAATAGGCGTGCGCACACATGTGTGAATCAGTATGTGATATTGATGTCATACATATCTCTTCCAATCTACTCTGAGATCAAGAAAGTGAATGAATGTTGACAGGATGACTGTTCCATGCCTCGACTTCATTCAGGATATTAGTGACAAAGGAATTATACATTCACTATAAAACCATTCACGGATTGTAGGATTGAAAGTTGTTCTCCAACTTTCTACTTTCACTTGGGTAGCACTGATGTGTGACTAGGCACCGCTCTTTGCTTGTGAAGTCATAAGTGTTATGGACTTTCACTGCCAACGTGAAATGGACCTGCAGGGTCACACACATTGGATTTAACCTGGAAGAGGAGTTTTGTCCACAAACAATGTTTAGAGTGATTACTAAAGGAGTTTAGTAGTTCAATTAAACACTCAATTAATTGATAGCTCAATGTCATAATGTTCAAGGTGTTGTACACATTGATTGGAGTATCGGATTGATTGAAACCGCAATTGACTGATTCTGCACAATCTGCACTCCCAACCAATCGGCTCATGAGATGAACCGATCGGCTCAGATTGGTGAACTGGTCAGCTCAGGTGGTGAGCCGATCGGCTCATGATCAGGGTGAAATGATTACTTCAAGTGTTGAAACGATCAATTTAACTGGTGCAACTGAGCAAGTTGGGAAAGTAGGATTGGTGAGAATTTTCCTTGCGTTTCACTTGCCCAATTTGATTGGAACAAGGATTGGTATTTGATACCAATTAGAAACAAAAGATGGAAAGTCAATCGAGAACTGATCAGGACCATGAACCAACCGGTTCAGAAGTGAACCGATCGGCTGATGGGTCCCAACCAATCGGTTGAGGTGTCAACCGACCGGTTCAGGTCCCCAACCGATTGTTTCAATTGTGAAACGACCGGTTCAGGTTGCGAGTTGGTTGTTTTGTGGAAAATCTCGAACCCTTCTACTCCTGCTATTAGTCCTGCATTGCTCGGGATGGAGAACCCTGTCCCATGACCCTCCTATATATATAGGGGTATTGGGGGCTTCTCAAAGAACAACTCAGTACAACCAGTTGCTCTGTGAAGTTGTCGTTCTCTCTGGTTTTGGTAACTGAGAGAGATCCTGAGCAAGTGCTACCCGATAAGGGAGGCACAACAAGGGTACAACTGCAGTTGTGACTGGTGGCAGGAGAGTGTGTTGGCGACTAGTACGCTGACAGGAGGGTGCGACTCCTTCCAGTTCCTTGTGGGACAAGGAGATTGGAGTTCCAGGTGGTCCCTGTGGACTACTTTAGAGGCGGGAGGTTTCTGCCGCTCAGGAGGACAACTATCAATCCTGACACTCCCGGTGAGACAAGGAGTCGTCAGTCCCAGTGCGACCAGGAGCTGCACAGACACCGTCCAAGACCGGAGGTGAAGACCACACAAGCCGCGAGGTATTGTCCCCGAGCAAGCCTCGGGACAAGGTATGATTCCACAAAGCATCTTTTCCTATTGTATAGACATTGACGCGTTTCCTTGTTCCGGGTTTGGGGGAGAAAATTTTTGTTTACGCTGCCTTCTCTGCCTCCCCTAAAACCCAATAGTGGTATCAGAGCCACGTCAACTGCTCTATACTTTAGGAATATCGATATGATCGATTTTGGTTTGGAGCCTTTATTTATTGCATACGATGTGAATAAAATTGGCTTTATGCATGTCTAATCCTAAATCCACAAATCCCAAATTACATATATGATATGTATTATTAATGCACTCAATACGTGTCACCCTTAAACGAGTTTTGTGGTGGATGTATAGTGTGGTTATGGCCAATAAACCCTATCTGTGTATGGTTGTATGTGGTTGCTTGCATCTCGGTCTACGCACCGATCTTCCTACTCCTTTTCTTGATGTAACTCGAAATAATTCGAGATTTCTTTCCTACCTTTTCTCCCCTCGAATGTAACTCAAGGTTTCTCCTTTTACAATGTAAAATAGGATAGAATTTTATTTCCTGTTATGTCGAAGAACGGAGGACATCGAGACGACAGCTGAAACGATCGGTTCAAGGCGTGAACCGATCGGTTGACGTTCCAGACGATCGGTTCAAGGAGTGAGCTGATCGGTTGATGACCAGTTCGAGGAGTAAGATGAGTGGGTGACGACCATGATGAGATGCACGAAGACCAGGCGAACCGATCGGTTGGAGGAGCCAACCGTTCGGCTGGTGGCACCCAGCCGACCAGCCTGATGGCGAGCCGATCAGTCATGTGATGAGTTGATCAAACCTAGAAAGGCAAAGCACATAGTTCATCTTGTACAGGTTGCATGTGATGTAGACCTAGATGAGTGTGATTCCTCTTAGCTCGAGGAATCACATTAGGATGGTCATAATCATCGCTTTTATCGTTTGGCATGTTTTCTGTGGGATATAGCATGTATATGATTCATACTATGTATTATGGGGATTGGATATGTATATGTATATAAAACCAAATCCGTCATTAAATATTAAGTTTTAGATGCCTTCCAAATGCGACACACGTGAAAAGCTTGATCGACCAAGTGTGGGCACGCCCTAGCGTGGTGCACCATCTATCTCGTGGAAGCGTGAACGATGAATGTGTGGGTCTGCCCTAGCAGGGTGCATATTCATCGTGTTTGCTTTGGGTCGGACTTAACAAGGTGATCTAGATGGGATCTAGTACCTTGAGGCATGAAGATGATCATGGCAAGGAGTTGCATATGACATCTTATCAAGATTTGCATATGTTGTAATTGGCAAGAGTTTCCTACCTGAGAGATCTATGTTGTGGGTGAGAGCCCTAGCTGGTCCATGACTTAGAGGATTTCAGGATCTTACCCACTAGAAGGTTGTACGCTGCAATCTTCCGAATTGATGGTGAGGGCTATCAATTTGAAGTAAAATAGTGGGAGCGTTAATTAATTAAAGGCCTAATTATATCGTCAACTTTTCAAATCAATCAAATAAGTCAAAAATGAGTTTTTGGACTAAAATTGCATATTTCCTTTTGTAGTACAAATGACAACAAACAAAAATCACTTTTCTTTGCGATCTGTCCTTGAAAAGGACAAGCTAAATGGGACAAACTTCCACGACTGGTATAGGACATTGAGAATTGTTCTCACTCAAGAGTGAAAGCTCTATGTCCTGGATACTCCAACTCTAGAGGAACCTTCTCCTAATGCACCAAAGGCAGAAAGGGACGCTTACAAGAAGCACTCTGATGATTCCATTGATGCAAAGTGCTTGATGTTGTGCTCTATGAACCATGAGTTGCAGAGACAACATGAGAACATGGGTGTCATTGAGATGATTCAGCATCTCAAGAACATGTATGAAGATCAAGCACGACAAGAGAGATACGATGTCTCAAGGGCACTGTTCAGGTGCGTCATAACAGAAGGAGATCCAGTTGGTCCTCACACACTCAAGATGATTGGGTATGTGGAGAACCTGCAAAGACTGGGATTTCCACTGATCCAAGAGTTGGCTACTGACGTGATACTACAATCGTTGCCAGAATCCTACAGTCAGTTTGTGATGAACTACAATATGAACAACTTTGATAGGCCACTGTCAGAGTTGTTCGGCATGTTGAGGACAGCCCATAAACAGATGAAGAAGGACAATCCTAAGTCTGTGATGGTGATCACGAGCAAGAAAGGCAAGTCCAAGTGCAAGGGCAAGGGCAAAGCTAAGAAAGGTTCTGATGCTATCTAGGAGCCCAAGTCATCTTCAGCTCTCAAGGCCAAGGGAGGCGTGACCAAGAAAGGAAATTGCCACCATTGTCAAAAGCTAGAACATTGGAAAAGGAATTGTCCTCTCATCTGGAAGAACAAAAGAAGAAGGAGGTGACAACCGTCTCTACTTAAAGGTGTCATGAAAGTAAACTTGTAACACTTTTTGAGGTATATGATACCAAGATGTAAAGTGTAAATCACTCAATAAATGGGGAAGTGTTGCCGCCATAGATAGGAGTACTTTAGTTTATTTTCAGCCTAAAAGGCATGTAATACAGTTGTGGACTGCTATTTCATATTTTCCAATAGATAGAAACACTTTATTTTTGCATATTGTATGACAATGATGGCAATCAATAAAGAGATGTTTCAATTTCTAAAGATATGATCTTTGTGGCAATGCCTTGTTTATCTTGTGGTATTTGATATGCATAAGATAAAATGATACCTGAAAGTTATAGATAACTCAAACAATCAAATTAGCGTTAATCATGAGAAATTCATTTCTAGTTTCCATGTGATGGATAAATCTAGACTCTTTTGGTTAGAGAACTAGTAAGAGACATGAATATCTTGGACATGATTAATCAATCTTCACTAATGGTAGTGGGAGAATGATTATCCTATTTGGTATAATACATGTGATGTATTTACATACCTATTGGAAAAAATGCTAATACTTCAAATGGTGTTTAGAGAAATACCAATATGAATATCTTGAAGTGTTCAAGAATATCATAAATGAAGTACAGATTTGGTAAAGTATTAATTCTTGATGAGATCAATGAATGAAATACTTGGACCAAATGTTTGAGATCCTTGTGAGTGGTTATGATAGTGTATCATAGTAAACTCATGATTAAGGCATGGTGATGTCTAAATCAAGAAAGAATCATACTCCAAAGAGTTAGATAATGATTATCAAATAACTGAATTCTTCTTAATAAAAGAATACCCCACACTAATAAAAGAAATTAAGAATCACAAGGGTTGTGAGTTTTTATATTCTTAACAGATACACCTCAATTATCTATGTGATGAGTTGTTCATGTGATGAGTCAACTATCTAGATGAATACGAGGAACCGAATGTTGAGTTATGGTTTATGACCATTACATCCTAAATGGCATCCATGTGAACCATAAGGTATGACCTTGATGGTAGCACCCATTGGATAAAATCCATAAGTGCAAATGAATCTTAAAGGTTAAGATACATGGATAACATTTTGAGAAGGATGATGCTTGTTGATTGCAACTTAAAGACTAAGACATTTGGCATATGGATACTAAAACTGCATTCCTATCAGGAATAAAACAAGGATGTGTACGTGACACAACATATAAGGTTTATGAATCCACTAATGCAAATGAAGTCTATAAGTTACAATGGACTAATCAATATGATTGATTGAGTAAAAGAAACTCAGAATTGGATCTTTACTTTGATGATATAGTCAAAGGGTTTGACTGACATGTCAAAGATAAAGAAGGGATTTGTGATTTAGTGGGAGCGTATTCACATGCCACATGTTGATGTAAAATGGAAATGTTCTAGAATGGAAATCCAAAAGTGGAAATTATCTTTAAGGAAGATAGAGATGTTTCCTATGTGATAGGAATAGAGATATATAGAGATAGTTCTCGAAAACCTCTTGACCTGAAAAGAGAAAGCATACATTAGCAATCTGTACTGAAGGGTTCAGTATGCACAGATTCAGTGGGAGAAAACTTGTTCATGTTACATGGAGTTAGTATCCCAAGGACAAGTGTCCAATTCTTATGAAGAATGGGAACACTAAGAATAGATGTGGATCTATCATATATGTAATCATCCCATTATCTTGCATGTATTGACATGGCAAGAACAAAATGCTTTCATCATCTTATATGTAGGACATGGCAATATGATGTGCTCATCCTGATAACTCGTATGTGAGACATGACGAGTGGATGTCTGTCTACTTCCAGTAAGTGTTACTGGAATACCATGAGAGCTTGATAGTACTTGAGAAGTACTTGTTCTATGGAGATAAGGAAGAGTTCAATGTAAAGAGTTACATTGATGCGAACTTCTGAAAGGACAGAAAATTAATCGCTATATATAGGATATATATAAAGTGAAAGTTTGTTGATAATTGGAAATGTTCCAATAAAACCATTTAAAAGGAAATGCCGAGTATCTATGTGTTAGAGAACAACAGTGGATACTATATGGATCTGGAAGTTCATGAGATGAACTTATAGATATTCTGCTCATTGATGACAAGTATGGAATCCTTGATCATGCAATGTGGGTAAAGGTTAGCAATGGAATACTAGATTGCATATTACAGCAACTCCATCTCATATGTGTGACGTACAACAAAGAGATGTGAGACATGAAATTTATACTCACTTTGGCAAGGTGTTTCCATAACTCACTATGTTCGCACTAGAGCACAGTAACATGTGGGACGTGTTTGAAGATCACTATGAATATGATTTAAGGGTGATTGGCTCACAGTGCAAGTGGGAGTCTGTTGGTATGTATGCCCTGAGAGCCAATCATGGGATGATTGGTGGGATACATTAAGATTGATTTGATAAATATCAAAGGCAAGCTTCCAATTCTTTCTGGTTCAGTCATATGAGATAGTGATAGAACAAATTGAATGTCTAGAGAATGACAGTACTCAATGACGTATGCTTTTAGGTTAAGGACCTAAACGATGAGATCATACAGATGCTAAGAGTTTGTACATTCTCATTATGTCCCTAGTCAGATGTCATTGTGGAAGGTTGATAGACAGCAATGACACACAAGACTAGATTGTGGTGTTCGTTGATGATAGAATCTCATTAGTCATGATATAGAGATATCAAACCAAACACATAGGTACTTGTTAGAGAACAAGTGTACCAGACAGACCCACCGTGAGTTTGACACATGGAACCATGACATGGTAGTCATAGTTAGTACTCAGAGTGATGGTGGTGAGTGTGATTCTTTGACCTGAAATCCCTACACTAAACACATGTCGTTGGGCACACTTTGACATCATCAAACACAGTCTTGAAACATGGGTTGTTATAAAGGTGATGATTGGGTGGCTTTGACACATGGGGCTTTTGAGGGGTGAGTGATAGATATGGGATTTGTCCCTCCTGAGGGAGTTTGATATCCAAGGCCACTTGATGAGTAGGATTGAAATAGGCGTGCACACGCATGTGTGAATCAGTATGTGATATTGATGTCATACATATCTCTTCCAATCTACTCTAAGATCAAGAAAGTGAATGAAAGTTGACAGGATGACTGTTCCATGCCTCGAGTTCATTCGGGATATCAGTGAAAAAGGAATTATACATTCGCTGTAATACCATTCATGGATTGTAGGATTGAAAGTTGTTCTCCAACTTTCTACTTTCAGTTAGGTATCACTGATGTGTGACTAGGCACCTCTCTTTGCTTGTGAAGTCATAAGTGTTATGGACTTTCACTGCCAACGTAAAATGGACCTGCAGGGTCACACACATTGGATTTAACCTGGAAGAGGAGTTTTGTCCACAAACAATGTTTAGATTGATTACTAAAGGAGTTTAGTAGTTCCATTAAACACTCAATTAATTGATAGCTCAATGTCATAATGTTCAAGGTGTTGGACACATTGATTGGAGTATCGAATTGATTGAAACCGCAGTTGATTGATTCTGCACAATCTGCACTCCCAACCGATTGGCTCATGAGATGAACCGATCGGCTCAGCTTGGTGAACCAGTCGGCTCAAGTAGTGAGTCGATCGGCTCATGATCAGGGTGAAACTATTTCTTCAAGTGTTGAAATGATCGATTCAACTGGTACAACCGAGCAAGTTGGGAAAGTAGGATTGGTGAGAATTTTCCTTGCGTTTCACTTGCCCAATTTGATTGGAACAAGGATTGGTATTTGATACCAATTAGAAACAAAAGATGGAAAGTCAATCGGGAACTGATCAGGACCACGAACCGACTGGTTTAGAAGTGAATCGACCGGCTCATGGGTCCCAACTGATCGGTTGAGGTGTCAAACGACCGGTTCAGGTCCCCAACCGACTGTTTCAATTGTGAAATGATCGGTTCAGGTTGCGAGTTGGTTGTTTTGTGGAAAATCTTAAACCCTTCTACTCATGCTATTAGTCCTGCATTGCCCATGATGGAGAACCATGTCCCATGACCCTCCTATCTATAGGGGTATTGGGGGCTTCTCAAAGAACAACTCAGTGCAACCAGTTGCTCTATGAAGTTGTCGTTCTCTCTGGTTTTGGTAACCGAGAGAGTGCCTGAGCAAGTGCTACCCGATAAGGGAGGCACAACAAGGGAAAGACAATTGCAGTTGCGACTGGTGGCAGGAGAGTGTGTTGGCGACTAGTACGCTGACAGGAGTGTGCGACTCCTTCCAAATCCTTGTGGGACAAGGAGATTGGAGTTCCAGGTGGTCCGTGTGGACTACTTCAGAGGCGGTAGGTTTCTGCCGCTCAGGAGGACAACTATCAATCCCGATATTCCCAGTGAGACCAGGAGTCGTCAGTCTCGGTGCGACTAGGAGCTGCACAAACACCGTCCAAGACCAGAGGTGAAGACCGCGCAAGCCGCGAGGTATTGTCTCTGAGCAAGCCTCGGGACAAGGTATGATTCCACAAACCATCTTTTCCTATTGTATAGACGTTGATGCGTTTCCTTGTTCCGGGTTTGGGGGAGAAAATTTTTGTTTCCGCTGCTTTCTCTACCTCCCCTAAAATCCAACAAGCACAGTTATAGCTTAAACCTACTTTAAGACAACAAATCCATGATGCATAGTTGAATGATATTGTGATATCGAATATCCATCAGAATTGGGCAGTTAGAAGAATTATGGCTTCCATGAAGCTAGTGACATTACAATTTGTTTTCACAACATGATAGTAATTCCTAAAGTTGATGGGTTGACGAAGATGGTACTTGAGGAGGCTCACACCTTGATGTATGTGATGCATCCTAGAAGTACCAAGATGCACCATAACCTGAAGGACATGTACTGGTGGCCAAGATTAAAATGTGATGTGGCAGAGTTCATTATCACATGTCTCGTTTGTCAATAGGTTAAGGTTGAGCACCAGAAGCCTGTAGGGACACTACAACTTTTTCTGGTACCACAGTGGAAGTGGGATCATATTACTATGGACTTTATGGTTGGTATTACTAGGACATACAGAGGTCATGATTCTATAAAGGTGATAGTGGATAGGTTGACCAAATCAGCCCACTTCCTTCCAGTAAAGACAATGTTTACAGCAGAAAAGTTGGCACCAGTACATGTTGATGATATAGTTCGTTTACATGACATTTCAGTAACTATATTTTCTAACAAAGGTCCACATTTACATGTTTATTTTGGAAACTTCTGCATTCAGTGATGGGAACACAACTAAGGTTCAACACAAATTTCCACTTGCAGACTGATTGCCAGTCTGAGAAGATTGTTCAGACATTAGAGGATCTATTGAGGCATGTGTTTTGTAGTTTCTTGGAAGTTTGGATATACACCTAATTCTGATAGACTATATTTACAACAACATGTATTAGATAATGATAGATATGGCACCTTACGAGGCTCTGTATGGGAGACATTATTGGTCTACACTTTGCTAGTATGAGACAGGTGAGAATCAACTCTTGGGTCATGAGCTTGTACAACATACTACAGAAAAGACTAAGGTGATACAACAACAGTTGAAG
The DNA here is from genome assembly GCA_963693085.1 of Alisma plantago-aquatica. Lineage (NCBI taxonomy): Eukaryota > Viridiplantae > Streptophyta > Magnoliopsida > Alismatales > Alismataceae > Alisma > Alisma plantago-aquatica. Next base: position 191,853,768 of record OY856410.1, read on the forward strand.
GCAGTCTAGGACAAAAAAAGTCTTATGTAGATAACTGTCTCTGACCGTTAGAGTTCCAAATGGGAGACAAAGTGTATCTCAAGGTTTCTCCTTGGAAGGGTGTGTTGATGTTTGGGAAGAAGGGTAAGTTGGCTCCTAGATTTATGGGACCATGCCCTATCTTAGCTCATGTTGGAAAGGTAAAATACAAGTTTGAGATACTGCCAGAGTTGCACAGACTATGCAATGTATTTCATATCTCCATGCTAAAGAAATGCCACTCAGATATAGAGCAGAAAATCTAGCAGGTGGAGGTTGAGTTAGATGAGGATGTTTCCTATTTTGAGGATCATGTGTTGATCCTGGATAGAAGGGTGAAGAGCTGAATAAGAAGGATATAGTGTTAGTAATGATTTTTTGGCATCGTCATGGCATATAAGAATCCATGTGGGAGTTAGAAGATGATATGTGTGGGAAGTGTCCATCTCTCTTTGCATAAGATTTTAGGGGTGAAATCCTTGTTAGGGGTTTATAGATGTAAGACCCCTGACCATGCTTAAAGTCTTGAACATGCTTAATTACCATAATTGAGTGCTTTAAACCTTATATAATTTTGTGATATGTTTTGGTATCATGTGACAAGATTGAGTTTCATGTTTGGTCTAGTATGGACACTGTTTGAGAAAGTTATGCAATTTTGTGCAAACTTTGGACTTTTCTTCAAATTATCCACATATGAGATTTACTTGAAATGTTTCACATGATTTATGTTCCTTATATGTTTTCTTATCATTTTTGATCTTTTTGGGCATGGGGCTCCTAGTTATACCTTGGTTTGGTGGTGTTTCTCTTCTAGAGTGACTTAGGGTTTTACCTCTTCTTGGATAAACTACCTTTAGAGGCTTTGAACCAATGGTCCCCCTATTTGATGGACAACTGATGGTCATCCCTAGAGTTAGTATATTGATGGTTTTCATGTTTGGGTTCTCGTGGACCGACAGTTCAATAAAAAGATGTGACCAACTGATGGTTCACCACTTAAGTGACTAGGGTTCCAAGGAACCGATGCATGGTTACCATTATTGGAGGATGATGGTTGACCTAGAGAGCCAACAACTGATGGATAACTAGGTCTTCATCATTGGTGGAGTTGTTGCTTGCATGGTTGTGGAATCTCTAGGCTATGGACAAATGGAGAGCTACTAGGACACCTAAAGCTTTGCTTCTCCCTTATCCATAAGCTTTATATACCTATCCGTTATCCTACAAATTAAATATTTTGTTCCTTATCTCTGCTTCCCTGTCCAGAGCTTCATCTTCCCCTTCTTGGTGGTGAATAGAGTGCCCACGGTGGAAGAAGATATCCGACCTTCTTGTTGGAGCATCTAGGGTTCATATCTACCCTCATTTAGGGTTTATGAATCTTCCTTTGCGTGATCTTGACCTTAACTAGTAAGTTTATCCTTCTCTCCTTCGTTTCTCTTGCTGTTCTTCTTCCTCCTACCTTCTTCATGGATGAAACCATGGTTTTCCATGGTAGAGCTTGTTACAAATATGAAAGAACTCATCTTTCTTGCTCCTTTTGCCTAGGGTTTGCTTCCCTTGTGGAGAGGAAGCTACTTGGTCGAGTTTAGAGCTTCTACTAGGGTTTCCAACCTTATTTGCTCAAGTTTTCTTTCTGCTTGGAGTCTTATCTTCTTTTGAGAAGCGAGTTTTATAACCTCTTCTCATTTATTGCTTACCACAAGCTTCCTTACTCATGTTCTTACTCTAACATGAAGATCTAAACGCTTAGAAGCTATTCTTGTCAAGAGTATTGGCTTTTATGTCATTCTTTAAGTAGTTTCCAGCTCTAGTTGGATCTAGAACCATGTACACGATCATCCTGAGGTAGAAGAAGAATTGGTTCTTTCTTACATATCAACTGATTGTGTATAATACCTCTAAACTGATGGCTTATACTTAGGTTTTTAGGTTGTTTTCTCCTTGTGCTATAAACGATGGATGTCCTTACAATATAACCGATGGAGTTGTCTTTATGACAGCTGATGGTGAAGCAATGGTTACTGCCAATTCTTTCAAACAATGGTCATACCATTGGTCAGGTTTGTACTCTTTTAGAAGTTCCATACTCGATACTTTAATGTCCTAAAGATGACATCAATCGATGGTAGAAGTAGCTCAACATCCAATGGTGTTAACTGGTGGTAGTTCAGACTACACCATGAAATGACGCCAATGAATGAGTAAGTACATCCAAACATGAGTAATTGATACCCAAATAAGTTACTGACGACCAAAATTTAATGCACTTATTCAACCTATAGTGGCACATGAAATGGTGCCTAGTGATGGGTATGTGCGTTCAAAAATTGATAATCACCCAAAACAAGTTAATGATGCCCAAAACTTTATCAACGCCCAATAGAGTATGAAATGACGTCCAGTGAATAGGTAACTGCGCTAATTGACACCTAAAATAAGATAACCACACTGAATAGCATAGGAAATGGCGCTAATGAATGAGTATGTGTGCCCAAAAGTGAGTAATTCACACCCAAAACATGCTATTGGCGCCTAAACTTAATGAACTTAATGAACGCCCAATCCCACATGAAGTGATGCCATTTGAAAGGGTAAGTGTACCCAAACATGAGTAACTGGCACCCAAAATAAGATAATGGCACCCCAAATTTAATGAATTTAATCAACACCCAGTGACATCCCTCATCTTTTTCCTTTTATATATTTATTTGTGTGTTAGTGTGTTAGCGAGAAAACAAATATTATCACCAACATATGATACTCATTTTTATATTTTATATAATTTTTCTCAAAAGTATACCATATTGGTCTTATTGAAATATATTTTTGCAAAGAATCTAATGGTTTTTATTTCGGCAAAAAAATCAATACGGAATAAAAGTTATAAAAATAATTTTCTCTCTCATCACATCACATCCACCTACCACCCAATAATACTCATTTTTATATTTTGTATAATTTATTTTTCAAAAGTGTATCAATATTGGTCTTGTTGGAAAGTATCTTTTGTAAGGAGTCAAACACTTTTTATTTTTTCAAAAGAAAATCATCATAGATTAAAAGTTATATGTGAAATAAATTTCTCTCTCATGTATAAATGTCCCTCCACGTCACCTCAAAATTACCCTGCAATACCACTACCACATCATCAATGCCAGTCTTTAATATTACCTTCCAAAAAGGAAAAACTTCCCAATTATCCCAAAACTACCTTCTCCTACGCATAACTTATGCGTGAGAGGTTTTGCGCATGACCAAGTAATTTTCGTTCTCAAAACACCGCGTGGCCGCATGCCACTCAATATTATGTACAGAAAATGCGAAAAAAAATGTGTAAGTGGCATTTTACATGCGTCTTTATACATGATTTTTGTTCTCCAACTAAAGTGGTGACAAAATGTTGTAGAAATTTTCCCTCTATATCGAAGTCCTCCATTTGGTTGCTTCCATAAATGTAGGTCAAGAGGACCAAAGGAAAAACTGCCTGCATATGTGTTTTTAGCGGTCCCCCAATTGATTGGATGAATTCAATGTCGTGTGATTTTGAAAACCAATTCATTCCTCCAAATATCTGTGGAGATAATGCAGTACAATCACTTAATTTCAACGTTACTAAAAATGGGTCATACCCATAAGAAACTGGACTGCTCAGAACAAAATGCTAAATGATTATCCAAAATGGAATAAGAAGTTGATCAAGGAGTTGTGAAGGACTCTACCAGTGAGCCCCTATTGGGACTAGCCGCAGTGGTGGAATGAGGGAAGCAATTTAATACTTAATATGAGATATAAACTCATGATCTCATATACAACTATAAAAATAAATATCAATATACTAATTTTGACTTTGTATTTTGTTACACGCACACATAAAAAACACACACACACACACACATAGAGGGGCTGAGTATACAGATGTATGGTACACTCAAGTGGTGTTTGAATATCAAGACTATTTTGTTTACAAAATTTAAATCATTGATCTTCATTATCATACTATAATGCTAAATATAAATTTTGAGCTCATTTGGATGAGTTTAAGTCAATCATTCGAGGATACCAAAATCGACACACAATCCTAATTTGAAATGCATTATTTTTGTGGTATTTATGACATGACCTATAAATGTTCGAATGGTCTCAAATTTTATATGAGCTATTTATAAGATTATTAAGAAGATCAACACATTGGATTTAAAAAAAATATGTCATCATGAAAAATTACTTGAGTATATTTTGTTCTGGATACACTCAAGTGTATTCTAGCTTGATACTCTCTCTCTCTCTCTCTCTCTATATATATATATATATATATACGTATGTATATATATATATGTATATGTATATATATGTATATGTATATATATACGTATATGTATATATATATATACATAAATATATATATAAATGTATATATATATGTATATGTATATATATGTATATCTAGGTATATGTATATATAAATATATAGATATGTGTGTATATATGTATGTATATGTATATATATATGTATATGTATATATATGTGTGTATATGTATATATATATATATATATATATATATATATATATATATATATATATATATATATATATATATATATATATATATATATATATATATATATATATATATATGGGTATATCTTCGCTACCCGTGCGGGTAACTAAGATTCGCTACCCGTGCATCAGTTTTGTAATAGGAAGCCATGCATTTGTAATGAGACTGTCCAAATTGTAATAGACAGACTCCTTTTGTAAATAAAGTGTGATGTTTGTATTCTCTGTCTGGAAATAGTAAAATATATATTTATGACTGTAACAGCGTTGTAATACAAAATGAGTCTTTGTATTACAATTTTGATCGTCTCCTTAAAAATTTGAACCGTCTCATTTACAAATGCATGCCTTCCTATTACAAAAATGATGCACGGGTAGCGAATCTTAGTTACCCGCACGGGTAGCGAAAATATACCCTATACATATATATATATATATATATATATATATATATATATATATATATACATATGTATATATATATGTGTATATGTATATATACATATGTATATATATATGTGTATATGTATATACATATATATATATATATATGTATATATATATGTATATATATGTTTATATATATATATAAACATATATATATATATATGTTTATATATATATGTTATATATATGTATATATATATATACATATATATATATATATATATATATATATATATATATATATATATATATATATATATATATATATATATATATATATATATCAACATACATAATGTTAATATACGAATTTAAGTTGAGACCTCCACCACAAGAGTGCAAATATATATATATATATATATATATATATATATGTCAACAAAGATAATGTTAATATAAGAATTTAAGTTGAGACATCCACCACAAGAGTGCAACTGCAAGCCACTACACTAATTCCACTAGATCAATTCTACTTATGTGTCTAGTATGCACCATATATATTATATATTATCAATATAATATATCTATATATAATATTATGTCTCGCGTGGATCTGAGAAGCGTGTGGATCATCTGCACATCTGCGTGCAGCTAGGGCTTCCGCTCCCTTCAAGCTCGGGGGAGGAGGCTGGCGGTCGGCGTGCGGCTACCTCGCTCCCTTTGGGCTTCTGTCTTCAACCTTGCTCCTGCTGGTCTCTGTCCTCGGATCTAGTTTGTCGCCGCTTCCTCACCTTCACACCTTCCCTTCTACTTGTTGGACGGCGTCCCAGATCTAGATCTGGTTCGTGGTCTCTTGGGTGCGAGGAGGTGTCCCAGGGCGTGGCTTCATTTCTTGGCATCAGCATCGTTCTTCGGTGCGAGGAGGTAGCTTTGTCTGGTTTTCTGGAACATTGTTCTCCGTGGGTGTGGATGTTGTTTCTTCCCCTTCTTGCTTTCTGTTTGTGGGTCTTTTCGGTTTGGTTGTAGTTGTAGGTTTGGGGGGTTGTTCTTTGCGTATGCTTTTGTGTTTTTTTTTGTCTTCACCTGTCTAGGTTGTTGGTGTCATGTGTCATCATGCCTCGGGTTCCTTCGGGGGAGGACGGGGAGCGGGAGCCCCTTAGTGCTTTAGGCAGAGGAGGAAGCTGGGTTTTGTGCTTCGTGCGGGTCTTCCGGTTCCTGCTCGTAGTGCTGGTCGGGAGTGATGGTGGGGTTCCCAGCACCCTCTACCCCTCATCATTGTACCTGCATGAGTCATCCTTCCTTTGTATATGCACAGTTGGGGTTTGGCCTCCTTCTCGGGTCTCCTGGTTGGTGCACTCCTAGTGCTCGACGTGTGTCCTGTGCTTGTTTTTCCTTTTGTTTTCTTAGTCGTTTCCAACTATGGAGTAAGCATAAATTTAGTCAATGCTTCAACATGATATTTCTATTTATAATTTCTATTTTACCAACTATCATTTAATTGATAGGGGTATAAAGGCTTTTCGTGAAGGCGGAGGACAAATACCCATAAAATTAAAGACATTGACTTTAAAAAATGTTAAGGTAGCTACTTTGACAATTTCTTAGTCTTATATGTAATAATTTTCAACTCTTATATGTCAACTGTTATATTCTTATCTCAACTCTTGTTTAAAATGGTTTACTAACATTAAGTATAATTCGTTATTTGTAGCGTCCTATACAAAATATTGATTGGGCTTGTGGCTACTATGTAATGAAATATATGCAAGCTATTGTCAAACAAGCATCATAGGACATTCAGACTATAGATCAGGTAATAACGAATAACATCATAAATTTTCAAGTAGTTTTAGTCATTTTATAAAATATTAGCATGTGCATTTTCTGTTACAGATCTTTACAATTCAACCTTACACACTTGAGGACTTAAATGAATTCTGAGAAGAGTGGTCAGATGCTTTTCTAAATGAAGTCATTATAGCATTGGATTAAATATGTCATCTCTATGTATGTATGTGGTTTTAGTACTCTTGCATATTTACTTTTGTATCTGACATTTAATATTATCGCAGACTTGCAATCTATCATTTTGTAAATTATGATGTGATTATGTGTAACTCAACTAAATATATGAATCATTTTTCTTATAAATGTGTGGTTTGGAATGGTGACGGTTGAGTATCAATTCTCCCCTCTCCCATATCCTAGTTCTTCTTGTTCTTCTGTTCTGTTTCTATTTTTGCATATTTTTTTTTAAAACATTTGCAACTTCTAGCGTATGTTATTTAAGAAAACCGACCTTGTAGGTATTCCGGTCGTGCCGGTTAGCAAGGCCCTGTTGGCTTCTAGTAGCATGACCGTTTTGTGTAGCACGACCTTGTTGGGATATGATAGCACGTCCGTGCCGCGTAGCACGGTCGTGTGTGGTTACAATTTATAGACCTCTAGCATCATTTTTCTTAAATAAACGACCTTAGAGTGAACTTCTAAGGTCGTTTTTTAAGAAAACCGATGCTACAGGTCTACAGATTGTCAAGCTCAATCTGTATACCTTATAGCATTGATTTTTTTTTAAATGACCTTAGAGTGAACCTCTAAGGTCGGTTATTTAAGAAAACCGACCTTAGAGTGAACCTCTAAGGTCGGTTATTTAAGAAAACCGACCTTAGAGTGAACCTCTAAGGTCAGTTATTTAAGAAAAATGATGCTAGAGGTATACAAATAACTGGCCTTACAACCTTAGCCACAGTTTCTTCCTCATTTTTTACAGCCTATTGGGTCGGTTTTTTTTGGTTAAAAAAACTGACCCTATATGTCAAATTCTATAGAGACGGCCACTTAGGAGTCGGTTAAAAAGTGACGCTATAGGTTTAAAAAAATCGACTCTACAGACTTGTCCTGTACTAGTGATATCTCCTTCCATATAAGTGCATAGAGATAGTCCAGGGTTCTAATTTGTAATTATTGCACATGTAGGCACTAAAAAAACATTATGATGCATTAAACAAACAGTAAATGTCACTGGAGAGTATCTAGATGCCAATATCATCTTTGCATTGTAGATTAAAATTTTGAAATATCCACATATAGTGGTATAAAGGTTGGGTGTCCATGACTTATGGATCTGAATGATAATGGATATGAATGAAATTCACCTATTGCATGGGACCTGGAACTTGTCTTTCTTGGTAAATAATAGGTATAAGGAATCATAGTTTAGGGTCCATGAGGCCTCTATGTCAATGTTTGTAGAAACACTACATTCAAGAGAATTAAAATTCAATTAAAATACATTCTCCAGTTAAAATCATCTCAGTTAGAGAACCTAACCAGAACATACTTGATAACAATAATGGTTGTGATCTTCACTAGTTCAAAACTATTAATAATTTTTTTTAATCATTTACATGTTTAAGTTATGCAAGTTAACTCCATAGTTGTCTGAGCTATAATTAACTGAATCCAATGCTCCAAAAGAATTTACATTTTTACACACCTTAAGTTTGTCACTTGTCTTCCTCTTCATCCATGCCAAGGAAAATGAGGTACTACTACATTTAAAGTTTTAAACATTTTTAAGCCCACAACTTGGGTGTCTAATCCAGACATACTCCTAGGGAAGAGCAGTCTAATTATAAAATCTATTGAAGATGAGAAAATCTCTTGTGTAAACTATTAAACAGGACTAACAGTTGTCATACAGTCGTTCTTGGATCTATTGAAGATAAGAAAATCGCCTGGGTAAACTATTCAAGTGGAGCTCGAAGATTCACATGTCCAAAGTTTAATTTTTTTAGAGGGGGTTGGACATGAAATTTCTAAATATATATTTTATTGATTTTCAACTTATCTATATATTTAATTTTTCATTGTGTTTAATTATATATATTTTTTTACCTTCTTTATTTTTATTATTTTTTTAAATCTTTCTATTTGATTAACAATTTCTACATATTTATATATTTATTTTATTGATGTGTTTACTTAAGTTTATCTAGGAAAGTATGATCGACAAAAGCTAGATTATTGAGGAAGATAGGACCAGTACACAGTACTTAACTAGGGTAGTCAAATTCATATAGGATGATTTCGAAAAATGTAGTAGGAATGAGACTATCTTATGCCCTTGTAAAAAGTGCCTAAATACACAAAGACAGAACTGTCAAGTGACAACCGAGCACCTATTAAGGAATGGCTTTTTCAGTAACTACACTAATTGGATTTTCCATGGTGAGACTTCTTCTGATGACAAGGAAGATTCCTCTATGCATGAAAACATGTCATTTGATGATATGGGAGACATGTTGCACGATGCATACAGAGTCCATATTGTCGAGAAACTATGGACAACGATGATAATGATGTATTTGTATTTATTTACGATGAAGAAGTTGAGAAATTCTACAAATTGTTAGAGATTGCTATATAAGAGTTGTATCCTAGAAATAAGAAGTATTCCAAGTTATATACCGTAGTGAGGTTGTTCCATATAAAATGTAGCAATCGTTGGAGCAATAAATCATTTACTGAGCTGCTTGAACTTTTGAAGGATTTTCTTCCTGAGGGTGACACGTTGCCTGACTCATACTAAGTAAGGAAAATAATTAGGGACCTTGGTTTTGACTATGAGAAAATTGATGCATGTATAAATGATTGCATTTTGTATCACAAGGAGTTTGAAGATAATACTTCATGCCCACGTTGTAATGCTTATAGATATAAAGAGACTGAAAGTGATGTAGAAGGTGCACAAAGTATGGGAATTAAAAAGAAAAGAGTTCATTGTAAAGTTCTATGCTACTTTCCCTTGACTCCTAGGTTGAAGAGATTGTTTATGTCCTCTAGAGTCGCACAACTAATGTGGTGGCATGATGAAAGTCACATCAAGGATATAGTTTTAAGACATCCAACAGATTCACCTGCATGGAAGACATTTGATAACATGCATGCTGATTTTGCATCTAATTCTCATATGGACGATAAATGACTTCCCTACCTATGGTTATTTATCTGGTTGGCAAACTAGTGGGTATGATGCATGTCCTTCTTGCAATAAGTACACGTGGTCTATTAGACTACCACATAGTAGAAAACAATGTTTCATGGGCCACAGGAGGTTCCTTCTGATGGATCATAAATTTCTTAAGGATATGTCCTCGTTTGATGGAAAAGAAGAATTAAGAACTGCTCCAAAGATATTGTCTGGAAATCAAGTTTTAGTTCAAACCAGAGATGTAGACAATATGCCTTAGAATTGGAATAAACAAAGCATTTTCTTTGAGTTGCAATATTGGAAGTACAACCTATTCATCATAATCTTGACGTAATGCATATTGAAAAGAATGTATGTGAGAGTTTGATTCACACGTTACTTGGGATGGATAAGTCAAAGGATAATGAAAAATCTCATTATGACCTTGTAGAGATGGGAATAAGACCTAAACTGCACATTATCAAGAATGGAAGTAAGAATATTATTCCACATTTTTGTTTTACTTTGAAAAAGGAGGAAAAAGAATTATTTCTGTAAGTTTTTAAAGTTTGTACGGGTTCTAGATGGTTATTCCTCCTATATCTCACGAAATGCACACATCAAAGAAAGAAAATTGTTGGCATTTAAGAGTCATGACTACCATATATTAATGCAACAATTTCTGCCATTGGCTTTACGGATAGCATTGCCGAGAAAGAACGTCATAACTGTGATAACTGAGTTGTCTAGGTTTTTCAAAGACATATGCTCAAAAGAGATAAATTTGTATACTATTGAGAAGTTAGAATCTAGAATTGCAGTGACTCTGTGCAATATGGTGAAGATTTTCCCGCCCTCATTTTTTGACATAATAGAGCATGTGGTCATTCATCTTCCACAAGAAGCTAAGATAGCTGGACCACCATTTTATCGTTGGATGTATCTAGTGGAAAGGTAGTATGTGTTTACTTTTTTTCTCACTAAAATTTTACCAAATGTATTTTTTTATTTTAAACAAATTATATTTATCATTATATATACTTGAACACTTTGAAAGAATATGTGAGAAAGGTACTCCAGAAGCTTCCTTAGAAGAATGTTACCTGGCAGATGAATGTTTAACATTTTGTTCAAGGTATCTCTCCGGGGTACAGACAAGGTTCACAAAATTGGCTAGAAATGATGGTGAAGATGATGATATTGTTATTGATGATGAGTGGTCTATATTCTCACACAAAGGGCATGGAATAGGAAAGAATATTCATGTTTCTCTTGAAAATGCAATGTTGAAAACCGCACATCGATATATTTTATCCAATTGTGTTGCAGTTGAACCGTTCATAGAGTGAGTTCATTACATTATTAAGAAATATGTATTCTCACCATTAGATGTATGTGCACATCACTTATGTACTTGTTAGTAGGGAGCACATTCACCATGTGAAGAAAATGAATCTGCGTACAAGACAGTGGGAAATCAGTAATATTCATATGAACACTTTTAGTGATTGGTTTAAGAAGCATGTAAGACTATAAAATTAATTTCATTAAATATTGTTAGAGAATTGTATTAATAACTCAATTCATAATGTATACAGATTCAAGAGAAGGCCAAGTCAGAAAATGTGCCATCAAATCTACTAACTCTGGCTCGAGGACCATAAAATATGGTGAACAAATACAATGGATATGTAACAAATGGATATATATTTTGAAAGAGGAAGTGGGAACGTGGTTAAAAACCCAGAATAGTGGGATAATGGTGAATTCCCAGACAAAAAGTTTTTCCAATTCCAAGAACAAAATCCTAAAATGGGTCAAGTTACCTACTATGGGGTACTAAGACAAATTTTTAATATTAGTTACTATGAGCAACTAAAAGTTGTACTGTTCAAAGGTGATTGGGTCAATGCAAATAAGGGCATCAAAAAAGATTAAAATGAATTTACAATGGTCAAATTAAAACTCATTGACTTAATTGAAAATGCATTTGCATTGGCCTCTCAAGTATAACAAGTCTTGTATATGATTGACATCAATCACCGTGGGTGGAGCTTTGTCGTGCTGACGACACCACGTGATACTTATCATGGATGAGAAGCTTAATGACAATTTCATGGATGGGACATGCGTACCTGAAGATTCTCATGCAGATGATTAGGAATCTATTTTTAGCAACGTTTGTGATGGATCTGATTTGGGTAGAGAAGATATGGAGGGTGTAACTTTTTACGATGGAAAAAATGATGAGCAACTTGAATGAGATCATTGTGATCTATCATATGTATTTTTTTTAATATTTTGTATCTTGATGTAGCGTTATAAGAATTTAGTTTTATTCATTTGTTATTAATTATGAATACCTTTGTTCTTCCTTTCATATGCAAACTATTTCTCTTTAAATTTGCAAACTTTTTTTGTTCTCAATTATTGAATCAACAACTATTATATAATTTTTATATTGGGTAGCCCCTACAAAAATTATTATTTAACTATATTTTTGTGGTTATACTTTTAATTTATTAATATTTGTTATGCATTCTATTTTCAGGATGTTGAAAAGACGAACACAATTGTTGTCTGCACGAGAAACTGATGATGCAAACAATGAAGTAATTAAAGGAAAAATGGAGGGTATGGTGACATACAATTTATCTATTATTATTTTGTAATTATAGTTATAAGAGCTGACCTAATTATTTATCTTTGTAGGAATGTCTAAATGATTGCAAATGAATGGAAGCTATCTTGCTTCATTTAATGCTGATTTGGGAATGAATGGAGGTTATCTTGGTTATGTTAATGCTGATTTGGGAATCAAAGGGGGATATCTTGTTTCAGTTAATGCTGATTTGAGAATGGAGGGAGACTATCTTGGTTCAGTTAATGCTGATTTTGGAAGTTCCAAATCTGATTTGAGAAATAAAACTAATAAAAAGGGTGGTGCACATCTATTTTTAGCAGCAAAAATGCTGAAGTAAACATCAAAAAAGAGAAGCATTCACATGTGTCTATGATCAATCATGATGTTCCAATTGGTAGTAGGATGTCTCTGTTAAACAACTGTACTAGAACTGATCATTCTGTTGATAAGGATGGTGTCAACCATATGATTTCCACATGTGTTAGGGAATCTTTGGCAAACAATGGTACCGGAGTTGATCATTCAGTTGGTAATGCCAATAACAATCACGAGGCTGGAGCTGGTCATAGGGATTCTTTGGTAAATAATGATATGAGAGATGATCATTCTATTGATAATGGCAATATAGATCATGAGGTCGAAACCAATCATGTAAATGATGAGGACTTTGAATTGGTTGATGACGATACTACTACTGATCATGATGAAGTAGAAGGTACATAAGTCTCTAATCAACAATTTACAAGTCTCTAATCAACAATTTACAAAAATTAACTATTACCTCATATTTTAGCATATTTATGTATATTTAAAAATGATTGCCTCATGTTGTTTTCAATTTTTAGGTGGTGTTGTGCATAATAAAAAATGAGGCTATTCTAAGTGTCTTTGATTATGGAGTAAGAGAGGGGATGCAAAATTACACATCACATTGGATGAAAATGGAGAACCAATTGGACCTCATCAAAATGACTTGTCTTCTTTTTTGGGGACAATTGCTAGAAATTCACAACTGGCACCCTTAGATTACTTGGATTGGCGACAAGTACCAGATGGAAAGAAAATTCAAATATGGAATTATGTCTTAGTAATATATTTTTGTAATGAGTTATTTAAGCATGCATTTGTTATATTCATTTTATTTTTCATATAACAGAAGAAATTTACCATCGACCAAAAGGAAAAGAAATCAGTTCTACGCACAGTTAGGGATTGTTGGAGAAACTTCAAATCTAAATTAAAAGAAAAAATTGTATGCACTACAAAGACAAAACAGACAGACTTAATGATTGTCCTTCCTGTGTGGATCTATTGCAGTGGGCTTTTCTTGTGAATTTCTGGGACTCTAATGATGGAAAGGTAAGATGGTTAGTTATATATTATGTCTTCTCTTAGTTTTCATTGGCAATAAGCTGCGGAGTGCAAAGAATAGTATGAGTAGAAAGTTTGTTACCACACGACATACATCGGGGTCGATGTCATATTCTTATGTGAGAGAGAATGTGAGTAATTTTTCCACATAATGATAATAATATCATAACACCTTTACACTCTACTTATACTTTATTTCTATGTTAATAATAGTTGCAACAAAATAATAAAGGGGGTACCGTTAGTTGATTGCAGTTGTTTGTTGCTACCCATAAGAAGAAGGATAATACTCATGTAATTGCAAAATCAACTGAACTAATTGTAAGTATACAATTATTCATGACATATTTGACTTTATTTGCTCAATTTTTTTCCGTGATCACTATACTTACTGTTGTAGGACAAATTACAATTAGCAGTTCAAAACAATGATGCAAATATTGATGAAGATGAAATTGCTGATCAAATATTGGGTGCAAAGAAGGCTCGTGTGAACCATGTGACTAATGAGTTTAGTTAGGCATATGTTGATGGCTTTGAAGGTATAGTCAAAGACCTACAAAAAGTATGCGAGACACAAAAAATAAAATTGTCAGATCTGAAAAAAAGACAAGAACATCTAGAAGCCATAATTTTGGGGAATTCAATCCAAAGTGTTCCATTTCAAGCAAATGAAGTAATTATTCAAATTTTTAGTAATAATTATAAGTTATGATTTCATTATTGTGATAAGTATTTTGTATTTTAGAATATGGAAATGACCAGGAATGAAGGAACACCCATGCCACAAAAGTCATGTAGTGGAACCACCATTACAGAAAGATAGGTTATTAAAAGAAAAAACTCCTAATAACTTCGATTCTTGATATCTAAATTTTTACATCATAATTCTTACAACTTATAGGTCGTGAGGTTGTTAAGTTTTGATGGTGGAACATCAATTGTAGCTCAAGGACAACTGATAGGCATGAATTCTGACCTTGTAATAGGAGGAGGAAAGTTAGGGTTTGTATTTGTTGTTGTCTGTATTGGTGTGGCAATTAAACCTGAAGAGCAATTGGTTAGACCATATGACAAGTATCAATCATTGAAGATGCAATCAGTTCAATAATAGCATGGCCAAAGAAGCTACTCGTTGTTCGGTATTTTTTTTCACTGTGTTATAAGTGTAACATGTCCATATAATGGTTTTAGATAATTATTTTTGTTATTGTAGGTAAACTGCTTGGAGCAAGGAAAACAATAAAAGTTACTTTAGGATTCTCTAGATGCTATTTGCCCTCTTTTCTATAGGTTTAGAATAAAGTTTTTTATTGATGTAAAGGTTGTCAATTCATTGGATATAGAAAGGATTGTCATCTGAATTACAGTTATTAATTTTTTTAGATTGATGTCAAATTTGTCATCTAAATTATCAGACATTGTTTTCCTTTTCTCTTGCTAAATAAGATCGTGATATGAATATTCTATAGTAATTGGTTAACAATTAGACCTCTTTTATGGAGAGGCTCGATTTCACACTTATGTATGTGATGTTCTCTAGTATGCAATGATGCATCTGATGTTTCTTTTGGCTCTTTCTCTGATTATACAACTAGTTATAAAAGCTGGGAGAAAGGTTTCATATTTAATGAAACACCTACTTTAAGTGAGTATTCCTGTTAATACACGTTTGTGGCATGTGTTATTGTTGACTTTGTCTTGAACTTGTCAATTCAAATCTTAATTGGGAGGAGCATTTTACCAATCATTCTGATTCGAGTAATCTAATCAACCATGGCAATAAATAACTTTGTTTGTGCATTCATCTGAAATATGGCTGTCATATCTGAAATCAAACAATTGAGAGAGAAAAAAATTAAGGCCTTAGATATCAAACAAAATATGTTCATGATGTATGTTACAAACTCTCTCTATTTTTATTACTTGTCCTTATGACCATGAAGAACCACAGTGAAGCGGAAAGGAGGCGGAGAGAGAGGATCAATGGCCATCTGCAAAAACACGAGGCATCATTCCAACAACCACTAAGGTTTGTAACTACTCTATTCTTCCTGAGTTATTAGTAGAAACTACAGAACACACTTCTGAAGCCGGTTGTGAAGTTACATCTGAAACTTCCTTTGTATCAGAATCCCTTCTATTTCCCATCATGGTGTGTTTAAAAACTGATATGAAGTCACTATTTAACAAAAAATATGCAGATTTCATGCAACAGTTTTCTTCCTTGTAGGGAATTTTAGTTCTCTTGATAGGCCATATTTAGCTATCCCTACACAATGGATGACCGGGCTCCTTCTATAGTCTTCATTTTTTTGCATTCAGTTGTGACCAATCACTAAACTGTAATATGCGAACACTATAATATGTTGCAGGTATAATCGCTTATAAAAGTAGTTCGCATTACTTATAGCTAGAACTAGATGCCATGAAGGATGTAGATGATGCCCATTCTAAGCGATCCCTTGGGCTTTTTGAAACTACTCTAAACATTACAAGGTCTAGTTGGATGAGGACCCCATAATCCACTGGTCCATGGGTACTAGACCTTGGATTTCTATGAAATAGGCTTCAAAGATTTTGCATATGCAATGTAGCACAAAAGTTGAGCTGCGTTGAACACATAAGTGCTTTTTCACATTTATATGAACCTTGACCAAAATGTGGTCATTCAAATTATCACCAGGATCATTAATTCTAACATACACGAGATCAATCCTTGAAAGGATAGTAGGAGGAAGGGCAACATTCTACTTAAGAGGTGTTGATTTTTCATAACAACCTCCAATAGGTCTTGATGCAGCTAAGATATAGGTTTGAGCATTGAGTATGACTTGTATACAAACTTTTGTGATGTGTGATGTTTTTTTGTTTGTTGACAGTGGATAACAACTTGATCTTTGATATTCATCCCGTCTAATTCATCAATGCAATATACTCCATTGTCCGCAAACATCAATTCACTAGCATAGGTATGGAACTCCCATTAATTTGGTTCTTTGGCAATAGTTTCTGTCAAACCTCCAATAGAGGATGACTTTATAGATGTATAGGCATGCCTTATTTTATATATACTTTGATTCTTTTTAGAGTTTAGCTATTATGTATGTTTAAATCACAATTAAATTTCACATGAATGCTAAAAAAAGGAATAGAGGAAGCGGGGAGACATATAGAGGATATCTGTGATTCTAGGGGAAGGCATAAGTGCCAACAAAAAATAATTTTCCATCAGTAAACCAGTTGGGTCACTGTGTTTGTATCAATGTCCGCATTGAGTTATTACTAACCACCATTTACTTTCAGTAAAAGGAACATGTTACATTATGTTGCAAGCCTTATACATTTTACTATTAATTGGTGTTTAGTTTTTCATTATGTTTATACTTCCCCTTACAACTCTGAATATATTATATTATACTTGTTTATCTTTACATAGTCAACATTATCAGAGTACAGTACATTCTTCCACTGATTACTCATTGAAGGACTCCTTGAGGTCCTTGTTCTTTGATCTCCTTAACACAACTAATTCAGAGAAGGTACCATTTTTCCAGAACTTTTCATGTGATCTTTGAGTTTATAATCTATGTAGTGAAACTATCTGTTTGATTGCCAATATTACAAGTTTAACATATCCTTGGATTCCCATCCTAACATTCTTGTTATCTTTATAAACATCCTACCATGTATGATTCCATAACATGTATTATTGGGTCTGGTTTGTGATGCATTTGTTCTTTTTTCTCCTTTTCTTTTGCAAATGGAGCTTGGTGAGCTTTTTGGACTGTCTGACCATTGTGCAGCATGTAGAGGAGAAGGGTTTAGTGTAGCTATCAAGGCATGGGGTTTGGTAATTGGCTTGATCATGGGTGATAGGGACTAGGGAGAGTGCATGACATTCATATAAGAAACAATAACCAACATTGTAGTTCCAACTTAGAATGAACTTGCCGAGGCTTAGATGATAATGGTGGAACGTATTAAAATGTATTAGGTGCTTTGTAAAAATATTCAGTCCTTGATGCATTTCTAACTTCATCATTTTCAAATTAAACTACAACTTAGAGTATTGACATATCCATTATAATTACTGATACTTGTCCCTACCCTGAATATTAACATCATCAATTTCCTTACATTTGAATATTTGTATTGTCACCTACCTGAATATGTGGATATAAACCTGAATATTATTGTTAGTAAGTACACCCCTAGTTTACAATCACAATCACAATCACATAAATCATTTTGTGTTTGTAGAAATCATTTCTAGCACTTAGTCTAACAGTGATGTATGCAGTGGACTTCATCTATAAGATGGCACCGTAATCTTTATGGATAGGGTAGGTACAATCCTTCAAAGGCTTTGTTTAGAATCATTGATTTGATTCAATTTTTTTACCATCCATATAATTTGTATATAATGCAACACATTTGTTTCAATAGGTATATGGAGAGATATTATCTAAAATAGCCAAATTCTCACCACATGAGGCATGTCTAATGCTACAAGTACATATTAGAATTAGTCAAAGAAACTATTTGCTGAGTTCCATAGTTGTTTTTTTTAGTGGTGCAAGCTCTAATACTTTTTGAAAATAAATGACTTTGTATATCATTTCTTGAACTTTAAGAGATATAGATCAGGTAAAATAACGAGATCTCTACTTTTTGCATATATTAGTCAAACAAGGCCATAAACTATTGTTTTTTAGTTCTATTCATCTACTCTGATCTATGTTTCAATGGATAAGAACTCATTCTATCATGGGGTAATTCCTTGCAACCACTGAGTTGTTCTTGGATTTTTGCACATGTAACTGTGTGTGTACTCCACATCATGAGAGAGGTTTAGTAATTTCCTCTTGGACTTATTGTTATATTGCTTGACATGGTTGTAACTTGTATGTTTTATGATTATCTTGAAATTGTACTCAAATACACATTTTATATTTTTTATATTGCAGAATTTCTGTGTCAATAAAATAAATGATTACCTTGTTGCTCTAGGGAATGAATTATATTAATTATTTGAACTTTTCTTTAGAAAATATTCAACCTTTTGTGTTTGTATATGACTTGTTAGAGTACAACGGCATGATATAGTAACTTAAATAAGAGGAAGCTTGATCTAAAGGAAGCCTAAAACTGATGATTAGTTATATGGATAACAGTTGATTGGTTCATGTTTTGCATCTTAGAATTTGGGTGCCTTGGTTATGTTGTGATAGGTCTACACATGCGCAGATTTGGGTGTTTTGGTTATGTTTTGATAGGAGACATGGCAACTTTAACAAAAGGTATTTATTCAAACCCAATAGACATAATGTTATTAACTTATGATGAGGAAATTAGCCCGCACCTTCTTCCCTTTCTAGGAAAACACAGCCTTAATGTGGACACTTGAGTCAATGCAATTCTCCTTCATACAAATAGGAAAAGGCCTCTAATTTTTTAAGAAGTAGCCGGCATCCAGGGCTAATACCCAAGCTTGTTCTTGTTGTGCACATGACTATCAAAGTAGATAAAGGTATGGATATATGTAGAATGGATGTATATACCTTTAATGGGTTCCGATCCATAAATTTATAAGATAGTTGATGAATAGGAAGTGGTTGGGTTGTGTTGAACATTACCTTCTATATAGCTACATATAAAATTAAGAAAGATAACTATTGTTCAAACGATGCTAGCAGAATTTGAAGCACATGTTTGACTAGATGCTGAAAACTTGGAACAAGACTCTCTTTTCTATGTATCTTGATTATTATATAATATATGTACATTCTGTAACTATGTGAAGATTATTATTCATATATACCCAATATTGTCAAAATTGTTGTATAATTTCCATAAAATATACACAGATCTTATGGGAAACAACCCACCGGAATAATCAGAAGGCCCAATACCTAGAAGTTGATATATATTATGGAAATGGGAGAAGACAACTAGTTAATAAACTATACTACAATTAGGCACCTGAATCCTTTTGTTAGAGGGAGAGGAAGAGGAATAGAGTGAGGATGGGAAATAAAGAGAAAGGGGTGGCAATAGGGTTAATCTAGGGAAGAATGATGCTACAAAAGGGGAATGATGGGGAGGGTTGCAAGGTTCACCTTAGTTTTATGTAGTTTGAAGCATTTGAAACTGGAGCACATGAACTAAGTTTTCTTTTTTCTAATTGACTCATTTGGTGTTCAAAATTTGAGTGAGAATGAGCTAAATGTTTGTGTGAGAAATGTCCTACATTAGAGGCATCAAGTCATTCATTGTTTATTGTGCTTTGTTCTAGCAATTTTTTCTTTCCAAATGTATTATTGTAGAGCAAGAACAAGTGTGCTGGAGTTCGATGAAGCAGATAACAACAGTTCTTCCCTTCTCAACTTTCATTTTGAGTTCATATCACAATAATTTCCTAA
Source organism: Alisma plantago-aquatica (assembly GCA_963693085.1). NCBI lineage: Eukaryota > Viridiplantae > Streptophyta > Magnoliopsida > Alismatales > Alismataceae > Alisma > Alisma plantago-aquatica. The sequence continues at coordinate 191,874,150 of OY856410.1, forward strand.
AGTTGAAATATTAACATAGAAACCATGTACTTAGGAGCCCTTCACCAGAACATCCCTCTAGGAAATAGCGGCCTACACCATATTCTATAACATTTAGATGAGAACCACAAGTCAATATAGAGAGTCAAAAGAGACCCCAAGATAGTCTTGACCATATATTTAAAGAAGAACAGATCCTACCTATATAGGAGCAAAGACTAATAGATGAGGACACTAGAAGGAAGAAATAGGAGAAGTACATCTCACATTAACAATAACTGTATATATATAAGGAACATGGAAGTCTCCATGTGACATACATGTCTATAAATTTCATGCTCATATCTATTATTATCTAATGTGTTATGCTTTTCATTATAGATGTAATCATTTGCAGGCATATTAAGAAACAAACAGGACATGTGAATTGGTATCTAACAAAAAGGAAATGAATATTTAAAGTAGTCTTAAGGAATGGAACTTCATGTATCCCCACTAAAGAAAATCAATGAGATGAATTCATCAACTGTAGGACTGTACAATTAGTTTGGAATATATATAGTTGTATTTTCTCATTTGCTCAACTTCTAAGACATAAATTTACTGTTCTAATCACCATCACCACCTTATTGGACTTGGTGTCCTGCTCTACTTAAGCTTTTTGAACATAATGTTAAAAGTTTCATTTATCTATATACTCCTTTCTAGACGCAGTTTGTGTTGTATGAGAGGTAACTTTTGAATCTCAGCTACTTTGGTGTAGTGGAATACCTCATTTGGATAGCTACTTTGGTGTCCCTCTATACATATCTCTACCTTTACTTTCCTATATAGTTGTCTTTATTTGTATAGTTCCTCCAATAAATAGTTTTTTAAATCAATATAAAAAGGGTACCACACTTACTGAGCAAAAAAAGGTCCCTTCACATCCCACAATAACTAGTTGTAGAGATAGTCTCTTTATTTTGCATTACAATAGTATCATATTGTTAAGGGTAGATAGTAACCTAATTGGGACTGTGAAGCAGATTTTATTTGATCAAGCAAGTGGTATAACTATTAAATTATATTAATGGTAACCTAATAGCTCCATTGAACATGTAATTAGAAGATGCATAAATATTTATGCAAGTCTCTATTTGATCCTCCATTACTATGATGGTATTATTAGTGCTACTACAATAGAAACTGTACTAGGATGTTGCAACGTTGAACAATATCACCACTTTATTTTGAAAAGCTGAGAGGAAGCATGACTTGGATTCCTAAAAAATGCCAGTTAGTTAAGCAAAATAACATGTTGAAGACCCCATATAAACTCCACATGATCATCCCTCTGTAGGTGGTAGTTAGTAGGGAAACATAAAAAATATTAGGAATCCACCTTACCGATGATCATGGGTGGAACAACTATAATATTGCAGCTCATCCTAAAACGAAAGGATCTGCAAGACAACTGGGAAGACCAAAAACAAGATCGATTCAAGGTCTGATTGAGCACAGGGATTTAGGAGTCATAATAGAAACTAAAATTCTGAACGGATACTCAAAGTTGAGAAATGGCTTAGAATTTGAAGCCATAGATTAAGAGAATGAGTTTATATATTCTCTTGCTCCTTCCAGACATTAAGAATAGCAATAAAAATCAGCAGATAGTTTTCTCTAGAAAGTAGGTAACTGGATACAAAAGTACTATACAAACATACACTAGCATAGTTTGTCCATTGGAAGACGATAATCGTACCATAGATATCATAGTTATCCAGGCTCTGCCTAGGTGCACCTAGGCCACCTAGGCTCTAGGAAGATTGCCTGAAATTGGGCGCCTAGGCTTTTAGATAACTAAACTGGGCACCTAAGGCCTTTTTGGCCCAACTTAAGATACAAAGACTAAATTAACAAGTATTATGTCTGAATTTGTTCAAATTAGATCCAATTTTGTTATTTTATCGAAGAAATAGATCTGATTCAAGCCAAATCAGATAAAAAATAGGTCTAATTTGGGGGAAACATGTCTATTTTTGGGAATTAGGTCTGGTTTTGCCAAATTAGAGATCATTTATGTCAAATTTAGAACAAGCTAAGGGAAGTTACATCTCATTAAGTCATATTATGCCAAAATAGGTATGACTTATGCCAAATTAGGGCAAACAAAGTTAAGTTAGGTCAAATTATAGCATGTTAGGTCAAATTAAGATCAAATAGGTCTAGCCTAGGTCATAATAGATGTTGTATAGAAAGCATTTATGATTGATTAAATGTAAGGATAACCAATAAAAATGTACATATTGATGTTATATTTGAATATAGCTAAATGCATACACAATAATCATTTATATATATGTAAAATATAAACAAATATGAAGAATGCCTTAGCTCCGGCCTAGGCCCCCTAGGCTATCCTTGGGTTGGAAGGACCGCCTGGCCACCTAGACAAGCATGATAGATAGAAGTGTGGAACATAAGAGTAGGAGCCATGTTTGTAGTTACGGGGGTGTAATCTCAACTAAGATCTTAGTATGTATTTAGGAATTCCACTCCTTCATTCTACATTGAAGAGGAACACTTATAATCCTTTCTTCTCTAACTTTGAAAGCAAGACTAATTCTTAGTCTTCAAGGACATTGACTTTGGAAGGTCTAGGAAGTTTGACATAGTCTGTTAAGAAGAGAGTTCCAACCTACACAATGTAGGTTACTTAATTACCTAAGTTTTGTGTGAATGGAATGACATACTAATTAGAATCTCCATTTGGAAAGGAGGAAGAAAGAAACGTCAGGCCTGGAGGAATAACACTCTTTATAAGACAATAGACTCTAGAGGAAGGGGGTTCCTTTATGCCACAAACAATTAATTGAGCCATGGATGCATCATTTTGATTTTCTCTTAGTAGTGGTATTGGATTATTCATCTATTAAGTGTCGTCCCTTTATGCTAACAATACAATTCCTTTTTTGATTAATTAAGCTTCAATCTATAACCAACATCAGTAATGATTGAGTCAAAAGCATAGCTCCAACACAAATTAGCTTCACAAGCATCCGGAAGTTGAACTCAAAATATTGTACTATTTGACATCATCTCTACCAAATGGTATCCAACCTTTTCCTAACATAGAAAGATTTGACTGCCATAGAAATAATCCTCAAATTTGCAAACAATATTCCAAATGCTAGAGCCATTCGCAGATTGAAGAAGCTGATTTCTAAAATCATTGCTGCAATGCTACATGCAGAGGGAAAACAATGTTTGGAGAAATAGAATGCAAGTTATAATTGATTACAAACCATGGAGGACATCTTACATAACATGTAATTGCCTATGAAGTGTGTATTTTCACCACACATATGATCTATTTTGTCTTGGTTTGTGGTTTCTTGTATCTACTTTCCTACCATAGTGAAATCTTCTATGAACAACTCTTACAATCAATTCAGCATTGTCAAACATGATGTCAAGAACTATCCTACATGGCATCACTCCCTCTAGATATATGTCATTGTTCAAGACCAAACAACACATCTCATAGTTCCTACTGGCGTACTATCACCAAAGCCAAGTCAACTTTCGAGAAAAATGATTCCATGGTTATAAGCTAGAAGGTCCACAATGCACTGAATAAACTTTGCTTCTTTGCCCCATGTTTGTCAAAGTAATCCCTTACCTGATTTTTGTTAAGTCGTGGATTGTTTTCAAAGTCTTAGAACCATGTTATTACATATCCCTTGATATGAACTGGAAAAAATGAGCTTTTGAAGAAACAAATTTTGCTTATCATCAAGCATGCAATTCCATTTGCAGACAGGCTTCTACTTTTGACTTAACATGGATATTGTATTTTGGTGTCTATATAAGGATGGAAAATCATCCACTATCCACCAACCACACCCTATTTGAACTTCCCACAGTTGAGAAGTTTTCTAATGTTTGATCGGGAAATGGCTTTGGATTTTCAAAGATAATATTTAATAGCATCCACATTTTCTATCCAGTTCAGCTATCAAATGTAGCCCAAGTGAATTGAAAATATAGTGTTTATGGGTCAGTGAGGGTGAAAATGGACTTGGGTGGGGTGAAGATAAATTTGGGTGGGGTAGAGATAATACTAGTCCAATGGAATATGTAGAAGAATCCCCTGAATACATTGGTCATATTAAATTCACAAAGGAACTGATATTCTGGAAGCACATTGGGGGTAGAAAAATAGATTCCTAACAAATGTATCTACATCAAACATGAAGAGGGTATTGATCTCCATATGGGCTAATTTCCATAATATAGGCTAATTTCATCTATGTACCACCAAAGATGGCCAAAATGTGTCATATTTTGGATGTTTGACCCAAAGTTGGGCATGTATAGACTTAACACAACATAACCAATGCACCCAAATCTAGGCATGTATAGGCCTATCACAACATAACCAATCCAACCAAATCTTACATTTAAGCAATCATAACTTCGTGCTATACCACATCTATCATGACCTAGGCTTGACCTATTTGATCTTAATTTGACCTACCATGATATAATTGGACCAAACATAACTTTGTTAGCCTTAATTTGACATAAGTCATACCTATTTTGGAATAATATGACTTAATAAGATGTACTTCCCCTATCTTGTCCTACATTTGACATAAATGAGGTCTAATTTGGCAAAACCAAACCTAATTCCCAAAAATAGACATGTTTTCCCCAAATCAGACCTATTTTAGAACTGATTTGGCTTGAATCAAATCTATTTCTTCCATAAAATAACTAAATTGGATCCAATTTGAACAAATTCAGACCAAATACATGTTAATTTAGTCTTTGTATCTTAATTTGGGCCAAAACGTCCTTAGGTTCCCAGTTTAGTAATCTAAAAGCCTAGGTGCCCAGTTTAAGGCAGTCTGCCTAGAGCCTAGGTGGCCTAGGCACACCTAGGCAGAGCCTGGATAACTATGCTATCTATGGTACGATTATCATCTTCCAATGAACAAACTATGCTAGTGTATGTTTGTATGGTACTTTTGTATCCAGTTACCTGCTTTCTAGAGACAACCATCTGCTGATTTGTATTGTTTTTCTTAATGTCTAGAAGGAGTAGGAGAATGTATAAACTCATTCTCTTAATATGTGTCTTCAAATTCTAAGGCATTTCTCAACTTTGAGTATCCGTTCAGAATTTTAGTTGCTATTATGACTCCTAAATGTGTGTGCTCAATCAGGCCTTGAATCGATCTTGTTTTTGGTCTTCGCAGTTGTCTTGCAGATCCTTTCTTTTTAGGATGAGCTGCAATATTATAGTCGTTCGACCCATGATCATCGGTAAGGTGGATTCCTAACATTTGTTATGTTTCCCTGCTAACTACCACCTATAGAGGATGATCATGTGGAGTTTATATGGGGTCTTCAACATGTTATTTTGCTTTACTAACTGACATTTTTTAGGAATCCAAGTAATTCTTCCTCTCAGCTTTTCAAAACAAAGTGGAGATATTATTTAATGTTGCAACATCCTAGTACGATTTCTTTTGTAGTAGCACTAAGAATACCATCATAGTAATGGAGGATCAAATAGACAATTGTATAAATATTTCTACATCTTCTAATTACATGTTCAATGGAGCTATTAGGTTACCATTAATATAATTTAATAGTTATACCACCTGCTTGAGCAAATAAGATCTGCTTCACAGTCCCAATTAGGTTACTATCTACCCTTAACAATATGATACTATTGCAATGCATAATAAAAGACTATCTCTACAACTAGTTATTGTGGGATGTGAAGGGACCTTTTCTTGCTCAGTATAGTACCCTTTTTATATTGATTTAAAAAACTATTTATAGGAGGAACTATACAAAGAAAGACAACTATATAGGGAAGTAAAGGTAGAGATATGTATAGAGGGACACCAAAGTAGCTATCCAAATGAGTTATTCCACTACACCAAAGTAGCTAAGATTCAAAAGTTACCTCTCATACAACACAAACTGTGTCTAGAAAGGAGTATACAGATAAAATGAAACTTTTAACATTCAGTTCAAAATGCTTAAGTAGAGAAGGACATCAAGTCCAATAAGGTGGTGATGGTGATTGGAACAGTAAATTTATGTCTTAGAAGTTGAGCAAAGGAGAAAATACAACTATATATATTCTGAACTAATTGTACAGTCCTATAGTTGATGAATTCATCTCACTAATTTTCTTTAGTAGGGCTACATGAAGTTCCATTCCTTAAGACTACTTTAAATATTCATTTTCCTTTTCGTTAGATACCAATTCACATGTCTTGTTTGTTTCTTAATATGCCTACAAATGATTACATCTATAATGAAGAGCATAATACATTAGATAATAATAGATATGAGCAAGAAATTTACAGACATGTATGACACATGGAGACTTCCATGTTCCATACATATATACAGTTATCATGAATGTGAGATGTACTTCTCCTATTTCTTCCTTCTAGTGTCCTCATATATTAGCTTCTTCTCCTATATAGGTAGGATCTATTCTTCTTTAAAGATATTGTCAAGACTATCTTGGGGTCTCTTTTGACTCTCTATCTTGACTTGTGGTTCTCATCTAAATGTTATAGAATATGGTGTATGTCTCTATTTCCTAGTGGGATGTTCTGGTGAAGGGGTCCTTAGTACATGGTTTCTATGTTAATATTTCAACTTTAGGAAATTATTATGAGTTGAACTCATAATGAAAGTTGAGAAGGGAAGAATTGTTGTTATATGCTTCATCAAACTCCAACACACCTATTCTTGCTCTACAATAATACATTTGGAAAGAAAAAATTGCTAAAACAAAGCATAGTAAACAATGAATGTCTTGATGCCTCTAATATAGGACATATCTCATGCAAACCTTTATCTCTTTCTCACTCAAATTTTGAACACAAAAAGAATCAATTAGCAAAGAGAAAATTGATTTCATGTGCTCCAGTTTCAAATGCTTCAAACTGCATAAAACCAAGGTGAACCTCACAACCCTTCCCATCATCCCCCTTTTGTAGAATCATTCTTCCCTATATTGGCCCTATTATCACCCCTTTCTCTGTATTTCCCATCCTTACTCTATTCCTCTTCATCTCCCTTTAACAAAAGGATTCAGGTACCTAATTGTAGTATAGTTTATTAACTAGTTGTCTTCTCCCATTTCCATAATATATATCAACTTCTAGGTTCTGGCCTTCTGGATGTTCACGTGGGTTGTTTCCCATAAGATCTGTGTATATTTTATGGAAATTATACAACAATTTTGATAATATTGGGTATATATGAATAGTAATCTTAATATTGTTAAAGAATGTACATATATTATATAATAATCAAGATACATAGCTAAGAGGTTCTTGTTCCAAGTTTTCATCATCTAGTCAAACATGTGCTTCAAATTCTGCTCGCATTGCTTGAACAATAGTTTTTTTTCCTATTTTTTATGTAGCTATACAGAAGGTAATGTTCAACACAACACAACCACTTCCTATTCATCAGCTAGCTTATAAATTTATGGATCGAAACCCATTAAAGGTATATACATCCATTACTGCATATATCCATAGCTTTATCTACTTTGATAGTCATGTGCACAACAAGAACACGCTTGGGTATTAGCCCTGGATACCGCCTACTTCTTAAAAAATTAGAGGCCTTTTGTGATTTGTATGAAGGTGAATTGCATTGACTCAAGTGTCCAAGTTAAGGATGTGTTTTCCTAGAAAGTGAAGAAGGTGCAGGCTAATTTCCTCATCATATGTTCATAACATTATGTCTGTTGGGTTTGAATACATACCTTTTGTTAAAGTTGTCATATCTCCTTGTAATCTATAGGTTGCAATCATGTTTTATGAGGAATTCATGATGGATCAAATTGTAACAAACTTAGGAAGCTAACCACCTTTGGGAGAAATGGAATTTTCTTTTGGTAGGGGAATGGTTGATTCTCTGATGGGTTTACAAGAGATGACATCAAATCTGAAAAGGATTAGTTGCTACTTGAATACCTTGATAGAGATATACCTTATACACATGTCCTAGTAACTGAAAAGGTAAGCACACCATATCATTTAACTACAAACCATGACCACCACTAGGACTATAGGAAATGCACAATGATTTGAAAGGAAACTAGTGATTGCTAAGAAAGAGAAGCCATAGTGGCATTTGTTTGCTGATTCAATCAATTGAATTCGCTCCTCTTTTCTCAAAGAAATATGATCATTAAACTCCTCTTAAGGATGTTATCTAGTACACACTACGTTTGCACCATGGCAGGAAATCCTAATAACATGTATCCTTAGTATGGCCCTTCCAACCATAGTGAGAGCACTCAGGGCATCAGGAAGGGGTACCATGTTGACCACTTGTGCCACCATCTCTATTAGATGCTCTACGAACAAAGCTCTGGATCACTCTCTAACCGTTAAAAAATCTACATCCATCAAGGCAGAGATAATAGACTCCCCATATAGTTACTTTGTTTTCACATGACCTTGTTTCAAGCTAATCAAGAATTTCAAATAAGTCACTACCAATAGGAAATGAGACATATCTCTTTGCTACTGAAGAGATATGTCTTGAGTTTGATTTTCATTATAACAACATATTCATTTTACATAAAATCTACATATAGTTTCTTAATTTTACCATATATAAAATCTACATTTACCTTTTCATTATAACAATATTCATATGCAAATGCATATTACATTTTCAATTCTGCTCTCAGTTTCAACTATTAGTTAACTCAATTTAAAATTGGTCAAAACAAAGCACATTTGAATTCAAACAACCCCATATCGATGTTGTGTTATCAGTTCCCAACTGCATAATCTCCTTAAAGTTGAATTCAGTTACTGTTATGTTTATATATGCTCCAAGTACTACATGTATCTTTGTTGTTTTGTTTATGTACTTGTCTTTCTCAAAGCTCCCAGCCAGCTGAATATCAATGATGAGGCCACCAAGATGAAGAGGTCATTTTTTAGGTAGAAGTGGTGCCACTGTAGGAGAGGTTGTGTTTGGGGCAGTCCCGATGGTAGATGTAAGGTCATGTTGGAGATTGGGGTAGTAGCTGGGGCTGAGGGCAGATGATAGGAGCAACGGTAAGGGGAGGATGTGGGGCAGTAGAAGAAGAGGCTGGGAGGACGTGGTGCTTAGATATTATCATACAGATTAAGGTCACACAGAAGATATTTGTTGAGAATATGCCACATGTTATGAGTTCTTAATTTCTGATTCACTCAGATGCTTTTGGTTATCCCTTCTATTTTCACTCAGATGCTTTTGGCACATGCAGTGATCTCTGTCAAGCCATTGAAATTGCACAATATATGGTATGGATTGTTGGATGGTCAGATATCCTTATGTTTGTATACTGGTGTATGTACTAAATTATTCTGTTCATTAAATCAATTTTGTTAGATTTCAAATTGTATGATGAGTGACACAATTGACCCACTGCAAATCAAAGAAAGTCCAAGTTCAGATCTACAATTTCTTTTTTCTCCCAACTATGAATATTAAATCTATAAGTCTTTTCATAATATGTTAAGAGAAGGCCTTTTACATGTAAAAATGAATATGATAAAGTACTATAATGGTTGTACATCTGGAATAATTTAGAAGTAATAATGTTATTGGGTTGTACTTTCAAATAGTCTAAATGAATGACCTTATTGTGCAGGTTATAGACTAAAAATTCTGGACATGGCAAGCCTCAATGGTGCAAGTGAACTATCTTACAACTCTCCCATACAATGCTTGGGCTGCAACAAAACATGGATGAGCTGCCTAGATACTTCTTGTCTTATTCTCATAGAAACCTTCATTTATGCCATGTATGAATGCTTATATATCTTTATTAAACTATTTGGATGATCTTTACCTTATTTTTATGCCTCCCCATTTGTAAAACCTTATTTTCAGGATTAAGAGAAGTACACGCTTTCCATTGTAGAAACTTCCATTACCTAAATTAGAGATTGAGCTTAAAAATGTCAAGAATTCAAATATAGAGTATAAGAAGTATCTAAGACAACCCCGACACAATCTTGTGAAGCATGATAATGCATCTCCATTTGAAGCCCAGGCCCGCCCAATCACAGCTGTAGCAGCAGCCACAGACGCAACAATGTATCTTGATATGTTGCAATTTGATATGGCTCTTTGCTGCTATGAGAAGGCTGCATTTCATAGACCTATGCAAATATGTGAACAACCACTGTCAGGATCTACAAGCATAGTGGCCAACTTCATAGGGACGAAATTCCTTCTATATATGCTTAGATGGTTCTTTTCATATTCTTATCTCGGGTGCTTTCGGACGATGTTGGCCGAACAACAAGAGCTCGAACAAAAGAAGAAGACAATACGGATGTTAAAACTGACCGAGAAAGACAACTCTTTTGCAAAGATGTTAGTAGACCACTGAACCATTGATATATGTATATACTTTTCTTTGTACACATTGTGTAATAGGGGCAAGGTATACGTCCTCCCCATGTACATTCAACGTTTCATTATAAATGAAAGTAAGATTGTTGGCATAATGAGAATAACTTGCTCTGAATACTATAATTTTGTTACTAAAAGAGCTTGTGTACTAACAAATTATACTATATATATATATATATATATATATATATACATACACACACACACAGATATATATATATATATATATATATATATATATATATATATATATATATATATATATATAGTCGAGCTAAGCATATATGTATGTGTACTAAATGGCACTACATATGTAGCTAGATGCATAATCAACTACATATATATGCATATAGTAACTGCTGCCTTTCCCTACACACTAAATACATATAAAATATATTAGTTCATGTTTTTGCTACATACTGACTATATATATGCAATTGTAGTCATACATTTAGCTATAAGTATACTTATATTTAAATATGTAAGGACAATATCTAGCTACGCTTCTGTATACATATGAATTTGTAGCGAATGGATTATCTAGCTACATATTGAAAAATATAGTTAAAGGCTTTAGCTATACGAGCATATACTACAACTTGTATGTGTAAAGAAATATGTAGTTAAAGCCTTTAGCTACAAAATATGAGGTTTTTGCTACAATTTTTTCAAAGTTAAAGACCCCTTTTTTGTAGTAAGTTTTGTGCCTATAATAGCATTGGTATGCCAAATAACTCTAGATACTTAGCTTTTCATAATTTACTATCTATTTTAAGATATAGTCGCTCAAATGACCAATTTTGAGACTTTTAGGCATGAAATTGAGAAGACATCAACTCCTTTCTCTGGATTAAGACTAGAAAGATTTAGATTGAATTGCAAGTCTCAAATGATGAATCCCACCCGGGTTAATACAACTTGGACCGGTTTCTACCCAACATAGGGTTTGTTATGTGCCCTAACAGCCATCAATTGATAATCCAAGTGTTATTATAATTTATTATTGATAAAGGCACTTCCAACTTTGGTTTAGTATTGAGATAATGATAAAACTAACAATATCCTAAGAGCATTTTGACTTGATGATATATTGTTTTAGTTAGGGACCTGAACATGATATCATAAATATAATCAGAGTAATCAATATTGTTATGTACCTAATCGGTTGTGGATAGTATAGGAAAACAATAAATCACAATACTAGCATGCATAGTGAGTGATGACTATGTCTCTTTAGTCATGATATTGGATATCTACCCAGATACATGGGTACATGTAAGAGAAAAAATTGTATTAGAGAGACCCACCTTGTCACATTGAAGTCATGTAATGGCATGTCAGATATATGCCAGTGTGACAGTGGTGACTATGATCCTTAGATCTGAAATCACTACAATAGCCACATGTTATTTGATATGCATCATCAACACAACAAATCAATTAGAGAAATTTTCCATGGAGTTTAACCTTTTAACGGATATCAACTCACTTTTAAACAAGAAAGTTGATTTTAGTATAGAAAGGTATTGATCCCATGGGACAACATTTTTAAGAGTTTTAAGTGTGAACCAATTGTTATGAGAAATATCTAGAATCTAGTTTTTAAAGAGAATTTGAAACTAAAACAAGAATCAAGAACTATAAAAGGCAAAGGTAATTAAATTTCAGATTTGATCAATTATAAGAGATATTGGGGATATTGATGTTCACCACCATACAACATGTATTAAAATTATTTGATTAACTCCTTAGTCATATTAATGAGATCATGGCTTATGTATATTTGTGTCATTTTGAATTTCAAATCCAGCAAAGGTCAGACTTCTTCCAAACCCTAGGTTTTCAGTGCTTAAGGATCCTAGTTCAACAACCCAATAAGTTTCTATCAGGGATTTCACCAAGATCATGTGTGTTCCAACCAGGGTCCATACCCATGGATCAGGATATTTCATCTCCATGAATTATAATGGCCAATAAAAATGAGGGATCAATACATTAGTCAGGTAACATGAACAGATGGAAACACATCTATTAATATAAATTTCAAAGTCAAATACAACGATGATAGAATATAGGGTACGGGGGTATCCCCCATGCCCTAGTATGGAAGGAACTACTCCATCATGGTAGAAAAAAAACTAATAAGATAAGGGAGAGGAGTGATGTTCCCCAAAAATATCCAGCAACACTCTAAAGGCCTCCACAAGGAATGTCCCCAGTCCTCCTCTCTTCCCTTGCTTTCTACACCTTAGGGAGTTTCTAGAATGATATGATATGAGATACCTTTTGTTTGGAACTCCCCCATTATTTTATAGGGAATAAGTACCCACAAACATAGTTAGCATCACTTGATATGTTTAGATTTAGCACTCCAGTCACTCGATTGGTCATCCAACTGATCGACTAGGAGGAACTGATGTGTCACCCTTGAGCAGATCATCGAGCAATTGGGGGTTAATTGGTCAATTGACTAGAATGGTTCTTCAGTCTCAAGGCAAGTTTGTCGAGAGACTTGAGGTGAGCTTACCTATTTATTTATGGAAACATGCTATCTTGATTGGGTTATGTCAGTAAGTTGGGTTGCAACTTGAAAGTTTCAGGTTATAATGGTTCCTTCCTTCTCAAGCTACTAAGTTGGCAGACCAGAGGGGCTAATCGACTAAATGGTCTATTGGGAGGCTAAAATTATGCAAATAAAGTCTCTTGGTCTTTTGATACTTGGGTAATCATTGAGGGTTCTTTATCTCTGGGAGAAAAGGAGCAAAATTGATTCATTTTTCTACAATTAACGAATAAAACTAATTAAAATTTCATTTAAGGAGACAAGCAAAACAAATGTAATTAATTTCTAAAATTTGGATAAAATGTCCTAAATAAATGACCTAAAAGATGCGATGAAAATGGTGGAATATGCATACATCAAGATACCCCAAACTTGAATGTGGATCATCCTTGAGAAACACAAATTGACACCCACCAATTAATAATGATAACTTGTACTCCTCGGTTTCATAACACTACTTTATCCTACCACCTTTCATGGCCATGCGATCATGATTTTCTGGAACCACAAAACACATTTTTTTTCACATTCTCCACTCAAATTTTCTTCACAACTTGCTTCCTTTTCTTGACTTGCAAATAAATGGATGTTATATCCCTTCTACGTACTCCTACTTATTCTTACAAGGTTTTGCACAAGATCAGAGTTTATATATCGGTGGATTGGGGGCATGTATATACGCCTAGGTAGAAAAATGGAGTGAATGGAGGTATGGAAGAAGGTGATCTCTCCTCTATTAGACTCGATAACTTTTATTTTCTTTGTTGAAATTACATTGACTGTATTTTTCATTGGTCACCTTGGTATATTTTGTTGATGGTATGCCCCTATTAAATATGAGGGGTGTGGAAAAAGAAGAATGGGGAGAAGAGGTGTGCCACCCCAAATATGGAGTTTGGTGAATTTTTATCTTTTAATATCTTTTGGCTGACCAGAGAGATAAGAAGGTGGCATGTGAAGTGTAGGAGAGATTGAACTTGTGCATTCTCATTTTTTATTTCAAAATTTTGGGTGTATTATAACATATGTTCAAACATTCTATAATAAGAAAAAATTTAGAAACTTTACAAGCTGTGTCCATAGTTTAGGTGAAAAGACATGATGTTTGATTCTTATCTGTCCATTAAGGCTTCCCAACTTCTCCAAGGAGTAGTGCAACTTAAGGTCTTAAGTGACGAATGTATTCTAACAAAGGCAGTGTTACAAAAATGTTTCAAGAAAATCACTTAAATCTAGGGAATATATTGATTACATGAATATGAGACCTCTGGTCGACTAGATAAAGGCCTTAGTTCATAGAATGAAAAAAAGAAATTAAAATTTCAACTAAATCTACATGCAAAGAAGATATTAAACTAGAAATGATGAAAAGAAAAAGGAAACATACGGTGGTTCAAATGGGTACATGCCACCCACCTCCACTCTGAACTTCAATTTTTTCTCATCCTAAGAAATACCTAAATCTAAGATGGATGGACGATAACTACTTCCATGTCCACCATTCACCATGGTCTCTTAGTGGTGGTTGAGAAGGTGGGGGTAGGGAGGAGCAGGTGGTGCATCGGGCTCAGTGTGGTGCCCTTCCATGCCCAGGGGACCAGTTCTCATAAGAGAGATCATTTTAGTCACATCCCTGGTACTGGGAAGTGGGACTACGGTAGGTCTGGTGAGCCCTATACCCCTTGTAGTATGTCCTGTCATGGTGGTAGTGTCACTTTGACATGACATATTTCATGTGAGCATATCATAAGGTACACATAATTCTGCTGATGTCCCCATCACTGTTGCTCATGCGTCATGCACATGTGGGAATGATCAATGTGATCCAACTACAACTGAATCTCATAGAACCCATAAGGTCCCTTAGGACCTGCATCCTCAATGGTATGTTTCCATGTGCAATGTTGTGGTGGTGGAGGAGGTCCAGTCACATCAACATTTTCCTCCAAAGAGATGCTCCAAAAATGAGTTGTGCGATCAGGAATGGAATCCTTAAGAGTGGATGATCATGGTGGAAGTGATGTATATGGGCTACAAGTCAAGTCCATAAAGAGGGTTTCCAAAGAAAACCTGGAGTGAGGGAGTAGTGTGATCTTCACAGTGCTGCCACAAAAGATGAGGGAATAAGTACCCACCTAGATGTCAGGGTGTAGAATGTGGTTGTCCTAGAGGTCATGTAAGTCAATAAGGTGTTGACTCCCCTAAGGCAGGATTGCCTCAGATGGGGTGTGGGTGTATCCTAGATAGATGAATAACCATGATAATGTGGCCCAACAAGAACAGAGATCTGGTGTAGCAGACCCTTTGAAAATTAAAATGGTCAAAAATAGCTCCCCTAATGGAAGGGCTCCTCGTTTAGTAGGAACCATAAATTGTAGAAATATGTGGTTGTTGTAGTGCCCTATGTCCCAAATTGGCTATAGATTTGTAGGATAAAATTTAGTATGGGTAGCAGACCACTAGGTTGTGTAGCCATGAGGCCTTTGATCCTGGGGGAAAGCTAGGGGGAAGGTGGACTAGATCCACCCAAAATTTTCCATCATTGCACCGATGATGGACGATGAGATGACCAAACACAATGTAGCCTTCAGGCCATGATGAGTCCTAAGAATCAATGATGAGAGAGGTAATTTAGCTGGAAGTGAGAGAGTAGATCTCTCCAAAGATTTAGAAGAGACAACTGGATCCTTCCTACAAATTGAAGAGCTTTTGGAAGGTTGTCATGAACTCCGGTATGAGGTAGGTATAAACAAAGTAGAGCTCATAGCGGAATCATTAAATGTGATTCCATTGCAATATGTTGTCAATGAAGTTGTGAATATCTAAGGCAAAGAGAGTGGCTTTGCATGCGCACTGAGGAAGCATAATGCCCACCATAACCATGCCTTTGTGGCACTAGAAGTGGTCGTGATTGGTGAGATGAACAAATTTCCCTAGAAGGGGGCGATATGCTTCCCAATATGGGGGACATCATGGAAGTTGGGCAAGTGGGGCGAATGGTCTCAAATTGTTTAATACACTCATCAATCAGGTCAATTTTGGATTCCATGTCATCAAGATAGGATATTGGGTAGTGTCTTTGTGATCCTCAATGCAAATCCCACCATAGAAAATTATGAAAATGATGGTTACAAGGGGTTGATTTACAGGATCCCTCCTTCCCCTTCCCCTAGGGAAGGAAATTGAAAAATCCCCAACTGGATCCGTCCTTAGACATGGCTACTATTGTGAGGGATTCCAACCACTCCAATGCAAACTTCGTTGGTTGACTGGTGGCACAAAATTCTATTGTTGTGAGACTTCAAGTAGTTCATTGGAGTATAACTCAATCGATCGATAGTGAAGAGGAGGCCTTTATCATTGTATCCAACTGATGTCTTTGGCTAATTTAGTCGGTCGATTGAGCTATGATGAAGGAGAGGGTATATGAGCGGTCATCGATGGAGCTGTGGGTAAGGAAATGAGTAAGTCATCTCGAAGACTTACTAACTGGTAGAAAAGGTCTAGGGAGGGACAACAACGATGCACGGTGGGTGCATGGCTACAGAAAAGGGTGATCGATGGTGAGGGGCAGTCATGTGACAAAAAGATGAGTTGCTGGAAGTAGCAAGTCATTAAGCCAAAGTTGGCATCAAGGGAGCCTCGGGTGAGGAGTAGGAGATGAAGTGAGAGAAGGTGTAAGATCCTCAAATTTGGTAAATTTTGAATTTGATGAATGTAAGGCTTGATTTGAAAAGAAAATTCCCTTATTTTAATTGATAGAATAATAATGTTATTTTGTGGCATAGGTTCAACCCATGGCAAGTGAGACCCGTGAGACTATTTGCTTTGCAAATAGGTACTTGTAGCACAAATTTAAGAAATAAAAGGAATTCATGCTTAAATGAATTATAATGACTTTTGAATTTCTAGATAATCGAAATATGGTATAATAGACTAGTTTCCTAAATATTCCAAGTGTGTTGTGATTTTGAGAATCCATGGAGTAATTATCTAACCATGGTTTGCGACACACATTTTGAGGCATCAAATAAGGATAAGTCGACCTAAATTTTGGAATACTTGAAGTTCGTAACACAGCCAAGAGAATTCTAGAATTTGAGAGAAAATGGACTTTCCATATGATGTGGGTAATTGTTTAACGAATTACATAAAGGGGCTAGTTTCTCCTATGAGAGTTATCTCCATAAATCCCACAGATTAGATACATAAGTTAGACTTTTTGATATTATGATTTTTGGATGCTCATAGGGAAACATATGAGTGTTGATCTGATAGGAATTTCTCTACTAGTGGGATTGTAGAGTAGTTCTTTTATAGTAGGACATGCTGACCTTAAAGCTAAGTATGAGAAAGCATGTACCCCTTTGCATTTGATATTTTTGGATTATTAGCACCAGAGGCTATGTAGCTTCTAAAGAGGGTCCAACAAGTGATGAATAGTAATGTTATGACTCCTAAGTGTATGGATGTAGTGTTTCAAAGGATTTGTTTTGCAATCTTGGAAGGTCTAGCAGTGCAACTTGTTGTCTTCTTGTCTTCTAATTCTATGTGAATCCTAACACCAAATAAAAAATGAAAAGTTTATACAAGTTGGGAAAGGCATTAATGAGTTACCCTCCAAGTTTAATATTAAGAGGAGGCTCCTATAAGTCTATAGAAAATTGTGAAGGATGAGGGACCTGTTTGTAATAATGAAATGGTGTTCCCTTGTTATAAGAGAGAGAAAGGATATCTAGAAGAATCCTATTAATACTAAAATTGGCTCAATGTGAAATTATAGGATTATGAGTAACATATCCAAATTTGGGACTAATTGGAGTAAGTATGAGAGAGATGTGGATTTAATAAGTTTCAATGAAGAAATTGGTTATTCTATGATGATGATAGTGTGCCACATTTATTGTGACTTGGACTTTAAGGAGACAAAATATTGGCCCCTTTATTTGTTGCTCTGGGTGTGACCCTTAGACCCACAATCACTAGACCAGAGGTTGTCTCTTAGCTCTGAGCAAAAAGGAAATAGGTGCCCACCTACTCTCCTTCTCCCTGACTCCCTTACTCTCTCTCCAGTCTCCCTCTCAACCCAAAAAATGTTCCACAACCTTCCTCTTTCTGACCTGAGTTGATTGAGCAGTGAATTAAAGGCACTTGGCACCTTGAAAACTAAGAAAGAACCACCCCTCCACCATGGATCTCAACTAGGGAGAACTAGAAATCAAAACCCTAGACTTAGGCCCTATTAGCATTATAAAACTACCGCTAGAGTTTTCTCTCACCTCCAGAGATTCAAATCACCCCTTTACACATGAATTAAAGCCCTAAGGCTACCTCTTATTCCTTACCACCATCTCATAGTGTACGCCCTGCACCACTGTAAGGGAGACTCGCATTCAGGGTATCCTAATAGCAGAAAATGATCCCCTCAGCATTGTGAGGCCTTGACAATGGTGACCTATTAGCACCTGAGCCACGCCTACTTCTCCATCTCCTCCTTCACTTCTACTCTAATGAGAACCTCTATCATGGTCATTGTTACTCCTTTTATGAATAATGAAAGAAATTACCATCCGATGGGTGACTGGATCAACAATCCACAAGATCCACCATCCACATGATAAATTGGTCGTACCTCTCACCTTTTCTAATGGTTCAATCCTAACATGTCACTGTTGAACCACCAACCTGGGATATAAACCAGAGTGGAGCTGTGGATGAATTTTCAAAGGCATGACCAAATTAGAATTCACCATGTCGGAGAAACTGAAGGTACATTCCTAGAAATATGTTTGATTTAGTATTATCTTGTAAAATTCAAAGTAAATAATTGTCTAATCCAAATATAGCAAAACTATATATCAAATTGATTGGAAAAAGGATTAAAATCTTAAAAAAAATATTTGAGCTCTAATTCTAATCATATTTGCAAAAGTGTGGTTAATACATGTTTAAATAGTGATTAATACATGGAAACCCTAGATTTGATAATTAAGATGTTAAATATATTGAAAACATTTACTTTATCATATTAAATTATATTGTATAATATAATGAGATCCTATGGTAATGATGATGATGATTATTATGTATAATTAGGGTTTCTAAAGTGGATAATCATATACATGTATAATTAGGGTTTTGTAATAAATATGATAATGTTAATGCACATGATCTAATCTAAATGTTCATTATAATCTAATATGTCAGTCTGATGAGAATCTAAGTCCTTGATGCATTTTGGATAATAATGACCATCATTAAGGTTCTGAGTCAAGAATATGACAATTATGGTTTTGGAACCTAATATGCTTTGTCATTATGAACTTAAGTTGTATAATCTAATGTAGTTTCTCTAAAGGATCTAAAAGACTTAACTTCATAAATAGGGTTTCACCTATATCTAAATAGGGTTCATAACCATAATGGATCATGATGTGATGTAATTATGGTTTGTACACTTATTCCTTATCCAAATCCAAGATAATACTAAATCCTAGTTTGGGACATCTTTTAGTCTAGTATGTCTTGAATATGATTGGTGACACATTAGGGTTGTATATACTTTTAGATTATGTTGAATGCTTCGATGTTTGGACATATTCTTGAAGTATATGTTGCAAGGTTTCTGCATGGAAATGAGGTACATGGTTACATATGGATAACAACTCTTTTTCCAATGTTTTTTGAATTTTCACAAAGGTGTTTCCATTAACCTACTTGGTTGTTTATTTATTTCTTGCAAACTATAAGCCCTCTGTGTATCACCTACTATGGACATTCAAAATGTACACCTAAGGGATTATTTGAGCCATATTGATGCAGTGGGGCCAAATGAAGAAGATTGGTGCCTGTGACAAAATGGATTTCTAGCTTAATTCCGAGGACGGAATTTCTTTTAAGGTGTGTAGGATGTGATGGAGTGGACTTTTGGAATCCTAGAATGTCCAGTGACATAAGTGAAGTCATTCATGGTCGAGTAATTTTGAGAGTTTTACCAAGGTTGGAAGTCAAATGATATTTGATATCATGAGATGATTCCCTATGTTCATGCCTTTTTGAGGTATTTTATTCAGTAATCAAACAATGGATTTTTTTAATACCAAATTTGCGTACAATGTAGCTTGAGTGATGAGGAATTTATGTCCAAAATTAGGTAATATTTGCATGCTTATAATAGGAGATAAGTTGACTTGAAAATGGTGAAATTTTGGTATTTTTGGTGATTCATGAACAAGGTTTCACAGTCTTAGACCAGGTTGTAAATCAAATGAGTATAGTGAACATGTGGACAGCCTGCCCTTTCATTTGAAGATTGACATGGATTGGCCTAGTCAGCTCTCTGCTTAAAGCCCTTGGATGGGAGTGATCGTACGACAGTAAGGTGCTCTCCTCCTCAAACAGCCCCAAGATCATGGAACATGGAAACGATCACGTTCCACACATGACACATCCACGATCAATGATCGTGTGATGGAAGGAGCGAGAGATGGGAAGTTGTATTCGGTAGTGCAGGGACACTTTGTGACCCCTCCTTAATTAGAGGTGAGAGGGTAAGGGAACCAGGGAGAACAAACCCCTGTATCTCGTTGTACCTCCATTACAGTGAGCAGGAGGTGAGGGGTTGTAACACAGCGAGTTTGAGGAGTCAACGGCGTTCCAGCCTAGCATCAGCGGCCTGAAGGCTGGTAGCGTGACACATGCATAGGAGGTGCATCTATGCTATACTTCGGTGGCAGGCACAAAGGAGTTACACCGAGCTCAGTTCCAGCCGACCGTGAAGCCCAATCGATGAGCCTGAGCAGACCGGAGATTGGAGCATCGCAGCGGTGGGCATTTTCCTGGAGGCGACGTGTGCAGGCGTCTAGAGCAGCAGGTCGGAGAGAGAGATGGCGGCGGATCTCGCACATACTGGAACACACACACTCACAAGCACAGAGGAAGTCGACGCGATTGGGAAGCGGCCGACCCACTCAGTCCAGAAGAAACCGTGGAGATGCTGTCCAGCAAGGAAGGACCAGATGAGACTGGTAGTTGAGGAATATGCATGCCAGGGCCGACATTGATCCCTCATTAAAGTCGGATCTTCAACACTCACGCTGCAGGATAGAGGAGGAAGAAGAAGGACCCTCGGAGACGCCTGAGAGCAGGTTGGCGGCAGCGCTCCCCCACGCCCAGAACAGAGAGGGCTCGCGGGGATATGTTTTGAGTGTGGGGAGGGTTGCGCTTAGGAGAACAGACCCCTCGCGGATGCAAGAACGTCGTAAGCTACTTGCCGTAGTAGTCCCCCACAACGGCGGCGCACACAGGGATGGAGAAAAATAGTGGACGACTGTGTCGGCATGCGTGAGAACGTGAGGAAAGGGAGGTCCAAACCGGTCAAATCTCGACCTAATTACCCGGTTCAATCATGAACCAAACCGGCCGGCCTATCTAAACCAAAAGAAGCCCAGCAGAACCTGGATCAGTGCAGATCAAGGATGCGAGAAGTAGCGCGCCCCCACATGGCCACGTGGCATTACCCGATTGGCCATTCAAGGTAAATATCTCAGAAAATACTCAGATCTTGCATAATTCGTAGAAAATAGCTCGTTTATCAGAAAATTACAAATGAGGTATCAAAATTCTCATATAAATGCGAAGAATAATATGAAAGTGTAATATCCTGCTTTTGATGCATTAATAACAGTGATATCATGTAAGATGTCAAATGCTCATATGATGAGTAATAAATATCAAACGATGGCCTAAAATTACGAGAACTTGTTTATAAATCATAAATCATGTTTATAATGCATATGATGTCAGATATGGTCATGATGATGTACAAAATCATGTAATGTGCTTAAAATGTCTAATCAAGGATAATAACCCTATATTAAATGTAATAAATGCATTAATGATCAATAAATGATGAAATTCACAGAGTAAGCTCATATCAGTATATGAAACCTCAGTTTTAATTATGAGATCATGATTATGCATAAAATCTATGTTACATAAAGATGAACCTTGATACATGTTATGAAATCCTAATTTTGGTTAATGGTGTAACCTAGGGTTAGTTAATGTGCACAAAAAGGATATTGAACCTAATGTTCAGATAATGAACTTTGATAATGAGACATGATCTAGAAAGTGACATCAGTAGGATAAATATAAGGCAATAATACAAGTAATCATGAGAATACCATAATGAGATAAGAGAAACCCTAATGAACATAATTAGGGTTAAGATGAGATATAATAAGA
The DNA here is from genome assembly GCA_963693085.1 of Alisma plantago-aquatica. Classification (NCBI taxonomy): domain Eukaryota; kingdom Viridiplantae; phylum Streptophyta; class Magnoliopsida; order Alismatales; family Alismataceae; genus Alisma; species Alisma plantago-aquatica. The sequence continues at coordinate 191,896,402 of OY856410.1, forward strand.
TGAGAACCTGATGATAGTATATGGTCTTGTTTTGATCAGGTTTGACCAAGCTTATAGTTGACATCAGTGATATGTGTTTAGTATGATCTATCTCTTTGGAAGGTATGCTATTACCTCTTACTTGGCTTATTATACAATATGCTTGTGTTATATGTGTAGTAGAATACTTGGTATATGGTATTGGATGAAATGATTGTTCTTGTATGATATGTTGCATGATTTTCCATACTTATTTCTATGATCACATGAAACATAATATATATGTTCCATTATATCTAAGCACTTCAACTCTTTGGTAGTAAAGTGCTGGAAATAAGTACTTCAACTCTTTGGTAGCAAAGTACTTGGAAGTGATCCAACTCTTTGGTAGTAGATCACATTGTGAAATGATCCAACTCTTTGGTAGTAGATCATAAAGGCCTTAATGCATTCAACTCTCAGGTAGTAAATGCATGGATGATATAATGGAAAATGTGCTTAAAATATGTGTTCTCTTCTGGTAACAAATATCTTTGTGCAAGTATACGCTTTTCTTATATTTCTTTATAACTGCCAAGTATTAGTTTTATCTTATTGCCAAGATATGATGAGAGGTATATAAAAAGACACGTAGGCATACTCAGTATAATATTCTTGAAATATTGTGCGGATGTGTACCGCATGTAATCTTTTGTTTAGTTTGTGGTTATGCTCTTGAAGATCCAGGATAGTTGAGAGTTGTGTGGCGAGCTGATGTACATGTGGACCTGTTGTCGTAAGATCTTGTAGTTTAGATGTAGTACGTGTATATGTATAATTTTTTTGTTCAATATGTAATATCAAATGTTGTAACAATTCATGTTGTAATTATATGTTGAATGGTGAACATGTGTGTATGGTTTTATTATTGTTCATGTACATTTGCTACTGTGTTTCCTTCTGACTCCCTTGATTTTCTTCTTCTTAGCCTTGTGTGGGATGTTTAAATTGGGATTCTCGCTGAGGTGAGGGTTTCAATTTGGACGTCACACATTAGATTAAGTTTTAGAAAATCTGGGGACATCACAGGTGGTATCAGAGCATGAACAATAGAAAAGTCTAACATTTGCTCATTATGCAACTTAAAACTAAAGAACCTTGAACTTAGTAATCTTTAGGGTTAGATTAGTCATCTTTTAGAGACTAGATCTGACCTAGTCTCTAGGTTAGCACCTAGATGTCTGAGAACTAGGTCTAGACTGGTTCTTGTTGTATAGCAAGTCCTTAGATGTCGTTCTTTCCCTATAGTGCAGCGGTATGGGACGTTACACTATTTGTAAATGACGTGCATCAAGGGAAGAGAAACCCTAGACATATGATGCTCGTTGTCTAGAGTAGATACACTAGTCTACACAATGTTCTCACCCTTTTCACTAGTTTTCATGATACTAGACTCTCTACTATGTGTGGGGCACTCGTTTCTGGATTTGGTTTTAAATTCCCAACGGATCGAACCTCGATAGTTTTCTCTGACGTTTGTTTTATCGGAGAAAAACTATATAATATTTTATTATGTATATGTATTACAAAAATGTGTCCCCACACATGTACGAGTAGGAGGTGGTCATGCAACCTAAGTGAAAGTGAATGACATCAGTATAGAAGAGAGATTAGTTCTAGATTAGATGTCTAGAGCCTTGTTGGATATATATGATAGATGGAATAGATGATTAAGTTTGATGATATGATGTAAGTCTTGTGTAGATGACATAAGATGGTTATGATGATCTATGTTTGTCTTCGAGGATTTAAGTTCTGTTTGTGGATTTGAGATAAGTTTTGATGATGCAAGTATGAGTTCCTTTATGAGATAAGATATGTTAAGTTAAGACAAGTTGTGAGTCAGCATGAGCCTCAAACTCTTTTACAAAGGAGGACCTCTAGTGTTAGGACCAGTTTTGGGGTTAGCTCAAGAGAGAGTGAGACCCACAGGGAGGAGGTCATAGAACCTAGACTCCAAGATATGAGAATTATGAGATATGTGATATGATATGTCCTAAACTAGAATACTCCTGAGTGTTTGAGTTGAGTCGCTTTATGCATGATTTCTTGTAGTCTTGCGGAACCCTAGATGTCCTTGGGAGGACGAAACCCTAGAGACAGAGAGAGGCTGGTTACATATGTGCATATACGAATATGAGTGCCTGCCATCTGGGTGAGGGAGAGAGCCCAAGACCCTGGAGGAGGTAGCTATATTAGTTTCTGTGAAGCCTCATGCTCGGGTTGGTGTGGTTTCCCACATAGGAATCTAGTGGTGTATATATGAGAGTTTTGGGTAAAGATGTTTCATGGGTAGAAGACCTATGAAGAGTGTGTTATAGCATGTTTTGGTTTGTGCTTATGTGGCTAGACCTTGTAAGGCTTTTTCTAGTGCCAATGAGGTAGACCTAATAACCCTTGTTCAGAGAGGAAAAATAAAGTATATGCTTATGAGATACTCATATAGTTGAGTGAGATCAAAGAGACTGAGCATGTCACTGCCCCCATGATATGGGTCTGGAGAACCTAAATTAGGCTAGAAAAACCTTTGATATATGTTTAATAAGCCACTCACATAAGTTTTTATAGCACAACCATGACATAAAATATGTAAGGATGCTATCTAATCTTGAGATTTGACATATGGATATGAGATGATGGAAACCTAGAAATGGTTTAATACATATCAATGCATAAATGGGTAACCATATACATTAATAATAATGATAATGTGAATACTTAACTTATGTTATAATGAATCTCTAATAAAGTTTTCAACTAATATTGGAAAGCACAACAAGATGACACTAATGATGCATGTGCATGAATAATGAAACATGTTATAAGAGGTGTTAGTCTTAGTGCTTGATAAAGAGGTAAAATATAATTTGAGAATTAGCACGAGGAAATGCTTCTGACACCTTGCTAATCGGTTAACTTTAGTTAACTCCCTTGGAATGTGATAGTATGATGTTGAATATTAATGCATGGGTAAATATAAGGATACAACCCTAGCATATGAGATATATAATGTCATAACCTAAGCTTCAAAACCCTTGTTTGAGCCTTCGATGGAGTGAGGTTTCACCCTTGATGCGTTTGAGACCTCTTAATATTGCTTTGGATACATGGTTCTAGGTAACCCCTTTGCGGATATGTTACACATAGAATAGTGCCTACATGTGGAATACATGGTAGTTTTCCTAGAAGTACGAGTATGGTTGACTTTCGAGGACGAAAGTTCTTTTAAGATGTATATGATGTGACAAAATGGATTTCTAGCTTAATTCTGAGGACGAAATTTATTTTAAGGTGTGTAGGATGTGATGGAGTGGACTTTTGGAATCCTAAAATGTCCAGTGACATAAGTGAAGTCATTCATGGTCGATTAATTTTGAGAGTTTTACCAAGGTTGGAAGTCAAATGATATTTGATATCATGAGATGATTCCCTATGTTCATGCCTTTTTGAGGTATTTTATTCAGTAATCAAACAATGGATTTTTTTAATACCAAATTTGTGTACAATGTAGCTTGAGTGATGAGGAATTTATGTCCAAAATTAGGTAATATTTCTATGCTTCTAATAGGAGATAAGTTGACTTGAAAATGGTGCAATTTTGGTATTTTTGGTGATTAATGAACAAGGTTTCACAGTCTTAGACCAGGTTGTAAATCAAACGAGTATAGTGAACATGTGGACAGCCTGCCCTTTTGTTTGAAGAGTGCCACGGATTGGCCTAGTCGGCTCTCTGCTTAAAGCCCTTGGATGGGAGTGATCGTACGACAGTAAGGTGCTCTCCTCCTCAAACTACCCCAAGATCATGGAAGATGGAAACAAGCACGTTCCACACATGACACATCCACGATCAATGATCGTGTGATGGAAGGAGCGAGAGATGGGAAGTTGTATTCGGTAGTGCAGGGACACTTTGTGACCCCTCCTTAATTAGAGGTGAGAGGGTAAGGGAACCAGGGAGAACAAGCCCCTGTATCTCGCTGTACCTCCATTCGAGTGAGTAGGAGGTGAGGGGCTATAACACAACGAATTTGAGGAGTCAACGTCGTTCCAGCGTAGCAGCCGCAGCCTGAAGGCCGGCAGTGTGACACATGCATAGGAGGTGCATTCGTGCTACACTTTGGTGGAAGGCACAAAGGAGTTACACTGAGCTCAGTTCCAGCCGACCGTGAAGCCCAATCGATGAGCCTGAGCAGACCGGAGATTGGAGCATCACAGCGGTGGGCGTTTTCCAGGAGGCGACGTGCACAGGTGTCTAGAGCAGCAGACTGGAGAGAGAGATGGCGGCGGAACTTGCACATATTGGAACACACCCACTGACGAGCACAGAGGAAGTCGACGCGTTTGGGAAGCGGCCGACCCACTCAGTCCAGAAGAAACCGTGGAGATGATGTCCAGCAAGGAAGGACCAGATGAGACTGGTAGTTGAGGAATATGCATGTGAGGGCCGACATTGATCCCTCATTAAAGTCGGATCTTCAACGCTCACACTGCAGGACAGAGGAGGAAGAAGAAGGAACCTCGGGGGCGCCTGAGAGGAGGTTGGCGGTAGCGCTCCCCCACGCCCAGAACAGAGAGGGCTCGCGGGGATAGGTTTTGAGTGTGGGGAGGGTTTCTCTTAGGAGAACAGAACCCTCCCAGACACAAGAACGTCGTAAGCTGCTCGCTGGAGTAGTCCCCCGCAACGGCGGTGCACGTAGGGATGGAGAAAAATAGCATACGACTGTGTTGGCGTGCGTGAAAACGTGAGGAAAGGGAGGTCCGAATCGGTCAAATCTCGACCTCATTACCTGGTTCAATCATGAACCAAACCGACCGGCCTATCTAAACCAAAAGAAGCCCAGCAGAACCTGGATCAATGCAGGTCAAGGAAGCGAGAAGTAGCGCGCCCCCACATGGCCACGTGGCATTACCTGATTGGCCATTCAAGGTAAATATCTCAGATAATACTCAGATCTTGCATAATTCATAGAAAATAGCTCGTTTATCAGAAAATTACAAATGAGGTATTAAAATTCTCAGAAAAATGTGTAGAATAATATGAAAGCATAATATCCTGCTTTTTATGCATTCATAACAACGATATCATGTAAGATGTGAAATGCTCATATGATGAGTAATAAATATCAAACGATGGCCTAAAATTACGAGAACTTGTTTATAAATCATAAATCATGTTTATAATGCATATGATGTCAGATATGGTCATGATGATGTACGAAATCATGTAATGTGCTTAAAATGTCTAATCAGGGATAATAACCCTATATTAAATGTAATAAATACATTAATGATCAATAAATGATGAAATTCACATAGTAAGCTCATATCAGTATATGAAACCTCAGTTTTAATTATGAGATCATGATTATGCATAAATCTATGTTACATAAAGATGAACCTTGATACATGTTATGAAATCCTAATTTTGGTTAATGGTGCAACCTAGGGTTAATTAATGTGCACAAAAAGGATATTGAACCTAATGTTCAGATAATGAACTTTGATAATGAGACATGATCTGGAAAGTGACATCAGTAGGAAAAATATAAGGCAATAATACAAGTAATCATGAGAATACCACAATGAGATAAGAGAAACCCTAATGGACATAATTAGTGTTAAGATGAGATATAATAAGATGAGAACCTGATGATAGTATATGGTCTTGTTTTGATCAGGTTTGACCAAGCTTATAGTTGACATCAGTGATATGTGTTTAGTATGATCTATCTCTTTGGAAGGTACGCTATTACCTCTTACTTGGCTTATTATACAATATGCTTGTGTTATATGTGTAGTAGAATACTTGGCATATGGTATTGGATGAAATGATTGTTCTTGTATGATATGTTGCATGATTTTCCACACTTATTGCTATGAACACATGAAACATAATATATATGTTCCATTATATCTAAGGACTTCAACGCTTTGGTAGTAAAGTGCTGGAAATAAGTACTTCAACTCTTTGGTAGTAAAGTACTTGGAAGTGATCCAACTCTTTGGTAGTAGATCACATTGTGAAATGATCCAACTCTTTGGTAGTAGATCATAAAGGCCTTAATGCATTCAACTCTCAGGTAGTAAATGCATGGATGATATAATGGAAAATGTGCTTAAAATATGTGTTCTCTTCTGGTAACAAATATCTTTGTGCAAGTATACGCTTTTCTTATATTTCTTTATAACTGCCAAGTATTAGTTTTATCTTATTGCCAAGATATGATGAGAGGTATATAAAAAGACACGTAGGCGTACTCAGTACAATATTCTTGAAATATTGTGCTGACGTGTACCGCATGTAATTTTTTGTTTAGGTTGTGGTTATGCTCTTGAAGATCCAGGATAATTGAGAGTTGTGTGGCGAGCTGATGTATAGGTGGACCTGTTGTCTTAAGATCTTGTAGTTTAGATGTAGTACATGTATATGTATAAGTTTTCTGTTCAATATGTAATATCAAATGTTGTAACAATTCATGTTGTAATTATATGTTGAATGGTGAACATGTGTGTATGGTTTTATTATTGTTCATGTACATGTGCTACTGTGTTTCCTTCTGACTCCCTTGATTTTCTTCTTCTTAGCCTTGTGTGGGATGTTTAAATTGGGATTCTCGCTGAGGTGAGGGTTTCAATTTGGACGTCACACATTAGATTAAGTTTTAGAAAATCATGGGGCGTCACAACGCCCAATAAAATAAAGGGGAGTAAATAATGGAGAATAAAATAACGATTTAAGGTGCCAAATTTTCTTTATGTCCAACTAAATGAGGATTCAATGATCTCTATGTACCCACCAAGGAAGCAACAGGTAGGAAGGAGTGAGTATTCACTATTCCTAATGTTGAAAAGCAAGCAATCAATTGGAGAAGATGAAGTACTCTTTTCTCATCCATTGTTGAAAGGGGAGGTCATGTTTCAGCAATAGGGCAAGAGAGGAGAGGAATGGCAAGGTGGGCTACTCCTCACCCAAAAGACTGATTATAGTGGAGGACACATTGGATTTGATAGGAAAATGTTGACATCATACTTTGGAGGAGGGTACCTACCCTTGGGGTATAGCTTAGGATTTGGAGGCTAGTTGTGGTATGGAGTCGTCAGCGCAGTGGGGAGACATTCTTGTATGGTTCAGGGGTGGGGTATTAACTTGCTTGAGCTAAAAATGCTATCCATGGAGGGTTGAATTGGGGTGGTGAACCGCAAAAAAAAAGTCATTGTGGAGATGACTATGACCTAGCCTTAGGAGAGGAAGGTCATGAAGGGGTCAAACCCCAGAACGGAAGTACAACATGGCACCAATCCCCAAAAGGAAAGGTTATGCAAGTCCTATGTAGGGACAAAACTCTATGAGATGGTGTACCATAGAGATTGAGAAATTAAAGGTTGAGAAGTTATAACAAAAAATGCATAGGGTGTATTCCTACATGCATATATTTTAGTTGCACCACATACATAGTATACAAATATGCTGATCGCGTTTCGTATTTTCAGTGTTACATGTAATTTTCATATTTGAATAAATGAAGACATGGTGAATCAGATGAAATAAAATAAAGACAATAAGGATAAGTAAAGGAGTTTCAGTTAGAGGCCTGCTCTCATGTGTGATAGTTTCTCTTGTAATGATCAACTAACTTATTAGAGGAGTCTCATTCTACATCATGTAATCCACATTTGTGAAATAAATGGAAATTATTTGCTATTATTTATTATTTTCTAAATTTGGATGGTTGGGAATTTAGGTAATGCTCTTGGGTTTAAGGTCCTTTATTAATTGGGGGACACTAAAAAGTGAGATCATTATAGAAGGTGTGGAGGTGAGAGGTGACCATTGGCAATGGATCGGTCGGTCGGCTCTGGTGTGTTGGTCAGTTGGATGCTCGGTGGTTGTGTAGAGAATTGCTACTGCTTGGGGGTGGCTAGGGTTGCAGGAGATGATTACCCCCCCCATGGCTGAATTGAATAAGAGAGTCACTATAACCCCACGATTTTTCTTATCAAATGAGCGAAAGCTATTTTTTTTTAAGTGGGGAGTGTTATTAACATGATATGCATAATAATAATAATATAAAATAACCATTACAGATTATGTATGAAATGAATTCTCATAATATTCTTAGAAAACAAGGTTGGTTACATCAAACCTTATAAGAAGACCATGTCACATAATGTATAAGATTGTACTTCTATCATAACCTTTGGGATCGTGTAGATGGTGCCCCACTAAGCCAATCTCCTAAAGTTGTAGTTGCATGCTCTTGTCATGACTATCTGCTGAAGTTCTATACCTATATACATCTCGTCCCTAGCCATGCACGAAGGGAAAACCAAGTTTAGAGTAAGTGGCATTGAATTTCTGATAAGATAAACATAAATACATTATAACTGAAAGATGAATTGGTATATGAAATATATAAACTTAAACTGAATTGATGTGATTTTTATTTACATCTTTATCTAATTTGTGGCCACCACTATATGATAAGTCATCCTGAATCGGAGAATCTACACCTCGAATTGGTACCGAAGTACCTCTGAAATGGCACTACATGCCTATGAATGACACCGAGGTGTCTCTGTATTGGCATAAATATGCCCTGAATTTGTAACGAAGTACCTATGAATTGGAGTAAACATTCCTCTAAATTGGAAACAGATGCCTCTAAATTGTCCCAAGATTAACTAAATGAGGAATTATCATATAATGTATTATGTGAAGGTTTTGACTTAGTTATCTTAAAACTGAACTTACTAAATTTATGAATATGAACTTATCTTATACTGAAATTGAAAATTGATAACTGAACATGTACTGAATTTGGAATCAAGATCTAAATCTAAATCTTATCCAAATATTTTAGATAATTTGTCTTACTTAAATGATGCATTAAAATTGATTCTATTAGATACTAATATCTTAGTAAATTGAATTCTTGATCTGAATCTCTCCTCTTAAAATCTGAATTAAATCTAAACCTGAACTCTGAATTTAAATTTGAGTATGTATTTTGATTACTAAACAATTGAGATTGGATCAAAGACTCTAACTAGTTATGTGGATCTAATCTATGACTACCCAAAAATCTAAATCTAAAATCTGAAATCTAGATTCGTGTTGTATGAATCAATCTTAGTCTAAAGCACTTATATATTATATGACTTAATTTAACTCCAAAATTAGATATATTACGACTCAATATAAAGGCTTGAGAAAATAAACAGAACTGAATAAATAAATATTAAGTATCTGAAAGTAGCTTAAATATCTAAAAGTTATAACATGATATCCTCACAAAATAAATTGATATGAACAATATCTCATCAATAATAGACTTATTAAATATGAGATGTACCTTAATAAATAAATGTCTGCGAGTGACTTATTCACTAAGTTACTTTGTATATGTGTAGGCTGAATTGTAATAATAATGAAATTCAACAAACACGACCCACTTACCTTTTGTGCTGATGATTTCTTTAATGTGTTCCTGATTCCTTATTCCATAACCTCATCAACTGGATATCAACAAGTTTCATTAAGTCCATGTGTATGATCCCTCTTTCTATAACTCTTTTTGAAATATCAAACCCCATCACTCTAACCTTTACACCAAATTAGGGTTCTTGTTTAGAGTAAACATAAATTTCGATCCAAAACCACCATAAATTTTAGGCATTGAAATTATATCAAAAACACTTACTATACTATTTATACTCAAATAAGACAAAATCTTCATATGCACTAACATGAACATATAGATCATATAACGAGAATAATTCTCAAACATAATTGCATCCACTAAACTTATTGACTCAACAACTATATACGAAGGAAATCACTACAAATCATCTTCTAGACAAAACATGACAAAACATGCATATCTATCTCATAACAATAACAATAAACATCAACCATATTGCCTTAATGGCCACTCAAGCACCCAGATTAAGTTTTAATATAATAACACATGAAACTCCATCAAAAAATTCGAAAAAAATAATACAATGTAATATGATCTAGATAAAAATATCAAGTTGTTTCAAAGTCAAATCGTGGGTGAAATAGCCAAAAGTCCCTTATTAGGGTTTACAAAAAAAATACAAATGAAGAAGCAATTCTAAAAGATCGAGACTTAGAAGCATGTTGAGAATATCAAAATTCACTTACTATAAAAATATCATGAATTTCTAAAGTCATTTTATAATTTTAGTGCACAAAATCTTGAAACCCCATTGCTTCTAGTAGTCAAATTATAACTACATTCAAACATAAAAAATAATATCGTGATATATTTTTATAAGATACTAGACATTTTAAGCTTTTTGTAGATACCTTGTTTGATAAATCCTGAATTTGCAATCTCAAGATATGAAAATTTGAAAATACCTCAATTTTGAAAAATATCAGCCATCAATTGAGATTTGAGGGGCCTAGTCAGTGAAACCTCTCTTCTTCTACTCCTCTCTTAGTCACGGATCCATCCTGGGATCCACCTCCATCTTTAACCATTTAACCAGTGCGAGTCATCTATTCTTTGTCTGTGTGGCTTCATTTTCCGGCCAATGCGAGTACAGCTCCGGCGAGAAACACCCGCCCATATTGCCATGAAGACATCGACCAGGGCTTGGATACATGAGCGGTCCATCCTCCCAAACAACATCAGCACCTTCATTGTGCCTCTAGCCTATAGGTTTATGAAACTCCAAATTCATCCCTTTCTCCACTTCCTAAGATCTCTCCTCCTCCGCCTTCTATGTCTCTCTCGATTGGTTATTCTTTCTCGTGTTGAACCCCACAAAACCCCAGTAAGGGGTCCATAAGGCCCTGTCCTTCCTTTCCATTAGGCTTTTATGGCATGTATCCCAAAAGATATCGGGCAGCGACCCCATCTCTTAGGTCCTCTGTTCAGATCCTGCAAAATAGTGGTCACGACACCATCTTTTGTTTTCTTTTTTTCTTCTATTTGATAAAAGTATAAATCACATAAATAATTTTATAGCTCACATCTTAATCCCATTATATTCCAAATTTTGGTATTAACTGTATATTGTCACTATCCTATATTGAGCAAAATATTAGATCAAAGCTAACAGGATAACCACTCCAAACTCGTCATTTAAGTGTATAATGGATAGTTACTAACTTAGTTGTTTAGGACACTAGATAAATTAAGATTATCTGAAACTCCTTCCATACACTTATATTGCAATTATTCATCCACTAAAAATATTTTGAGTATTTATGATGAACACAAAATACTAAATTTTCAATTTTGTACTCTAAGGACCCATATGCAAACTATGATCGGCCCAAATGGGCTAGAATTAAGTTCTAGGGCCCATGGTCCATTACTTGATCTTCCAAAGGTTCCATAATATTAATCAAAGTGTCTATTATGAAATTTAAACTTGAACTAACATAATTTCTCATTTGAATCTTCCTTATTACACATTTGATCATTCTTACTTTACTTAATATGAAAACCCCAAACTACGTCTAGTGCTTAAATCCATTAACCAGAGTCATCATATTTGATTCTTTGTTCTAATTTGGTTGTCACCTCATATTATCAAATTACATATGAAATCACCAAATTTCACAAGTATATTACAAAACTATCCAAAATGCCCAAAACACATTCTCTACACTCTTGTTCCCTTATATCCAAATATATCATATAGTGAATTCATCAATAACTTAATCATGTCTTACTAGGTTCCAAAAATTAGGGGTGTGACAATACTACTCACCTTCTTGGGAGTTTTATCCGCAAAATTAAGCTAAACTATAGCATGCTACCCACCTTAGGATTTCACATACCTTACAAAACTAACTCTTGGAAATTGTCATAGAGTCTCATAGGCACCATTAAGGTATGACCTTCTCAGGGATAACTAAATTTTCCAAACAACCTTATCAAACTAGTATCTACAACCAACATGGAAATCAGAAGGAAAATCTTAAACATGAACAAATACCCTTTCTTTATTCTTAGTTACTTTTTTCACATATCTTTCTCTGGAGACTTCTACTTTGGTACTTGAATTTCATGATCTGCACTAAGGGCCTGGGTCAAGACATCAAGTTGACCTGCACTAGGGCATGGGTCGAATTCCATAATCTCATTTCATCTCATTAATTTTGATCTTGTATGAATGTTAATGCATCTATACCTCATGGTCTTACCATGACCTTAAATATTAATACATGAATCCTATCTTGGAAGCATAAACTCGATTTAATGCACTCAAATTTTATATCTCATCATGTATTTAATTCATATATCTTAATCATTCTAAGAAATCTTATTAACATGTCTCTACACAAGGTCTCATACACAATAAGGATATACCATGAAAGTATGAAAATCTTACTTGCATGTCTTATCTTAATCTGTAGAACATTAGATAGCATAAATAATGAAGTCTTATTTAAGAATGATGTAAGTATGTTGAGATGGATAAATAATTATCATCAAATAGTAAGGCATAACTCTTAATGGACTCACATAAAAATTCCTAATCATCATGAGAATTATATTTACCTAGAAACTAAATCACCACCATTATAATCTTCAGTAATTAATCTTAATTGCATTACCCTGGTTGAGATCATAATATCAAGTAAATTATAGAAACATTATTGAGTGGTATGAAACATGTAACATATTACGTGTAACTATAAGTGCATACCCATGGGCATAATCATGCACTATAGTCATTCAGACTCCTTTCTCCTGTAATCATATGCTACCCTATCAGGTCAAAATTATGTTCCTTCATCTTATTCTGGTGCTCATAGCTAGATAAGCCCAAGGTATCTGTAGTCAATTCTCTATCATGAAATTGTTCTTATCCTCAAGAAAACTGAATCAAATCTTCATCAAGAAACCTCTCGATGCTCTTTTATCTTGCAAAAATCATTTAAAACCCAACATTATAGTGAACCCAGATCACTGATCCATACTATCATATATCCTGCATTGCCATATCCTTAAGGATCCTCAGGTTCAAGAGTTTCCGCTAGCAATCATCATACCTTAAGCTTAAACTTTGTACGTAACATCAATTCTATTATCCTCAAGTATTTTTCTTAACAACTGCCATGATTTGGCTTACAACTACCATTCCTCCCTAGGATGAAGCTCCTAAGGACATCAAAAGTTATCTAATTTTCATCAAGTATAGTGGTAAAAGACCTCATATCCCTCCAATTATTAATCCACTTTAAAGCCAAGTCACTCACCTATTTCAAAACACCTTGCTTTGGTAGACATTCTAGGGTTCTAATAGGTATGCAATTAGATTTAGGTGACCATTTACCTCAATTTGTCACCTCCCAATGCATGTTGGCCAGTCATACATTTGAATGTGTCATGTCTTATCATGTTTACTTCATCTGACCGTACACATGTCACATACCATATGCACCAGAAAGAATGAGACAAGCATAATATGCATATACTTATGCATATAGCGTCCCCTCCAAACAAACCCATAAGTTCGTTCCTTTACCACAAACATGTGGGTAAAAGAGAGAGTGTGATAAGCAAAAATATAAAGTTACCATAAAAGTCTAAATCATCGAGACACTAACCATAGTATTGTCTTACTAAACCTCTAACCCATATTCTACTATATTACACTCAGTTATTTTATAACCAAGACTACTAAATGTCTTTCTAAATCTATACTCTAGTTTCACTTGGCTCCTACTGGGCAATCTAAACTAAGAATATGAGAATTTGCCTTTAGCCATCTACATTATTGCTCTGATACCATATTGTAACATCCCCTATTTTTATTATCAAATGAGTGAAAGCTATTTTATTAACTGCAGAGAGTTATCAACATGATTATGCATAACAATAATAACAAAAAATAACCATTACAGACTATGTATGAAATAGATTCTCATAATGTTCTTAGAAAAGAAGCATGGTTACATCAAACCTTATAAGAAGACCATGTCAAATGATGCACAAGATTGTAATTATATCATAACCTTTGGGATTTTGTATATGGTGCACCACCAAGAAAACTTTGTAAAGTTGTAGTTGCATCCTCTTGTCATGACTATCTCTTGAAGTTATGTACCTGCAGACATCTCATCCAAAATAATGCACAAAGGGAAAACCTAGGTTAGAGTAAGTGGCATTGAATTTTAAATAAGATAAACATATACATGCCATAAGTGAAAGATAAAATGATATCTGAAAGATATTAACTTAAATTGAATTGATATGTCTTTTATTTACATCTTTTATCTAATTTGTGGCCACCATTATACGACAAGTCCTCCTGAGTTGGTGTATCTATGACCTGAACTAGTATTGAAGTACCTCTGAAATGGCACTACATGCCTCTGAATGACTCGGGGGAGTCTCTAAATTGGCATAAGTATGTTCTGAAATGGTACTGAAGTACCTCTGAATTGGATACTGCTTTGAATTGGAAACAAATGCTTCTGAATTTTCCTGAGAGTAGCTGAATGATGACTTATCATATAATGTATTATGAGAAGGTTTTGACTTACTCATATTAAATATGGACTTAAGAAATTTCTAAATCTAAACTTATATTAAATTGAAAGTGAATATTGATAACTAAACATGTACTGAATTTAAAATCTGCATTTGAATCTGAATCTAAATCTAAATCTAAATCTAGTTTGATATTTAAGAAAGTTTGTCTTAGCTTGTACATTAAAATTTATTCTATTAGATAGTGAAATCTTAGTAAATTGAATTCTTGATCTAAATCTCTCCTCTTAAATTTTGAATGGAATCTAAACTTGAACTCAGAATCTAAATCTGAGTATGTATCTTTATTACTAAACAATTGAGATTGGATCTGAGACTCTTACTAGGTATTTGGATCTAATCTATGACTACTAACAAATCAAAATCTAAAATTTGTAATCTAGATTGTTGTTGTTTGAATAAATCTTAGTCTGAAGTGCTTATTTAATATATAACTTAATTTAATTCCAAGTTTAGATATATTACATATCAGTCTAAAGGCTTCAGAAAATAAACTGAACTAAATAAATAAATATTAAGTATTTGAAAGTACCTCAAATATCTAAAAGCTATAACTTGATATCCTCACAACTTAAATTCATAAGAACGATATCAATATATGCATTATTAAATATGAGATGCACCTTAACAACTAAATGTCTGAGAGTAACTTATTTTGTAAGTTACTTTGCATATGGGTAGGATAAATTGTAATAATAATGAAATTCAACAGAATGGACCACTAACCTTTTGTGTTGATGATTTATTTAATGTGTGCCTAATTCCTTGTTCCATAACCTATTTGCTTACACATCAACAAGTTTCTTTAAGTTCATGTGTATGATCCCACTTTCTATATGATTTTTAAATCTCAAACCCCATCACTCTAACCTTTAGACCAAATATTGTTTAGACTAAACATAATTTTGATCCAAAATCATCATAAAGTCTGGGGATGAAATTACATAAAAAAATCTTACTATGATATTCATACACAAATAAGCTAAAATCATCTTATGAACTAATATGAACATATAGATAATATAATGAGAATAATTCTCAAACATAATTACATACACTAAACTTACTGACTCAATGACTATATACAAAAGAAAATAACTACAATTAATCTTCTAGACAAAACATGCATACCTATCTCATAACAATAACAATAAACATCAACTATATTTCCTTAATGGCCACTTAGGCTCCGAAATCAAGTATTAATATAATAGCACATGAAACTCCATCAAAACATTGGAAACAAAAATAATACAATGTAATAGGATCGAGATAAATATATCAGGTTGTTTCATAATCAAATCATGGGTGAAATACCCAAAACATCCTTGTTAGGGTTTACATCAAAAATATAGATGAAGAAGTGGTTCCCAAAGATCGGGACTTGGAAGCATGTTGAGAATATTGAAATACACTTACTATAAAAATATCATGAATTTCTAATGTCATTTTCTATTTTTAATGAACAAAACCTTGAAACCCCATATGTTCTAGTATTAAAAAATATAACTATATACAAACGTCCTAAACAATATCTGGCTATATCTTTATAAGATACTAGACATTTTAAGCTTTCTGTAGAAACCTTGTTTGATAAATTCCGAATTTCCAAACTCAAGATATAATTTTGGAAAATACCTCAGTTTTAACCAATATTAGCCATCGATTCGAGATCTGAGGGGCCTAGACAATGGCACTTCTCTTCTTGTTCTCCTCTCTAGGTCATAGATCCATGTTAGGATCCACCTCCTCGTTTACCCAATTAAGTAGTGTGATTCATCTGTTCTTTGTCTATGTGGATGTGTTTTTCGACCACTGTGAGTACAGATCCAGCGAGCAAGGCTCGACCACATGGCTACTAAGACCTCAATCGGGCTTGGATACATGAGCGGTCCATCTTCCCAAACAGCATCAGCACCTTCATTGTGCATCTAGCCTTCAAGTTTGTGAAACTCCAAATTGTTTGCCAGTTTTATGACGTCATCGATCTCTCCTCCTTCTCTCTCTTGATTGGTGCTCCTTTCTTGTGTCAAACCCCACAAAACCCTAGTAATAGGTCTGTAAGGCCCTATCCTTGCATCCCATGAGGATTTTATAGCATGTTGACCAAAGGATATCAAGTCACACCCCCATCTCAAGGATCCTCTGTTCGAATCCCATAAAATAGGGGTCACGACTCCAGTTTGCGTTGGGTTGGGGGTCGCCCCCATTTTTTAGTTTTTGTTTTATTTTCTTTTTCTATTTGATAAATATGCAAATAACATTAATAATTTTGTAGTTCACATATTAATCAGATTACATTCCAAATTTTGGTATTAACTACATATTGTCACTACCCTATATTGTGTAAAATATCAGATCAAAGATAACATCATAACTACTCCAAACTTGTCATTTAAGTGTATAATGGATAATTACTAATTTAGAGATCAAAATTATCTGAAACTCCTTTCATACACTTAAAGTCCAATTATTCATCAACTAAAAATATTTTGAGTACTTATGATGAACACAAAATACTAAATTCTCAATTGTGTACTCCAAGGACCCATATGCAAACTATGATCAACCCAAATGTGCTAGAATTGTGTTCTAGTGCCCATGGTCCATTACTTGATCATCCAAAGGGTCCATAAGCTTAATCAAAGTGTCAATTATGAAATTCAGACTTGAACTAACATAATTTCTCATCTGAAGCTTGCTTATTACACATTTGATCATTCTTACTCTACGTACTTAATATGAAAACCCCAAACTACTTCTAGGGATTAAATCCATTAACCAAAGTCATCATATTTGCTTCTTGTTCTACTTTGGTTGTCACCTCATATTATCAAATTACATATGAAATCATAAAAGTTCACAAGTATATTGCAAAACTATCCTAAATTCCCAAAAGACCTTCTCTACACTCTTTTTCCCTGATATCCAAATACCATAACATTGGATGAAACCTTATCGTAACTCTAAATCTATCATATAGTGAATTCATAAATAACTTAATCATGTACTTAATAGGTTCCAAAAATTAAGGGTGTGACAGTTGCAGCAAACCAATTGATTGATTGGGTTGGGTGTTGAGTTTGAGGGAAGCGCCTGATTCCAATTTCATCCTGCTATTATTGTTTGACCATTTGGGTGACTAGTCGATCAGTTCAATTTTTTCATCCTTCCAGAGAAAGGGGAACATAGGTATAAATTAGAAAAAAATTGGAGAATTTATATATAAAACAAAATAAGATCAAAAGTTTAAGGAAAATGGAATGCTCGGTTTCCTCCCAACAAGTGCCCCATTTTAATGTTGGAAGGCATGATGCCTATGATCAACAAGGCATTGGTTTTGATTATGGAGTGGGAAAGGTAGGAGTCATTGTTAGCTCTAAATCTTCAATAGTCGGGTAGCACTTTACTCCTTGCACAAAAAAATATGTAAGGTAGTGCTTGAGCCGTTGTCAGTTTACTATATATTTGCCCTTGAACTTGTTCCATAGAAGAAAGGTGCCATGTGGCTAGGCATGATTTACTAGGTAAGGATCGTACCACCTGCATATGAGTTTCCTAGGGAATTTTTTTAGCCTGAAATAGTATACTATAACTTGATTTCCTTCTCTGATATATTTTCTTATCATGTGGCTATCATGCCACATTTTTGTCCTATTTTTATAGATTCTTACACTTTCATTGGTAGAATTTCTCAATTCCTCAAGTTCTTGCATTTGGGGGAAATATTTTTCCCTAGATGTAGATCAATCAAAGTTGAGATTCTGATGGCCCCACTGGCTTCATACTCCATCTCCATCGGGAGATAGTAATATTTCTGATACATCAACTGAAGATTGTAGTTCCCAGAGATGTCTTGAAGGTGGTTCTATATGCACACAATGCATCATTTAGTTTTAAGGCCAAATCCTTCCCTATTTGATTTACAATATTCTCCAAGATAGATTTGAATTGGCACTTGGAGACTTATACTTGGCTGCTTGTCTAAGGGTGGTAGGGAGAAGTGATTTTGTGGCAAATACCATATTTTCTTAGCATTGGTTCGAAGTTCTTTTCTAGAAAGTGCGATCCTTCATCAAAAATCACAGTGTGAGGAACCCTGAACCTTTGGAAAATTGTGTGTTTGAAGATCTTCATCACACACTTGGAGTCGCTAGTTTATCTGAGAAAGGATTTTGCACATTTAGAGACAT
Organism: Alisma plantago-aquatica; assembly: GCA_963693085.1. Classification (NCBI taxonomy): domain Eukaryota; kingdom Viridiplantae; phylum Streptophyta; class Magnoliopsida; order Alismatales; family Alismataceae; genus Alisma; species Alisma plantago-aquatica. The sequence goes on from OY856410.1 coordinate 191,915,156, forward strand.
AATCCATTGCCACAAGGATGTAGGTAAACCCATAACAAGAGGGGAAGGGTCCCATATAATCAATTCCCCAAACCCGAAAATTTCTAATTCCTACTAATTAGGTGTAGGAATCTAGTCGCTCTTGGATATATTTCTAGATCTTTGACATTGGTCGAATGCAAGAATAAAATCATAGGAATCTTTAAACAATGTGGGACAAAAGAATCCATATTGTAGTACCTTCGTGGCCATCTTTTGGGATCTCATGTGACAATGCTCCAAAATAGAGTGAGTTTCTTCATTCATGACACAAGTAGGGTAAAGGTTGTCTGCATAAAACTTGAATAGAAAAGGGTCATACAATAGAAATTTCTGACATAGTGTAAAAGTTTTGTCTTTTAATGTCCCCTATACTCAGGATATAGGACATCAAATGCAAGGTAGTTAACATAACTAACAAACCATGGCATATGAGATTCAAATTTTACTACTTGATCATCTGGTATTGAATCATCAATCAGAAACTCATCACTATCTAGTAGAGCAAGATAGATAAGATGGTCAGTTGTGATGATCTCAGATTCCTTAGTATCATAGATCTCTAGATCAAACTCCTATAACCACAATATCCATCAGATTAGCCTCGGTTTGGCATCCTTCTTCATCATGAGATAATGGATGGCTGCATGAATAGTATATACTATCACTTCGGAACCTACCAAGCTAGATCATAACTTACTAAAGACATTGATGATTTCCATCATCTCCTTTTCTATCATGGTGTAGTTTGGTTGTGCATCATCTAAGGTCTTCGAAGAGTAGTAGATGACATGGGGGTTCTTGTCATCCACTAACCAAATATATATTCTACGACATAGTCACTTTCCTTGCAGATAATCTCAAATGATAGTGACCAATCCGGTGCAAGGGAGGAGTGGCATGGAAGTGAGTCCTTATTTTAGGCTATTAAATCTAGTCATGCAAGCCTGATCAAAATTGAAAATAACATCTTATTGTAGGATATTAATGAGAGTTTTGGAAATTTTGGAGAAGTTTGGAATAAATCTCTTATAGAATCTGGTGTGAACAAGGAGTGCACAAAGTTCCTTGACATAGGATGGAGGTCGAAGTTTGGTGATGACTTCAAATTTCACTATATCGACCTTTATTCCTCAAGAACTCACTCGGTGGCCAAGAACAATGCCCTCTCTTACCATAAAATGGCATTTTTCCTAATTTAGCATCAAATGTGATTCTACACATTTTATAAGTGATGCAAGCAAGAATAAAAATAATCTCTATAAATGGAGAAGTCATCCATGAAGATTTCCAACACATTTTCTATCATCCCAAAAAAGATGGTGGCCATGCATAACAAGAAAGTGGTTGGAGCATTGCAGAGGCCAAAAGGCGTCCTCTTGTCATCTTGCCATAGGAGTACTCCGGTACCTACACCAAAAGGCAACTCTTCTTTTCTTCAACTTGTTCATTAGCTTGTCTTCTTTCTCAGGCATGAGGTTGGAGTTAGTCATAACTAGTAAGTCTCTTATTCATTAAGGAAAACATATTTGATCCCTTCAAGTAGGGCCTTCATCTTTGGGGATTTTGGTCATGTAGCCTTTTCTTCAACAATAGAGACCGTCTTTATGTCTTCAAATTCTATTGGAGATATAGTCTCAAATGTATCTAGGTAGATCCTACACTGGAAAGTCTTCTCATCATCAAATTTTAACTCAGATAGAGTTGTAAGGAATGTATGTAGTGGAACTTCTATCAATTCCCACTCTTGTCTAAGTTGGGAGAGCTTGTCCATGCATTCAAGTCAATAAAATTCCTCTTGGACACTTGCACCTTTCATACTTTAAAAAACATAGAACTCCAGAGTTTGTCCGCCTAGCCATAAGATAATGGTGTCGGCCTATACATCAATCAAGGCATGAGCCATAGCTAAAAATAAATAACCAAAAGTAAGAGGATAGTGGAGGTCTTCCTCTATGTCCATGATTACAAAGTTTCAAGGGACATTGGATTCCTTTCCTACTCTAAGTGGGTCATTTTCTATGATTCCCATGGGATTTTTTATAGATGAATCTGCAAGTTGAATAGTCATCATCATGGGAAACATATCTACAAAGCACAATCTTTTGCATAAACGTATGGATTGATGGAAATACTTGATCCTTAGTCTAAAAATCCCTTTCTACAAGTATTGTTGCACATATAACAACTGATCCTGAAGGATCCAAGGTCCTTCTTCTTGGGCATCTTGTTCAAAACAATATTAGAACTATTTCTTACAAGCTTTGTAATTTCATATTCTTCTATGGTATATTTCTTAGTTAATAATCTTCAAGTATTTTGACTAGGAAGGCATTTTAGAAATGCATCTAGGAAAGGGATTCCATGTGAAGCTTATTCTAGACTTATGTAAATTTCATGAATGTAAAATACAAGCTTGTTTGCTTGAGGCACACCAGGTAGGGATGGAATGGCTTGTAGACTGGGAAATCTGGCTCAATGGACTCGACTTACGGAGTCTCGACCATGACAATATTCTTTATACTAGAGTCGGCAATAGTTTCATGTATTTCCTCATTCTTGATCATCATAGTGTTTTCATTATGAAGTCCATGGTAATAGTAGATGGCTTCTCTGGAGGGGGGAGGAGCATACACACTACCAGAACATGTAGAGATCACCTTTAGCTGTTTGGGATGCTTGGTATTATTTTTGTGTTGTCCAGAAAAGGTTCCTAATGGAGGGCATTGGTTGTCTATGATCTGAGCCAACACGGAGTCTGCCACCTTTTGTTGGGCCATATGTGACTGGATTAATTGTTGGAGCTCAATAATATTTTCATCTGTGGAAGAACTAGGGGTGGATTGCTAATTAGGTGCTTGATTTAGGTTTTGTAATTGATGCTTACAGTTTTGGAAATTACCCCGATAGTTTCCTTGGTTCCTAAAATTTTGTTGATTATTGTATTGGAACCCTAGGGGTGTAAGACCTTTGTGGTTCATTTTTGGAGGTCGCTATTGCTCCCCATTCTCTACATCTCCTAGGTTGCCATAATAAAAATTGGGATGATTTCTAGTTTGATTCAAATTGTAATCGACTTGGCTGGGAATGATATGGATGGAGTTGAGATCCTCCATCTATTTTCCATATTCAGGTTACTTAGAGAAGTTGGCATGGTGTGTGGGATGATCATATCTTTGGCTAATTCCATAAAGAAATTTTGATGATTTTACTTATTGTTATTGATATTCAAGTTGTTACAACTGTCTCTTTATTTCATAAGCATTGAAAGAGGACTCCAGATGATCTTGCTTCAAGATGAGCATCCTGAGGCTTTTGAAAATAGATTTGATATCAACAATATAATTGGATTTGTCCACCTTGAGAACTCCTCCTTGCCCTCAATTAGAATGGGTTTGGGTCTCAATGCTTCTTTTTACAACTTCCTACGAACTTTTGAAGTCTTGGAACATAATGTAACCTCAAGATTAGGTATCAATAAAAGTCTTCGTGTTGTTTTCGACATCCCTATATAATGTTTCAATCAACTATACATAGGATAATTCATGATGTGGATAGTGGAAAAGGAGTTCCTTAAATCATTCCCAATCTTCACCCAAGATTTCTCTTGGAACCATGACAAATTGTTTTGAATTTGATAAGTGACAGATGGGGGATAGTATTTTTCAAGGAATATTTCTTGGAGGGCCTCCCAGGTGGTGGTGCGGTCACCATACATAGCATTGTACCAACTTCTACCTATATTTATTAGGGAATATTTGAGTAGATGTAGTTTCAGGATGTCATATGAGACACCTGAAATTTTGTACAAGGCACATAGATCGGTGAAATGCAGGATTTGGTATTAACAATTCTCACCCATCCTTTCAAAAAATGGCCTTCCTTGAATGATGGTGATCACCGTGTGTGGATCTTGAGTTATGGAGTTGGGATATAAGGATATACAATGTGATGGAATGAGTTGGAGGTTGTAGGGACTGAGAAGTCCTTAAGTTGCTTCTTCCACTCTGCTTCATGTCAGGCGGTGTCTAGGGATTCTAAATTGACAATTGTGGGTATCTTTGACTCAGTCAAGATGGCTTCTCTCTCTGCAGCCAAGGCTTGTTCTACCTTCTGATTGACTTCATGTTAATCCATTCTATATGAATGGATGTGGTTCAGGAAATGGAAGTTGCCTTTGACTCAACCAACATGGCTTCTCTCTGGACATCCAAGGCCTATTCTACCTATCCATTGACTTCCTATTAATCCATCCTATACCAATGGATGTGGTTCATGTGATGGAATGTCTTGTCGATCTTTGGGTCAAATAGAAATGGTGTAGAATCAATGTCTTAGGAGCATCCCACAAACCATTGGTACATGAAAAATATATCAACAAACATTACATTTTTAAGGTAAGAAAGATTCAAGTAGATCAGAGTGATTATCAATTGAAAAGAAAAGTCCTAGTTATTCAAAGAAATGTGGTTTGAAAGAAACTTCATTATCTCTAGCAACAATGCTAAAATTTGTTGTGTGTTTTCGACACAACAAATTCACTAGAAAATTTCTTCCTAGATTTTAAGCTTTCAATGACTATCAAATCATTTGTAAGAAAGAAAATTGATTTTAGAATAGAAAGCTACCAATCCCATGGGAGAACATTTTTAAGAGTTTTAAGTTTGAAACAATTGTTATAAACAATATTTAAAATTTGGTTTGTAAATACATATCAAAACAAACAAGAATCAAGAATTGAAAAAGTAAAAAGGAATCAAATCTAAGATTTAATCACTTTAAATAGATTTTGGGTGTTCAGTTGTTCACTACCATAGACCATGTATTAAACTAAATTTATACCTACTCAATTTATTAATGAGATCAGGTATTATGAAGATTTATGTCATTTCAAACACAAATCTAGTGAAGATTGGACTCCTCTCAAGCCCGATGATTTTAGTGATTGAGGATCCTTATTTAACCCCCCAACAAGGTTATATCAAGGATTTTTTCAAGAGCTTGAATCTTCAAACCGGGGTTCAAACCCATGATTTAGGTTATTTCATCTCCATGGATTATAAAGGTCAAGAAAAATGAGGGATCAATTCATTAGTCAGTAATATGAACGAATGGAAACACATTTACTAATATAAATCTTACAATCAAATGCAGAGATAGAATATAGGATATGGGATTCTTCCCCATGCCTAGTATGGGAGGAACTAATACATCATGGGAACAAAAGAACTTATAAGATTGGAGGAAGGAATCAAGTTGCCAAAAAGATCTAGAAACCCTCTAACGGCCTCCGTGAGGAACACACTGGATTCTCCTCTCTTTCCTTGGTTTCTACATATAAGGGGGTCTCTAGAATGATATGATATGAGATACATTTGGATTTTTCACTCCTCCCTCCTTTTATAGGGATGGAAGTTCCCAAGAAACACTAAAAATGTAGTTTTCAACACTTGAAGAGTTTGGATCTGGTGCTCCAATCAGTCAATTGGTGAACCAACCAGTCGACTAGGAGGAACTGATGCACATCCCTTGAGAATATCAGTAGAGAAATTAGGGGTCAATTGTTCGGTTGACTACAGTGGTGCTTCAACCCAAAGGAAAGCTAGTCGAGTGACTCAGGGCTACTCAATCGGATCGTCGATGGAAACATACCTTCTTGATTCAGTTATGTCGTTTGACTGGGCTACTAGTTGGTTGGTTGGGGTTCTAGTTTCTTCCTTCTTAGGCTACGGAGTAGTCTAACCATTGGGGGGAATCGACTGAATGGTTTTCTAGGAGGATGAAATTATGCAAATAAAGCATCTTTATCTCATAATACTCAGGTAATCATTGAGGTTTCTTCATCTTTGGGAGCAAAGGAGTGGAATCGAGTCATTTTTCTACAACTAAAGAACAAAAATAATTAAAATTTCATTTAAGGAAACAAAAGTAAATAAACACAATTAATTCATAAAATTGGGAAAGAAAAAATATGTCCTAAATAAATGACCTAAAAGTTGTGGTAAAAATGGAGGAATATGCATTCATTATTGTTCGATATACTTTGACCACTAGCCCAACATGATCCCAATAAGAGTTTCCAAAGAGTTAGTTATTGAGTGCTTAAAGACTCGTGGGTGTGACTCTCACTGATGTAGATGTAATTTGTCCCTCCTTTGGACTGATATACTTTCCACATCATAAGTGAGACTATGAAATGCATGATGACTCTCATATGAGTCAATGTACGATACTGAGCTCACACTATCTAGAATTGTTTACTCTAGTTCATGTTACATATATTGAATGTTAATAGGATGATATTCCACCTCACTTTCAATCTAGATATCTATAAAATAGGATGATATAGTCATGGTATCATTGGTCATTTTACATGTTCTAGTTGTTATTCAACTCGTTCCTATTACTTGGGTGCCAATAATAGGTGGCTAGACACCAATCTTTTCTTGTGAGGTTTTGAAAATCATTGCCAACATAATTAGAAACCTATTGGGTCTCACACATAAGGTTGCATAAGAGAATTGAAGTTTGCAATCAAACAAATTTTTAGAATAGTTGTAAATCATAAACTTAATCATTTTCTATCTTATCAGGTGACTGGAGTGTCTGGTCCACCGATCTAATTGGTTGGGGAAATTGATCAATTGATTATAAATTGGTTGAGTGAATATTTCATTTGACTATCTCGGTCGGCTGGTCAGGTATTGTAAAGACCCGATCTTTACGGTCAAATATTTACAAAATAATATCAAATACATAAACAATCTTTATTACAATCATGCTTGTACATCAGAGTCGTGAAAGCTTACAAATATGATTACAAGTTTAAGAAATAAAATTCATTCCTATCTAGTCTTCAACGGAGGACTACCCAGTGCATGTCTCTTCAAACTCTTCCATCTATCACCTGCCCATGAGTTCCCAAAGGGAACGAAACCACACATGGACCCCATTGAAGGGAAACAAAAGGGTCAGCAAAGCTGGTACTAAATCCAATCATTGAACTATGTACGAAATAGGTTTAGATGTATAACAAAAGTAGGAAAGGACTATTTGGTGGACTAAAGGCTTACAAAAAGAAATTCCAATATCAACTTCAAGATAGGAAATCTTTCACAAGAATATCATTAAGCAAGATTCAATAATTCAAGTATGCAAAATGTATCCAAGCTATTCACAAAGTATATCAATTTCAAAATATTCTATTTGGCAAGTTTTTGGCACCTTCCTATCATATCTTTTCTAGGGCTAAGTGCCTTGTGTTCTCACACTCTAGGAGAGAACGACACTAGTGCCTTATTAGCTATTCCAGTTAACTGGGGGACAACTAATCCCTATCCACTGCGCAGGGTTGTGGGGTACTTGGCCCACTCAAGTGAGCCAAAGCTCTAAAGGGCCAAAGCCCAAGGGACCAAAGTCCACAGGGAGTCAAAACTCCAAATAGATCAAGTCCACTGTCAAAATATTTTATCAACAATATTTCATCAATTGTAAAATGAGAGTGGTGAACTTTCAAGAATAAATAAAGGTTTCAAAACTATATGGAATTCATCACGAATCAAGATATATGTATGTCCATCAAGAGGGAAAATAGTTCAATAATGAAATAGAGGAATAGTACCTCAATTATTCAGGACTCCAAGGATTGTATAATCATAATGTGTCTCCAAGAATTTATGAAGAGGTAGCTACAAAGAATAATAATATTGTCACCATATGACTTGGAATCATTGTTGCTCAATTTGTCTTATTTATGATTAGATTTTTCCTTCTAGGTTTCTATGACATATTTTCCCCTCAATGTCATTTCTAGGTTTCCACCTTGTTATATATAGTCATTATTACATACTCATTTATTCATAGCAGATCAAATTTACATATGACATAATACCACTTAAGTCCACGTTTCTACATATAGTTAAAGAACAAAATAGTTTATATGATTGATAGAAAACTTTGGGTGATCAAGGTTAGAGTTTTCATCATTTAATTTCTCCATAAATATGATTCTTAACATCCTTATCATTATCTCCATCCTCCCTTGTTAGATTGCAAAATCTATATTGTATGATTCGTTGATAAAGATATTTAACTATTTGATCTTCTATACTTCCCGTAGTGATCCATTATCTATGTAACTTATCTAGGTCATTGCGTACATATATGTGTTAGTAAGACTACAATATATCGAGATCATAGTATGCGTAGTGTTTTGCATTGTACTAGTCATAGTCATATCTATTGACTTACTTGACTTTAAAAAATTATCTACATGCATGAGAGTGGGTCTGTACGTATTGATACATGTATGGTTTAGCAACCAACCTTATTAGATCACAACCAATCTCTTATCCCTTTTTCATTATTAGTTGGCATGATGCTATATGATCGTGATTTGCATGGAATAGGAATCCGGTGAGGGAAGTACCTAGATGGTTTGGCCGTGGCTCCTCGTGGGTGGGTCAACGCAGCCCAGCAGCAGCGAGGTAGCAGTTCCGTCATGGTGGTGATGCTGTGGTTCGTGGGGCCGTCGGCAGCCGGTTATTGCTTGCTCCTACCAGCAGTGTAACTCGTAGTAGGGAGGAGGAGGTAGGGACGAAATCACTTGTGAAGCCTGGTTGCTGCTCACCGGAGAGTGGGCGGACTCTTCGTCGGTTGCACCAGCCTCTATTCGAGGTGGGGCGGTGGTGCGACGACCCTGTGCTATTGGTCGTAGCCGCTACCTGCCGGCAGCGCTGTTGTGGAATAAGGTTGTCGGATTTGGGATTGTGCTCACAGTGTCGTCGTGGTTCTACTGAACAGTAGGTTGCAGTTGCCGGAGTTGTGGTTAGAGATGGAGGCTATGGGCACGTATGGTGGCGCAGGGGTGATCGAGGAGGTGACCGGTGATTGTGGCGACGACCTCTCCTATGAAAACGGTAGGGCCATGTGGTTCGTTGTGACATCACCTGTCGATGGTGCAGGCGCTTGTGGCTGTAACCAGTGCACTGCAGCTGGAAGGGGGAGAGGCTCGAGGAGGCGTGATGGTAGGGATCTATTGGCGCACATGAGGCAGTGCTCTACAGACCGTAGCAGGGAGGAAAGGAGATCAAGGAAGTTCGGAGGTCTAGAGCAGCGCATCTTCGTGGCTGTGGTTGGTTGATCGGCTAGGGAGGAGATGATGGGGGTTGCCGGCGCTATCCATCTGCAGGTAGGGTGGCCAGGTATTTGTAGGAGTGCGACCCTAGAGTTTGCGCTCATAGAGGCAGGCGTAGGGTCTGGTAGCACGACGCCTGGAGGATGGCGTGCCGGCCGTTACGTCTATGGTTCCTGGTCTTTAATGGCCGGGCCGTTTCTTCCAGTTCACCGGCCATCAAGGCTCCATGCATTCCTTCCTTCCTCATTGCTCTTTGAGAGGCCGGGGTTGAGAGAGAGGAAGTCCAACGGCAGGGAGAGTAGAGGGTAAACGATCTGGCTTTGAGTCTCTTGGTGGGCTGGTGAAGCACCGACCACACATTGCTTTTCTGTAACGCAATCGACGTTGGTGGCGTTACCAGGAGAAGGCGTCAGGTCTTCAAATAGCCTAGGTAACTAATGCTATTAAACATAGTCGTCACCCCTATTTAATAATTACGTTTTAATAGATTTTGTATCCTATACATCACATAAAAAGGCAGTCAAAGTTGCTCTTCTCGTATACATATCAGAAGACCTACGATTTTTGGGTTCAATCCTTTCTAGGGAAACCTAAGTCTAGTCCATTAATCACATATTACCTAGTTATTTTGATCTTTTATAACTCTTAAAAGTATGAATATAACTAAACTGAATTGTAGAAACAATAACGCTTCTATTAATTCAATTTCTACCATAACATCCAAACTTATTAGTACTATTTAGCCAATGAATATTGTATGTAATGATTCTAAGCCCATTAAGTGGAATTTCAAGGAGGAGTGGAATGCAAATCAAGATATCAAGGGGCAATTATTTCCATTTGCACAAATTGGTGTCGATATGGTTCACGAAGCCAATTCTGAAGGACTAATTTGAAATTACTCTCTCAAATGCAGAGCAAGGAGTTATATAGTACAAGAAACTAAAAAGGAGGTAATTATTCATGATAATCAATCAAAATAGCTCACACACAAGTTGGAAAGGACCGGATTGGAATTGAGATATAGTTTAGGGAAAATATGTGATAATATCTTGAAGTAGATTTAGTATCCCCAAAATTCGAGTATGTTACAACTCTTCCACCCTTCAAAGAGATTTCGTCCACGAAATCAAATATTTCTTAGTGGTGATATTCCTACTATAGTTTGATCCACAAAATATTCTAACACAATAATTTTTCTTGTTGAAGTGTCAACAAAATGTGATCCCAATTTTCCTTCCACTATCATAGGTATGCTTTATGATGATCCAACAATCCTCTTACTATTTCATAGGGTCACTAAATCGGTTTAGGTTCAGTTTCTACTTTGAAAATATACTCATCAGTCTTCTAGGAGTGTTGAAATATTCAATTTGTTAGTATTGGCCATCATTATCAAAAGTTTGAGTTAAAACCCAGCTTATTGGTCAATATATGGTTCTCAACACGACATCAATTTTAATCTCACATATTTGTCACTAATGTTACAATGATGTGTATGTTGTGTGTAGTTTTTTTTTTTATAATGATTCAATCGTATTATTCCCAAAAATCCTATGTATAGTTGAGGGTCTAATAATGTATCTGTCCTAATTTTTTTTTTCTTCAACAATTACTAATTACAAGTTAACCTCATTTGGGTTCAAATTATGGCCTTCTATTTTTTTTTTACATTCTATTTGTAATGTGTATGTATATAATATTGTATTTGTGACCTTTTATCTCTAATTAACAAATTGTCAAGGTCATGACCATAAATTGATTAAAGATTTTTTTTTCATTATTCATTTTTCTATATATTTTTGTCACATATATTTGTGTCATGATCTATGGGGTTAAGAATTTTGACATACTTCTATTTTTTTTTAATTTCAAGGTAGGGTTTTATTTCTCTAAGATGTCTATATTGTATTAATTATCTATTATTATGTACATATATATTAGAAGTTCACAAAAAATAAATGAGTTCATCATTTTATCTTAATTCCACATAATATTCATTATGTCTTATCCAATTGTTTGTTTTTCTCAATTTTCTACTTATATGAGTATATTGTTATTTTAATTTCCATTTCTATAGCTTTCCTAGTCATTTCTTTTCTCAATAGATGTGGTCGCATATTTGAAGGGAAATATATGTTTCATATTTTATATTATCAAAATTTTTCATTTAACTGAGTATTTATAACGAGGGCATACAAGTCAAATGTATGGTCAAGTAAACATTCACATTCTTTTTAAGTAAAAATATTTATATTTTTCTTTATTCCTTTTGAGTTTTTTTTTTCCATAACTCTTAGCATATTATATTTTATTTTCTCTCTATTGAAGGTGATTATATATACCTTTTTTTTTTAGTGTCTTCATTCAACATTAGGGTTTTCCCAAGTAATGAAATTCACTTTGGCCAGGTCGGTATGTATAGTGAGGAAACCCCACCACCACCTAAATGGATTGGGAGTAATTATGCCAGAACCTTCACTATACATCCTTCCTTAGACACCTCAGCTCGTTCCATTTTAATGGTTATGAATTATTATAATTTATTAGGTAGATCAAATTTTAATTGTTCATGATTTAGATTGAAATTTTCATATGTTCATATGATTTTAGAGTTATATCATATATCCATTATATATTTCTAATTTTTTTTCATATTTGTGAGTGTCTAACCATTTGTATACCTATATTATTTCTTTTTACATCTTAATAATCTAAATGTAAAATTACACACATGTATCTCGAACACCTCTTTCTCAACAATATCTTCATGTAAATCCATGCCTATAGAAGTTCAAAATCTAATAGTTTAACTAGGTATGTCTCATAAATTTCTAGTTTAGGGTACATGTCTCACATCCTAGGCTAGTGTGTTTTCTACTTGTATCCCATGTACTTCCTAATAACAAGGTCAATGATACCAGGATTCATGGTCTAACTGTTTTTTTTCTATGTTCTACTACTCCATTTGTGTTCCTACTTAACCCTAATTTCCATGAGACATGCATGAGTGTCGACCGTTTATGGCTCTGATACCATCTTGTAAAGACCCGATCTTTACGGTCAAATATTTACAAAATAATATCAAATACATAAACAATCTTTATTACAATCATGCTTGTACATCAGAGTCGCGAAAGCTTACAAATATGATTACAAGTTTAAGAAATAAAATTCATTTCTATCTAGTCTTCAACGGAGGACTACCCAGTGCATGCCTCTTCAAACTCTTCCATCTATCACCTGCCCATGAGTTCCCAAAGGGAACGAAACCACACATGGACCCCATTGAAGGGAAACAAAAGGGTCAGCAAAGCTGGTACTAAATCCAATCATTGAACTATGTACGAAATAGGTTTAGATGTATAACAAAAGTAGGAAAGGACTATTTGGTGGACTAAAGGCTTACAAAAAGAAATTCCAATATCAACTTCAAGATAGGAAATCTTTCACAAGAATATCATTAAGCAAGATTCAATAATTCAAGTATGCAAAATGTATCCAAGCTATTCACAAAGTATATCAATTTCAAAATATTCTATTTGGCAAGTTTTTGGCACCTTCCTATCATATCTTTTCTAGGGCTAAGTGCCTTGTGTTCTCACACTCTAGGAGAGAACGACACTAGTGCCTTATTAGCTATTCCAGTTAACTGGGGGACAACTAATCCCTATCCACTGCGCAGGGTTGTGGGGTACTTGGCTCACTCAAGTGAGCCAAAGCTCTAAAGGGCCAAAGCCCAAGGGACCAAAGTCCACAGGGAGTCAAAACTCCAAATAGATCAAGTCCAATGCCAAAATATTTTATCAACAATATTTCATCAATTATAAAATGAGAGTGGTGAACTTTCAAGAATAAATAAAGGTTTCAAAACTATATGGAATTCATCACGAATCAAGATATATGTATGTCCATCAAGAGGGAAAATAGTTCAATAATGAAATAGAGGAATAGTACCTCAATTATTCAGGACTCCAAGGATTGTATAATCATAATGTGTCTCCAAGAATTTATGAAGAGGTAGCTACAAAGAATAATAATATTGTCACCATATGACTTGGAATCATTGTTGCTCAATTTGTCTTATTTATGATTAGATTTTTCCTTCTAGGTTTCTATGACATATTTTCCCCTCAATGTCATTTCTAGGTTTCGACCTTGTTATATATAGTCATTATTACATACTCATTTATTCATAGCAGATCAAATTTACATATGACATAATACCACTTAAGTCCACGTTTCTACATATAGTTAAAGAACAAAATAGTTTATATGATTGATAGAAAACTTTGGGTGATCAAGGTTAGAGTTTTCATCATTTAATTTCTCCATAAATATGATTCTTAACATCCTTATCATTATCTCCATCCTCCCTTGTTAGATTGCAAAATCTATATTGTATGATTCGTTGATAAAGATATTTAACTATTTGATCTTCTATACTCCCCGTAGTGATCCATTATCTATGTAACTTATCTAGGTCATTGCGTACATATATGTGTTAGTAAGACTACAATATATCGAGATCATAGTATGCGTAGTGTTTTGCATTGTACTAGTCATAGTCATATCTATTGACTTACTTGACTTTAAAAAATTATCTACATGCATGAGAGTGGGTCTGTACGTATTGATACATGTATGGTTTAGCAACCAACCTTATTAGATCACAACCAATCTCTTATCCCTTTTTCATTATTAGTTGGCATGATGCTATATGATCGTGATTTGCATGGAATAGGAATCGGGTGAGGGAAGTACCTAGATGGTTTGGCCGTGGCTCCTCGTGGGTGGGTCAACGCAGCCCAGCAGCAGCGAGGTAGCAGTTCCGTCATGGTGGTGATGCTGTGGTTCGTGGGGCCGTCGGCAGCCGGTTATTGCTTGCTCCTACCAGCAGTGTAACTCGTAGTAGGGAGGAGGAGGTAGGGACGAAATCACTTGTGAAGCCTGGTTGCTGCTCACCGGAGAGTGGGCGGACTCTTCGTCGGTTGCACCAGCCTCTATTCGAGGTGGGGCGGTGGTGCGACGACCCTGTGCTATTGGTCGTAGCCGCTACCTGCCGGCAGCGCTGTTGTGGAATAAGGTTGTCGGATTTGGGATTGTGCTCACAGTGTCGTCGTGGTTCTACTGAACAGTAGGTTGCAGTTGCCGGAGTTGTGGTTAGAGATGGAGGCTATGGGCACGTATGGTGGCGCAGGGGTGATCGAGGAGGTGACCGGTGATTGTGGCGACGACCTCTCCTATGAAAACGGTAGGGCCATGTGGTTCGTTGTGACATCACCTGTCGATGGTGCAGGCGCTTGTGGCTGTAACCAGTGCACCGCAGCTGGAAGGGGGAGAGGCTCGAGGAGGCGTGATGGTAGGGATCTATTGGCGCACATGAGGCAGTGCTCTACAGACCGTAGCAGGGAGGAAAGGAGATCAAGGAAGTTCGGAGGTCTAGAGCAGCGCATCTTCGTGGCTGTGGTTGGTTGATCGGCTAGGGAGGAGATGATGGGGGTTGCCGGCGCTATCCATCTGCAGGTAGGGTGGCCAGGTATTTGTAGGAGTGCGACCCTAGAGTTTGCGCTCATAGAGGCAGGCGTAGGGTCTGGTAGCACGACGCCTGGAGGATGGCGTGCCGGCCGTTACGTCTATGGTTCCTGGTCTTTAATGGCCGGGCCGTTTCTTCCAGTTCACCGGCCATCAAGGCTCCATGCATTCCTTCCTTCCTCATTGCTCTTTGAGAGGCCGGGGTTGAGAGAGAGGAAGTCCAACGGCAGGGAGAGTAGAGGGTAAACGATCTGGCTTTGAGTCTCTTGGTGGGCTGGTGAAGCACCGACCACACATTACTTTTCTGTAACGCAATCGACGTTGGTGGCGTTACCAGGAGAAGGCGTCAGGTCTTCAAATAGCCTAGGTAACTAATGCTATTAAACATAGTCGTCACCCCTATTTAATAATTACGTTTTAATAGATTTTGTATCCTATACATCACATAAAAAGGCAGTCAAAGTTGCTCTTCTCGTATACATATCAGAAGACCTACGATTTTTGGGTTCAATCCTTTCTAGGGAAACCTAAGTCTAGTCCATTAATCACATATTACCTAGTTATTTTGATCTTTTATAACTCTTAAAAGTATGAATATAACTAAACTGAATTGTAGAAACAATAACGCTTCTATTAATTCAATTTCTACCATAACATCCAAACTTATTAGTACTATTTAGCCAATGAATATTGTATGTAATGATTCTAAGCCCATTAAGTGGAATTTCAAGGAGGAGTGGAATGCAAATCAAGATATCAAGGGGCAATTATTTCCATTTGCAGAAATTGGTGTCGATATGGTTCACGAAGCCAATTCTGAAGGACTAATTTGAAATTACTCTCTCAAATGCAGAGCAAGGAGTTATATAGTACAAGAAACTAAAAAGGAGGTAATTATTCATGATAATCAATCAAAATAGCTCACACACAAGTTGGAAAGGACCGGATTGGAATTGAGATATAGTTTAGGGAAAATATGTGATAATATCTTGAAGTAGATTTAGTATCCCCAAAATTCGAGTATGTTACAGGTATCCTAGTTGGACAATCAGAATTCAACCTAGAAGTTCTCAAATTGGAATAAAATTCAAATCTGGATCTAAACCAATTGGGTCAACCAATTTGGTAACCAAGTGGGCCAATAGGGTAAGAGGTTGGTTAACCAAAATATTTTTTGAGTTTTGGTAGGGACTTGATTGTCTGATCTGGTACCCAGTCGGCCAGTTGAAATGTCAGTCTATGTTTTCAATATTAACGTTGTTTTAAGATTGTGATTAGGAAAGGATTGGAATTAGGGATTTTTAAGCCATGACTCTCCTATATAAAGGGGGCATGTCCCTAAGGGTTTAACACATCTTTTGGACAACTTGTGGGACATGTTGGCTATCAAACGTCTCTATTGGAGTGAGGAGGAGACCTAACGGATGGTTTTCTGGGATAGGAGAAAGGTAGTTGTAAAATGATTAGCACATCGACAACTCTAATTCCACTTTAACTTGGTGGACAAGTAGGTGCACAAGATTTTCTCTCATCCTCGTGGGTGAAGTAGAGGCCAAGGTACTTATGTGGAGTCTTGAAGAAGTATTTCCACAAGACGACAAAAAGCTAATGTGAAGAAGACAACCATACAACAACTTGGTGGATGATCCAGATCTCTTGTTGATCTATATGGATTTCTTAGTTCCTAATTAAGATCTAGATCTAGAAGATCGAGTTCTATACTGACAAAAGACGCATCAAGTTGTTGTAAAACTACTATGCACAAAGGTATAATCTTCATCCCTTCTTTTGTATCTAGTTCATTGACATTTTATAGCTATGGTGGATACGATGGATAAGGTATTAAGTGAAGATTTTTTGTTATTCTATTTCTAACCCTTCTTGAAAACTGTACACATATCACTATCATCCACCATGTTCATCAACCTAAACCCAAATAGTTTTGAAGTGAAACTGACCTAGTTTCATCCAAATTGAGCTGAGTTTCAATAGGTTCTTCAATGACCTCTTTGTCAGACAACAACTTATCAATCCCAACCAATTGGCATCAACTAATGAACATTGACCAATAGAATTCAAATATGGCATCCAAAGATGGACTACATCATTGACCTTTGTGACCATCCAACAAGTCAATAACCAACGGAGCAAAAGTACCCCGGTTCATTCTGATTGTGCCAGTTTCATACTAATCAGACTGCATCATCAATAAAATCATCATGGACATCAGCCAATGAGTCCACCACTGACACCAACCAATGACTCCACTAATTGATGTAATAAACCTATAGACTGATGCCATAAAACTGACCTCGATTGACCCAAACCGGTTTGGTTTCACCACCAAACCTCCATGACCAATGGAGAGAAATAAATCCCGGTTCATCAAAATTCGACACTTACTGATATGTTGCCTACCATTAAAAATAACCCTCCTTGGCCTCCATACTAAGGGTACTACTTTTGGTTCCCAGACCTCTTTTTAAGATCTCCATGGCCCAATAGAATACGAATGTCACCCTACACCCATTCCCATCAGTTTGCATCTCTCTTACCATTAGTTGACATCATTCCCATCTACCACCTCCATCGTAGACTATTTTCCAACAGTTTCCACCCTTCACCCATCCATCTACCAGAAAATCCAACCCTGGTTTGTCCAACTGGTGTTAGGTTTGTATCCTTCCACCCATGCAAGCTACTATTCAAGATGAAATCAAGGAAGAAAGAGGCCAAGGAGTCAGATGAAAAAGGAGGATGACACAACATATGAAACTGAATTCATGTATAGGATAAGGAGTGAAATCCACCTCTATTCTATAGGATAATCTATTCCTCTTCCTTTTCCTCTTTACATCTATTGTTCTTCTTTATGTCTATACAAATGATGTATTCCCATCTTTGTTTAGTTCCAACTATGCTTCTCTATGTCTAGTTGAGCTCCTTTCTGGATATGAGTATGTTTTGTGCATGTTTATATAGTTTGACACTCATTAAGTACTTAATATTTAGTTCTAGCATGGAACTTGTCTATCGTCTCTTTTTATTTGTGATGATTGGGTTGACTGATCTCTGTATGAGCTTCAATTTTATTATCCTCAAAATATTAGTGGTACAAACGAGTAAAGAAGGTGTTTTGGACCAAACTCTTAGAGGAGGATGTCTGTGGGACGAACTGCTCAAAATGCAAGGCCATAAAAGTCAAATTAAACATTGTAAAATTGACAATGGTTCATCCAAACCAGGCCGACTTCATTGTGGTTTAGATTCCTAGATGATCTTTTTCCACTACTAATCCCCCTAGAATGTTTGGACTTAAGAGGTAATATGTGATATTTTTGTGTGTTTTTTAATAAAATACAAGAGTGGTATTGTGCATTTGATGGGATTTTAGTCACAATATATGAGAGTGAATGGGTTGACCCCCACAAGAGTGATTTCCATGGTACATGTTGGGTTAGGATGTTAGTTGAAAAAGCTAGGGTTCTTGAGGGTCGTATATGCTCAAGAACAAGGTGCATAACCATTCCAATTCATAGTTTCATATCCAAGAACTCTTCTAGTTTAGTAAGATATGTTGAGATTTATTTATTTTATTTTATTTTTTTGCCTTTTTTACTTGTATGCATGTATCTACCTATATGTTTTTCTTAGCTAAGTAAAGTTTAATTGGGAGATGAAATGTCCTCATATATCTATATTTGACCTATTTCACTAATTTGAGGTTTTATACCATTGTGGGAATTCAAAATGTTATGTTATAAATTTAAATTAAGTTTGATCTCTAATTGAACCATGTCTGTTATATTTGTGTTTCAAACACACATTCCGAGGGCGATCACATCTCTACATTACAATTTGTTAAGACTTGGTTGGAGAATTTCTTCTCTATCAAAGACTTAGTGGAAACAGTCTATGTTGTAGGAATTGATATCTATAGAGATGTGTCTAGAACGCTTCTAGGTCTCAGTTAATGTACATAAACTAACATAGTGTTGAAGGGGATCAACAAGCATGACTATAAGAAAGGAATCTTATATATGTCACACGTAATAAGTCTCTCTAAAACTCAATCTCGAAGATCTTCGGAAGAGAGTGTACACTTGACCAACATACCATAATCTTCTATGGTTGAATCTATCATGTATGCAATGTACGCATACACGGTCATAAAAAAAATCATGTACGCAATGTTATGTACACACATGTATGCTTTGATCCTAATGAGTAGATACAATTTAGATCCTAGTGTGGGTCATTGGGTTGTTGTGAAGAACATACAAAAGTACTTGAAATACATGAAGGATCAACTTTTTATATTCAAAGGTGTCCATGAGCTGGTTATAAAGGGTTACACTATTGTATGATTTGAAACCAATAAGGAAAATTACTAATGACAATCATGCTTTGTGTTTTCCTAAATGGAAAACCTATAATCTTCAAGATTTATAAACAACTGACAATTGATAATTCTGTAACATAGGCCAAGTATATTTCCACATCTAATGCAAAAAACAAGCTAAAAGTATCAAGAATATTAGAAGTAAATTTGAGATGGTTCCAACCATTATTTATGCAGTAGATTTATATTGTTATAACAATGGAGCAATTTCACAAGATAATGAACCTCGACTGCATTAGTGTTTCAAGAACATACTATGACATTTTGCATCTCATACAAGAGTCATACAACAAGGAGGATAAAATATTTGTGGAGTATCGATTGAGAGAAAACATTGATGGACCCTTAAAAAAGAACTATCACAAAAAAGACATGATGTACATGTAAGAGCTATGAAATTTGATTCATTACTGATGGACTCTATTGTAAGATGGTGTTGTTGATTCCATGCCTCAAGTTTGATCTGTACTTAGCTAATAATGGGATTATAAGATCATGGTAACAATGGTCAAATTTAGGTGAAATTATTCTCCAAATTATTCCAATTACTTGAGTGGTAATGATGTGTTTTAGATACAAATCATTGATTCTGAGGTCTTTGACAATAGTGTTGACTTAATTTGGAATATGCATAAGGATGCTCAAGGGAAAGGAATTTTGCAATTGTAGTCATTACTGAAATAGTTCTAAATTGCGTTTAGGATGATATGTAATTCATGAAATTGACTCATAGGTTAGTTGATTGACTACTATTTGAGAGAGTCAATAAGTCAATCCAATGTAAATTGAAACAATGATGAAAAATAAGTAGATGAACTAAACAATCGACTGAGTTCAACTTGATTGATTGGTGTATATACTGGGAAATTTGAGAAGTATAATTATGTTGAGTGAATGTTCAAACAATCCATCAAACATACTACACAATGATTGAGTTGTCAACAAATAGGTAGATTGTATTTTTCTTATGCTAGAATATTTGAGTTGGTCGTCTGGAATATTGTCAGAGTTTTCTATTTTGTTATTAGTTCAAGATTCCAACTAGGAAAAGGACTTGGGTTTTGGGAAATCCTAACCTATGTCTTCCCTATATATATATATATATATATATATATATATATATATATATATATATATATATATATATATTGGGTGATGTGTAAGGAATGACACACAACATTTTCCCAAAATTTCTCATAGAGTGGAAGTTATTCCCAAGTACAACACCCCATGATTGGAGGAGAAAAGGAACAATTGATGCTACCATATAGATATTTTACTTTTTCTTCTATTTCAGATTATAAGGTGACACACTAGGTGTTTCTTACTTCCACATTGATGATGTACTGGTCTTGGAACATGTGGAAATGTTTGAGGATGTTCTTCAACAACAAAAGAAGGATCATATCCTATTAATGTTGAAGACTGGCAAAGTTCTTGCCCGACTATAGCTTTGAATCTAGATCTAGAAGTACAAGGATGCATTGTGATAACATGTGTGATTCTTTTACAACTATAATGCACAATGGTGTATTCAATATCCATTCTTTATATGTATTATACTGGTGTTTTGTCTCTATGATAGATCTTTAAAATGGGTTCAGTCTTGGAATGAGTTTTGCAAGCACATCCTACTTGAAAATCCCAACAATATGTCATTTAGGTCTCATGACCTTAATTTATCATGTAGGTTATTTCATATTGGGATGGGAGAGTCCATCTACTATGGAAATAACCCTAGCATTAAATGTTGTTTGTAGTATGTACTTGGTCATCGTATAAAGTTCAAAATAGAATTTGGTGAGCCCCATAGAGTTAGAACAATGATCTAATACATGAAATGGGTGTTGTTGTAGACAAAACCCATTGACTCCCATAAACCTATGCGTGAGTATACTAGACTGTGGATATATAGGACATATATATTCTATTTTTTGGCATGATGGGCATTTCAAATAAATTAGCTTTGATTTATTGTCACAATTCCTACCCCAAGATGCCTTCAATGATTTCTCTCTTGAGGTTCACCCATTATAGGTGGTTCTTCTCAAAATATTTAAAAGTATTCCACAACAAACTTATCAAGAAAGATAGTCTGAATTGCAATGATTTTTTTTATATTCAAGGTGTTATCAAATTCATAGTGTTACTAATACAATGTGCGTACTATGTGGCAAACTAGTTCACAAAGGATATTTGGTGATAATCCTATGCTAATTTAGCCACTGTAACAACCTATATTGAGTATGTTATGGATTAAAGTTAAGAATTTACACTTTTTAGTCATGCCAATTTTGTACTAACTATAGTAAATGAGAAGCATAGGCCTTTTCTTTTAAGATGAAACCAATTAGTATTATTGTGTTGGTTCATGTCACTAGAGATTTTTATAGAATATATGTGCACATATATATGTTTTAATGGTTCCACTATATGTTTATAATTATTAATTTTGTTCTGAACAAGAGAATTGAGTAACAAACTAAAAGATAAAAATGAGAATAGGGTAACTGATAATTTTTAATAAAACATTTAACAAAGAACTTATACATACATATCATTCCAAACCTAAACTGATATTTTGTTGTTATTTCAACTATAACATGTTAATACATTGATTTTATGGACTAAGGATTTCTACCAATACCGGTTGCATGTCATGGTTGCAACACTTGCAACAAGTACTTATGATTTCGAAGTGATTTATTCTTATTTCTTGAGTTGTTGTTTTATTTGTTTCATGTTGTGTGCTTCTATGTTCTCCTTCACAACTTCAGTTGGAGTACTTATAAGTCATCATGTTATCATCCACATGAACTATAACGTCTTTTAAATAGGTTCCAAAGTGAATAAATACAACTTCTAATCTATTTGGCAGTGGATGTGTAACGGCCTCAAACATAGGTCTATTTTTTCCTAAAAGTTTATATTCTATTTATTTTAAACTTTGTTGAAAAGTATTTACGACCTTGATAGTAATTTCGGATAGTTTGGGCTTTATATTATCACCCACTCACATAGTCATACATGATAGTGACATTGAGAAATTTTGAGAAATTAATTCATATATTGTGGGGTAATCATACATTATGTTGAGTGGGGAAGTCGAATCCGATAATATATTTCCTTCTTTTTCCTAGAGATATTTAATTAGGAATTAATACCGAGAAACTATTTTTATTTTTATGTTTGGGTTGTTATACACCCATTTATAAGTATTAGACACATAACATATTTATAATGACTTCTGAACACGGAATTGTATTCTTTTGTGGCTTACTTATCGGGGATGCAAAATTGGAAATTTAATGTACTCGTGTACAACCTTAATTGCCTTGAGAGAATATTCCATAGTTGACTATAATGGCTCGAACACAACGTGTCACACTGCTCTTGCTCTCAGTTCAGTGAATATTTGCATTTACTTGTCACTGTCTGTTCCCTTCTTTCTTATTTCTTTTTCATGTAACGCCTTCACTTGTTACGGTGTTCACCCGTTCGCGTAGGCCGGACAAAGCGGCTGAAACAGCTGTGTCGTTTGCACTCTCTCCTCTCTGTTGTTTCCTTCCCTTACCCTATTTTATTAACCACACTCCAACAACGGCTGTGTCCACAAGCATAACTGGTGACGACTTCCTCTGTTTCCCCTTCCCCATATTTTCTAGTTCCCATTGGAACCCTAGCCGCCATCCTACATCCCGCAGCGCCAGGAAGCACCATGCAGCGCCAGTATCACCAGGCTATGCTGGGCACCTCCAGGCAGCGCCATCATCCTCTGACCTTCCTCCTTCCATCACCCCTCAAGTGGTAGTGGTTCTGATCTATCGACCACCTGCAAGTCTTCCACGTTGATCGTTAACTCTTCTCCTCATCCGATAGGATGTTGGGACTACTTATCACCAACAAACCCGTGACCTGTTGATTGGCCTCCTACAGATCGGTGTGCCATCAACCTTCTCAACACCCTACAGAACGCCAACCACCATGTCTTAGTTATGCAAATTGCTACCCGACAACGCTGGCTCTGTAAATCACCAACCGTCGTTGCTAGGGTCGTCACCTTCCTTTCCCTGCCTCGTTGTGCCACCACACAGACCCACAATACCTCCTCCTCCTGACCGTCAAACACCTCCTATATATCCTCTCTTGCTTCGCCATGCTTGGTACTCCACCCTCACTCCTGGGACGTGCTTAGGCCCGGGAGATCGCCTGCTCCTCTTCCCCCCTGACCTGCCGCATCAACAATCTGCGCTGGTCTGCAACCATGTCATTTGCAGGCTGTGTCAGTTGCAGGATGACCGACAATATAACCACGGACGAGCCCCCACCACCTTCGTTCTGGATTGGCAGAGTCAGCAGCCAGGCATCACTGATTAGCCGTTGGTGAATATGTACCACCACCATCATCTCACTTTTCTGCAACACCGGTCTGTGCGGGACTACCAGCTACGTCTCACAGCATGTGCTACTCCGACCATGGTGTGCATGTTCTGCACTCCCACCAATTAGTTCTGTTCAACCGTGCGAGGAGATTCAGATCTGAAAGTTAATGCGTGGCGGAATTGTATACTTACGGAGGTAACTTATCCACCCATCTCACTGATTAAATTCTTCTTTACACTCACATACCCATCTTAAATGATATACCAATAAATAAAGGGCACTAAGCAGTAATCATCACAACACAATCCTACCATACCATTAATTTATCGGCCATATATCGCTATCATTGACAAATCGTTGGACTAATACACTAACTACTATTTGTAGAAAAAGGCCACGAAGCACATGTAATCAATAAATTCTATAATAATTAAGTAACCAATAATGGGTTTAGATAAACTCTAGTTATCATTCAACATTTTTGGTCTTAATGTCTCTGAAATACTTTTAGGTTGAGATGGATGAACTAATAAACTAACTCCTACAGATATGGTTGACTACGAAGTTAAGGTATGTACTCCTCCCTATTTATAACTGGGCATTTATGTGACTAAATTTTCCCATAATGAGGCATCTTTTGAAATACTTGCTCTTATTCCATTTGTTGGACAATTCATATACTTTCAGTTGGATTTATTATTATTCTTTTGAAATTACTATCACGTTGAAATGGGTTAATGACCCCATCTGCTATTGTGGTTAAATCATGCCACATGCTTCTGAAAGGTACATCTTGCCACTCTATTTATGCATGTTAGACAATTTGACTAGTTTAACTATCATAAACGCTTATGCGTAACCATTAGGCTACGCTACTTCCGCCCGGGGTGTGCTACTTCCACCTTGTTATATACAGAGGCGTGCTACTTCCGCCTAGGGTGCGCTACTTCCACCCATTTTTACTTAGTTCAATGACTCAGTGGTGTCTTGGCCCTGTTATAGTTACTTTAGTCAAATGTATCAGAATGCAAATGTTTATATGGTTGAATTGTTGATTATGGCAAGAATGGCGATAATAATTATTTATTTGTAATGCCTCATTCTTTTAAAAATTCATTCTCTTGTTACTTCTCATTGAAACTTACCTAGCTTTAACGGTCCTAACACATTACTTTACTTTTGAAATAAATAATGTCCCAGTTAATTTTCTAATGTACATACTCAGCTTTTGCTGACTTATACTCTTTTGTTTTCTATTTTTCTGGGTGTTCCCTCCACCCAGATTTAGGTGCTTTGTAGGGCCGAGACGCAAGATAATTGGGAGGTCATTGGTGAACATAAGGATAGCTTGAGACAACCTTGTTACCCTATGTAGATGGGCTTGTGTATAAATGGATGTAACATTTTCAATTTATGTACCACCTTGGAGTGAGAAAGTTTTGTACATGGGCATATTTTGTAACTTTATAAATAGTTATGTTTTCCGTTGCTTGATTATTCCATGGCTTGTGTTTATACCATTGAGTGGGCCCACTATCGGGTCCCACTCTTTACACGATGTGTTTGAAGTTCTTGTCATTTAGCTGCAAAGGTTCTAGAATACCTGTCTGGGTTGGCTCATCCATCGGATTGTTTGTTACATTAGGTTGCTTTTTTGGATAATGGTTTTAGGTGATGGACCCCTTGTGTTGCTTCCTTCCTTTTTTGGATTTAGTGGAGGGTGCTGCCTTTGTTTCTCTGGGTGGAGTTGACTTGAAGGTGGTTACTATCATTTGCCAGATAATTGGAGTATGTTTTTTTCCTTTTGTGCAAACAATTTGAGTCTCTACACATAAATGATGTACATAGGATGGTGAATGAGCATATAGAAGGAGAGAGATATCTCAAGGATTTATGGTGATGCTACTACTTCAAAAAGAGGTTCCTTATTTTTGTATGTATAATGCTTGTAATGATTTTTTGTATCTATATAATGTCTTACCATTTAGGGGTAATAGGTAAAGTCCCCCATGTAATTTAATTTATATTGAGAAATGTAGAGAAATTTACAATATATTTTTGAGTATTATTGTCCCATTTTAAATTCATGAAAATGTGGTTGTACAAAACAATCACTATTGTCATTTAATTGAGAATTTAATAGTTGTTCCAGATGAATTCAAATCTATTAATTAGGATTTGAAAATGAAAAATAATATATTTATGATGGTCACTACACCTCTAAGTTTGTATTTATTCATCATAATAAATATATTATTGGACAAGTAGACCTTCTTATATATATATATATATATATATATATATATATATATATATATATATATATATATATATATATATATATATATATGATCACTTATAAGGGAGAGTGCTTTATTCAAGGAGTATTTTTGAAGCCTGCAATATTTTTTTTTGAGAGCCTACTCTCAGATATTTGTGAAGGCCTTTTTGTTGTATAAAATCCATCTCTAATGTAGTGAGTTCAATAGCTCATATCAAAACTGGTATACATCTTTGTCTTTTTGGTAAATGAACTTTGTGAATTGCTTGCTTATTTTAATTCATCTACACATCTTCCTTTAAGAAAGTTGACAATAACCTTCTTGCATTTGAAATTGCATAAATCAATTTATGGAAGGTGATCATCCAATCAATCATCCTTTTAAAGACGTGAAGTGAGATAAAACACGAGGATGAGGATACAGTTAGAGGTTCCACTCCCGTTGCCAAGTTTATTCATAATTATATTCCATTCTCTCCCATGGTGAATTTAATATTGTCTAGAAATACCTTTTATGATATTTTGACAAAAATATCTTGGGAAGGAAGCATTCTAAAGATTCCAAGCAATGGTGGAGCCATGTTTAGACCAAGGTGGTCATGTTCCCTACCCCTGGTCCCAAAGTCAATATAAATTATGCATAAAATGAGGCAAATTCATATGCATATGTTAATTGGGGCTCACCCAGGAAATATTACTGATCCTCTTACAATTGACATTGCCCCCTCCACATAATATCTTGGTTGCGCTATTGATTTTAAGATCATATACGCATAAACTAAAACTATTTTGCATGAAAAAACATGAACCTATTACTAATATTTACTCTAGATTTACCCCTATTTTGGGGTTTTACCCGAAGCATCTTATGGGTGTAACTCAAGATATAGGCTTAACATGAAAATCCAATTGAAAAAATACTAACTGTTTTGTATCATGGGGAGTTAACAAACTTGAATCTATCGTCAAGTTAATAAATGAACATCAGTTGTCCATTTACTTCACATGAATATTTAAGTTGAAGTAGATTACTTAAAAATAAAATCTAGTTATATTTAATCGTTCAATTAGGGTGGTCGCATTGGCCTCCTAGGTTTCTTAACAAACTAGATAAGTTTTGTGGCCTCTATCTTCAATAATAAGTTGAAAAGCAAAACATCTTTCACTTAGGTGTCAGTATTCCTATATATGTTAGTCATAGTCATAAAATTGAAAACATGATTTTGGTTTCCCTCTTGTCAATCCCTTAAGTTGTTGTGTATTTTGAGACTAGTGTTTGCCACTAAGATAAACAAATCACCTCACATTAGTGAGCAACTAGTCAACCTGGCGCTCTCTATGATAATGCGATGGTGAAACCTAAATTACCAAATTCAAATTTCTTTGGGACTACCTTATATTCCTTAAGTAAATGAGATCTCACATTTGTAACATTTTCATCTTTAAACTAATCGGATATTACTTACTTAAATTGCTTTAGTTTTATTTACTTAGGATGAATCAGTATTGAGTCCACCAAGGACTGAATCTCCCATTTCAACTGCTTATTCTATATTCATACGTTTATTGAGTTGTTATTATTATAGTAGCCCCTGTATTGGGGTGTTACAAGAAGCATCTTATGGATTGAATCTACAACTATGAATTGGGTTTAACACGATAGTTAAGGTCAGACTAACAAAACTAGTAATCGTGCTTTTATGAGAGAGAGTTATCAAAGATGATCGTTGTGAATAGATCTCTATATTTTTCTCTTTAAATATGGACAGTGCTCCATCACGAAGGCTGTGATGTGGGGAGATGATCCTGGCTTGGGATAAGGTGACAAAGGGGCCATCATGGTGGCCGAACCCCAAATTGCTTGTGACACTGTTAATATTTAATAGGCTGCCTACATTCCGGAAATGGCTGCAATGTTTTGTTGGTGCCATGGGGACTATTTTATCAGTAGAAATTGGAGCGTCAAGGTGACTGTCAGGGTGATTCATGTCGATATAGAAGGAAGGGAGCGTCAAGGTGACTGTCAGGGTGAAAGCCATCGACTGCATGCTCCCAAAGGATGTGAACCCCGCTCTCTCACCCTAGTGTCGCTAGGGTTTCTTCCTCCACAGGCGGCTGGCTGGGGGGAAGGGGTTTGGCCGCCGCAAAATGGTGCCCCGCTCCCCCTCGGCCTCTTCTCGTCCGTCATCAACAAGGTCTCTTCTTCGGGAGGTGTGTGGGTGTGGTATCTTTGGAGACAGCGGTCTTCTTCCTCTCTGTCGTTGAGCCCGACTACGACGAGTTTCCTATCCCCTTTCTCTTTTACTAGTTTTCTATTTTGATTGTTTCTTGTTTTGTCTATCTTGCTGTTAATCAGCGTTGCTTTCTTTCTCGGTCAATTTTGTTGTGGAGTTTGTAGAACACCAATTTGGTACAGGTACTCTACCACATATACATACTCAGGTTGAAGGTATTCCTCATTAAAAGCTGCCTTAACCAGCGAAGGAGAAGAGGGATCTATACATCATTGTCCTTATATGATTCCGATATGAGTTTTTGTGGTAGTTTGTATATGTTCTTGATCTTTGTGTGATATTTTAGTTTATTTTTCTCCTCATGTGGATGTCGTATGCTCCTCCATAATAAATTTGTCTATTTAACTTTAAAAAAAAAAGAAGGGAGTCGTGTTCCCGGTTGTCTTGCCCGTGGTTATGTGAGCCAATTGCCAATATAGTGAGTGTGAGCATTTCATGTTTTTGCTAAATAAATTAGGATACAACGTCCTGCGTGCAATATCAGTATTTTTAACCTGTTTTGATTTGCCATGAAAAGGGGGCGCAGTGAATAAGACTGTCCCTCGATCATTTTTGGGAAAGCTACAAGACGTTATGTAAAAAACCTCCTCATGTGGTGTTTGTATATAGGATGAACATGTAGTGAATAAGACAGTCTTCCCTAAACAGCATGCCGATGTTGATGGCCCGACTAGATTAATTACGAAGTTAGGTTTGCTAGTAATTCCCCAACTCTCTTCTTAGATATATGGCTGGAGAAGCCATGTATATAGCATGGGTTAAGTCTAATATATTGCGGCTAGTACATGGAAAAAAATAGTTTTATGTCTAGTGCAAATGAGGAAGAAGTTTTATCCCATATTGCTCACTCTTAGAATTTTTGTGGTCCTTATATGTAGGATCACATGTAACACTAGTGTCCAAGGGTCCTAGGGGAGTGTTTGCTCACCTCCTTAGTGGATATGCTGACCACAACACACACACACACGCACATCACGCCATGTCTCGCTAGGCCCGGCTCATGCCTGTGGATTGTGGTACATCTTCATTTTGTACTAGGATACAACTACATATTTAATTAATTATTAATTTTATTAATTATTTCTTTCCAAAACAGATTTATTAATCTAATTGAAAAGTGGTTTCCTTGTGGATTTTTCCGCAACATGTACAAGAGAGATCGTCTGATTGCATCTTAATGAGAATATGATTTCAGTTTGTGTAAGGCTATAAATAATTCTCCAGCCATTAAGGTTAAAGACATCTCAAACAAACATCCGCCATCATCCATTTCATTCGTGTTTTACAAACCCTAAGGAGAGTGTTTAGCCATCGCTTCCGTGTTGTTGCTTGGAGTCATTCTTCTCCTACAAGCAACAAGTTCGTTCTTCTTCTCCTTCGAGACGCGATCTGTCAGATGGCGGTTCCTGCGATCAATGGGTTCCGCTGGTAGTACAACCGGACGTCGTCAAGAATGAGCGAGACGACTACTTGCCTCAGGTTTGTCATCAGGTCAGATAGAAGAATGACACTTATCTTTCTGAATTGCGGTCCACTGATTTCTTTAAGTAACATGTTCGTTTTTTAACCAATGATCTAGTCGGTGTTCCTAAGTCTATTTTTATTTTCTCCTGCCTTGTTTATTCTTCTACTTCTTATCTGGATCTGGCATGAACCTGTTAAATTCATTGCACATGTTGTTGTTGCATGTAATGACGTAAATATAAAATTAACAACAATCTTAATAAAATCAATATTTGTGATTGAATAACAATGACCAGTCATGTTGATTCTGGAAATAAAATTGATAGTAGTAGTATGCTTAAGAAATTTACTGGTACCAACTTTACCTGTTGGAAGAGTCAGATGCAAATTTGTCCTAATATTACGGGTTTTTCTCATTACTTAGAAGAGGACCGACCTAAATCTGATCACACAATCCCTGATAATGCAAATATAATTGCTTACTGGAAGAAGGGTGATAAAATGTGCCAAGGGTTGATTTTATTTGGCTTAAATAACAAATTGTATGATTATTACTCAAAGCCGCCTGTTACTACTTCCAAAGTTCTGTGGGAAGAATTAGTGAAGAATTTTCGTACTAAAAACCAAGGTGCTGAAAAGTAATGTGTGTCTAAATTTCTAAAATTTTAGATGGTTGAGGGTAAGTTTGTCTCTGGTCAAATACACAACTTTCATCTCCTATATCATGAACTCTCAGATACAAAGATGGAATTTCCTGAGAAGTTCATTGTTATGTCCAACATAAAAAAGTTCCCTAAGTTATGAGCATCATTTGACATGACTCTTAAACACTACAAATGAGACTTTTCAATGAATGATCTAATGAGGGATATTAAGATACAAGAACATTTAAAATAGAAGACTCTCAAGGTACCTACTAATGCAAACCCTAGTGTCAATTTTACTACTGCTAAAACCAAAGATAAGAAAATAAAAAATATGCATAAACCTAAGGCCAAGATCCAGAAGAAATTGAAGAACAAACCTTGTTGGACTTGTGGACAAGTTGGCCACTGGAACAAGGATTGTCCTTCAAAGAAGACAAAGAAAGTTGTCACATCTGCATCTGAGGAGGTTGTAGTCAATATGATGACTACATCCTTGCACCTCAATGATGGGTATGTTTCTATAAAACCTGAAATCCTTTCTATTTCTGAACCACTTTATTGGATAATTGATAGTGGACCTAATGTACATGTATGTGCAGATAAGACCTTATTTGTGTATTACAAGGCCTCAAGTGGTCGTTCCATGACTTTGGGCGATTCCAGCTCTATAGAAGTCAAGGACGAAGGATGGGTGGACTTCAAATTCCGTTCAAGGAAGGTTATGACACTTCATAGAGTCAGGCATGATCCAACCATTCGACACAATATTCTTAGAGGCGTAATTTTAGTTAGTGAAGGTTTTAGAGTAGATTGAAATTGCAATATGGTTATTATTACACTCCTTTGTGATTCTTTTTTTGTTGGCAAGGGGTATCTATATGATGTGGAGAACTTATTTAAGATTCTTATTGAACCTATATCAAATTCTATTTAAATTTTGAATGATAAGAGTTCTATATGCATGAACTTTGTATCATCTGATGTTTGGCATTCACATTTGGGACATGTTAATGTTGCCTCAATGAAGTGCACGATGAATCTGAATTTAATCCCAAAATGTGATTTTAGCAATAATAAATGTGAAATTTGTGTGCAAGCTAAATTGCCTAGGAAACCTATTGATTATGTGAATTGGAATTCAGAATATTAGATTTAGTGCATACTGATATCTGTGAATATTGGATTTAGTGCAATCAAGTGCGTTATTTCATAACTTTTATTGGCAATGCTAGTAGATACAATTATGTCTTTTTACTTAGAAGTAAAGATGAGGCATTGGATAAATTTAAAATTTATAGGAAAGAAATTGAAACTTAATATGACAAAGTATTTAAGTGATTAAGGTCTGATAGGGGAGGAGAATATACCTCGAATTAGTTTTTAGAATTTTTCCAATTGCATGGTGTAGTTCATGATGTTACCGTTCCGTATTCATCACAGTCTAATGGGATAGATGAACATAAAAACTGAACCCTTATAGATATAGTAAATGTTTTACTCCAAATCTTAGGCCTACCCAACTTCATGTGGGGGAAGCTTTGAATGTGGCTTGCCATATTCTGAATAGAGTTTCGCATAAACATGTTGAAAGTAGTTTATTTGAGTTATGGAGAGGAAGAAAATAGAGTCACAAATATCTTCGAGTGTGGGGGTGCATTGCTAAGGTACTTCTCCCTGAACACAAGAGGAAGAAATCGGGACAGGAAATGATTGATGCCATTTTCTTGGGGTATGTAGAGAAAAGTTATGCCTAGTATTTCCCATGAAATTTGGTGTGGCCAATGAAGTATCTCAAGAGGATTCATTCACCACATGTTCCATTCCTAAGCACGTGGAAAGGATGAAAAATGTGGGGGAGACTCAGAATAAGCTATTTTTGAATCTGATGATTCAGAAGAAACTATTGAACCAAGGAGAAGTAAATGGCCTAGGACCTCCAAGGACTTTGGAAGTAAGTTTCTCACTTACAATGTTGAGGATGATCCTATAACTTTCAAACAATCTATGGAATCTCTAGAAGCTAAGTTTCGGAAAGAAGTCAATAATGATGAAATCCAATCAATTTTGTGGCATCCAACTTATAAAAACAAGATTCACTTAAGTGGAAGCGAATCATTTGCAACAGATTACTGAAATCATTAAAAATTAAAACTTTTTGCAAAGAGATCCACACATAGGAAATATTTTTCATCAAGAACCAAAGTATAACATTTACATCATGGTTCCTAAGTACATAACTTGTATCATCTCTTCTCGAGGATTACAACACCAGCTGCCCTATTATCATTATATACAAACAGCATAAGAACCTTGAGTCATCAAGCCAAAATCTCAGATCGATTCATTAAAATCACCAACTATAAACTCTGAGGACCTGAGAGTACAAAGACGACACATAGGACTACTATCTTTATGACTTGACAGGCAGTATCTCCACCTGAGATATTACTGTTGTCCCTGATGTTGTTGTTGTTCTTTTTCCGCTATGGGGTTTCTGTCTCTTTGTCTGCGTCCACCTAAAATCATTGGATCCCACGAGGGTGAGACAATTATAAATTGTCCCAGCGGGAGATATAACTCTCCACCAAAACATTGTTATAGTAGTTTATCAGAATATAACTAAGCAGAAGGATTTGATGTATATTTAACAGCAGATAAATCACTGTATGAACAGAGTGAAGTAGTCTCCTTTCCTAAGGAGAACATTGCATCTACTCATGGTAGAATATTAATTCATCCATCTACTTGCAATGAATGTAAAGGGATATAAATAACATCTATCAACTAGAGATGCATAAAAGAAATGTAACATCAGCCAGTAAATTTCTATATTCAATCCTTAAGCAAACACCCTATATGGCTGATTACATTTTACAATCACACTTATACCCTGAGGAGATGAGGTATACTGCTCATACTCCAACCGACCACTGCAAAGTCGAAATCGGTACCATACAAGGTCAATGGAAGAGTCGGCTTCCAAGACTTCTCACATCTCAGTCAGTACGAGACAACATGCAGGACGTCTTGTGTCTCTTCGAGATAGCTTTCCAGGGTATAATGGCAACTTTGCTATTAGAGTTACAGTGGCGTGCTGCACTCTCTTCGCGATCGAGAGGTTTCATGTTTACCTCCATCGATCCGGCATTACTATCATTGGGAGATGTGTACTGCATCTATCCCAATCATCGGGAGATTCGTGATACATCTATCCTGATACAAATAATGAAGGATTGAGAGATTTGATGTTTACCTTCTATCAATTCCCTCATTAGGACGTCAGGATACATTTGCCCATTGCCCCCACATATTCAAAATATGTGTTCTGGGTTTTACCGCATAGCACCCATTTCACCATCACCTATTGTTGACGATGATGGATCTATGGTCAGGGATCTACATGATATGATTTCACTTGATTAATTAAGCACCTTAGCATATTCTTTTAGCATCAGTCAAGTTCTCAAACATAACTTATTCAGACAAATGCTACAAAGATTCATGTACTATTTTCATCAATCACTTCTCAGACTTTATAAGACATTGGGATCTCAGTCCCTTAATTCATTTCTTAAAAGTTCACATCTCTCACAAACATCATTATCATACTTATCAAATGTGGGTATTTATACCTTCAGTTCATTACTAATCACTGTTACCACTTGTTAGATAACTATTATCTCTAGGTCCTTAGACCGAGGTATACATGATGCTAGTTACACCAACATCTCACATGGCTCACAAGGCCCATTAAATGTCTTGTCACCTTTCACTAGGAAACAAAACTCATATGACTCATAAGGTTCATGTACATCTTGTTAATTTTACTAAGCAACAACAACATTAAGGCACACAAGGTCAATCAATATTTTATTATATAAAAGCCATAGCTCAAATCTGGCTATGATCATCATCTCATGATATCTGCATGGTTAATAGACATGATGACAGTCATAAAAGTCACTTATCACATCATGTGATACAATAGTAACACCACCATTCCTTTATTAGGATTAGGGTTTACTATCAATTAGGATTTTCCATTCCATTACCCAATTCAGGGTTAGGATCTCCCATTTCTCATTAGTTATGGTTTCATGTTTACATCATTAGTTCAACCCTAATATATTGCTCCACCCCTCTAGAAGCATTCAATACTATCATAAGTATTTACTCATGATCATTACTTTCATCATATACCATTTATGAATATCAATTCAAGGTATGAGTTCATCTCTCAACCTTACCATTGTATGTTTATATCATACCCATTATCTTGGATTAACCCCTTTCTCATAGTGTTTAGCCAACACTTATCAAAGTGCATTGAATTCATTACATATTCATTGTAATAATTTACATAATACACACTTCTTGTATTTCTTATCCAAGTATGTTGGATTGAGATGCATCAAGGTATAGGTATAACAATCCTGAAATGCTAAATGTGATATCTATCATGTCCTGATGTATCACTTTTCTCCTCATTCCATCTTACTTAAGATAATCAACTGACCTTGTATTAAGGTATTTCCCTCTTAATACTTTTAACCATTCACCTATCATTTTCATCATATAGTGCATAGGTTACACATTAGTATTGTCCAACTATCTTTAATGATATGGACTTATCTAATGGTTAAGCATTGTTGATATAAAATAATCCACTATCAACCTCTTTAGGTATTTCAACTCTTAGGATGTTATCCACATCACAATTTAATGTTACATACATCATTCCTAAGAGTTTCATGTCCTCATATTTATAAGGTGTATAGGGTTGTTACACATGTATAGAGTTGGACATATAATGATCTAGGCATTATCTTGTCTCTTATACCCTTACTCATTAGAGTATCAATATTACCATTCATATGGTTTATCAATTTTACCCATCATGGGTGTAACATTCTCATCTTACTTGATTATATTAGCCACACCCTTCTTTAGCGTATTGACCAATATATTATCACTAGGGTTTCATATATCAATACATGGTATCACCCTAGATTTGAGTCTCACATCACATCATTATTCAGGATTCCACATAATATCATTCTTATTTAGGGTTTCATATGCATTATCCTCGATTAGGGTTTCACATTCAAATACCCACAATTAGGGTTTACCATTCATCCCAATTAGGGTTTTGAATTATATTACCCTGAATTAGGGTCTCACATGTCATCACCCTTAATTAGGGTTACATCCTTACCATAGATCAGGATTATACCTAGCATTTCTCTAATTACAATTAAGGTTCATCAATCTTCTTGATTAGGGTTTCATGATCTCTTTATCATGGATCATTCCCTAAAATTTATAGTTAATTTATATTGAAAGCATTGAGGCTTATCCATTACATGATTATTCTACATGTATTGATTTCTCTCTCTCTCATCCTCTCTAGAATATTGACTATGTCAAACTTGGTTAGATTAGGTCATTCAACCCTTCAATTAAGTTTATTCAATTAGGGTTGACATAGCATATTGAAGTATTGCTTATCTAAGTTTCAGGGATTAACTCATCTAATATTACCAATCACTTGACTAACGGTACAACCCTAGTGATTTTCTTTAAGATAAATTAGTAACAAATATAGGGTCAATTGATCCTTCATCTCATGAAGTTATCAATTGATTTGATCACTTTATGTTACCAAACGATCTTGATCCTTTGATCTCTAAATGGTTTGAAACTGTTTAAGAAAATTGCCTTTCAAACTGAATGGGCTTGGGTCTCCAAATGGTTTGAGACTGTTTGGTCCCAAACGGTCTTGAGACCGTTTAGGCTCAAACGGTCTTAAGACTGTTTGGTCCAAACCATCTTAAAACCGAATGGACCAAAAAGTCCTTTCAACACTGACACGATTCATGATTTCAATTGATGAACCAATTATCAATTGAGTCCTTTATTTATTTACCACTTGAAATATTAAATCAACCTTCAATTAGACCATCAATTAGGGTTTTGAACTCAACTGATCTAGGATTTCAACTCAAGGAACCTTCAATTAGGGCTTGGAATCGAATAGCCATCAATGATCAACATTGTGGAATTGATTCCATTGCAACTAATGAATCATTATCAAATTTTTGATATGACCAGACCCCAAACGGACTTGAGTTCATTTGGATGACCTCCAAATGGTCTTGAGACCGTTTGCCCCATTCCAACCTTGAAATTTGTGGAATTTAATAGGGTTTGGGTCATTGGATAGATCATCAAATCAGCAATTGATTGCATTTCAATTTGGTATCTTTGGACCTTCAAATACTCTACCATACTTAACCCTAGACCTCGAAACGGTCTTGGTTGACCTCCAAACGGTCTTGAGACCGTTTGGGTGACCTCCAAACGGTCTTGAGACTGTTTGGGATAATTCAACCCAAAAACCTCAATTAACCAAATTGAAAATCAGCACTTAACCCGATTATGGTTTACTAATTAATTAACCTTCAACTGATGATCCCTTTGGAATTCATTAATAAAATTTGATAGGTCATCAACCATATCCATTAAAATCAGAATTCCCAAACGGTCAACCATGTTATACTCTCCCAAACGGTTTGGGGTTCAAACCTCCAAACGGTTTGGAAATCGTTTGGTCACCAAACGGTTTGGAAGTCGTTTGGTCTCTAAACGGTTTGGTGAAACCGTTTGGACCAAATTGTTGAAACCGTTTTCAAGGGATATTTGGGGAGGTGTATTCTTATGATTATGTAATCATCATAAAGCTCTAAACCCATGAAACTTGCTGTGATTTTCATAGTGATTGCATCAATCAACCAAACAAAATTTTGAAAATGGAGAAAGGATCATTAATTGATAAGGAATTGAATGCAATAACAATAATAAGGGTTCAAGTTATAAAACCCACCTCCAATTGAGATCCAAAGCTTCAAGCCCACGTCAACAATGGTGGATGGAACTCCTTTCACTATCCCAAGGCTCGTCCTCAAGCTTTGAGTGAAAAGGAATGGTTAGAATTGAAGAGGGAATCGAGATAGGATGAAATCATGCATTGATTTGTGATTTCCACCATGGATTCAAGGGAAAGAGGGTCAAGAAAGTTACCAACAGGTTGGGGCTCGTTCCCCTCTTGCTCCCAAGCTCCCAAGGTTGTTTTGTAAGTAAAGGGTGGAAGTGAATTCGAAATTCCCCTTTTACTCTATGGATAAATGAGCTTATATGCAATTTTTATTAAAAATTCAATTAGGAGAGAGAATGTAGGAATTATCTCCCCCTTATCCCTGCCATTTGCCCCCTTCTCTTCCTTAGGGACGAGTCTATACTCCTTGACTATTATTCCTCTCAATTATCCACAATTTAAAGAAAAGCAAATTCAGCACCTTAAATCATTTTATAATAATATCCGTAAGTGAGTGGATATTTCTTTTTCTTATATAATAATGTGAGTGAGTTATCCACTTTCTTTGGATATTTTCGTGCCTTTGCAAGGAAAAATCTCTTCCAACTTATTTGCAAATTCATCCCTCAACTTTTGGTTGAAGGGCACTTTAATTAATATATTTCTTTTTGCATTAAATTGAATTAGGGTTTCAATTATGCTTAAATCTTGATTATTTTAATACCAAGATTCTCTCTCCTACAAATTAATTCAAATGAGTCACCCCTCTCATTTTCTTTGCTCGACATGATGCCAAGAAACATAAGGGACCTTATTGAAGTGGTAACTTGCATATTGAACCCTAGGTTTTGGGTAAATTGCACTTTCCACCAAAACTAGGTTTTAATGCACAAATATTGCTTTATCAGCTCTTTCTTGGTACTCAGGATTGTGAAAGCCATACCACTGCATTATATTCATTCCTATGATGCTTCAACACATGAGGAATATTTATTCATGTAACATTTGCAAGTTAACCCCTCAACTTGGGTAATTTGCATTTTAGTCCAAACTAAGCAAACATTGCTGCAACATTATTCAAACATGACCAAAATTAAAACATAAGTTCCTCTTGAGCCTTAATTACTTTTCACAATATAAAATTAAGGATCTAGTTAACTTGCTTAAGAAAAACTACCAGGGTTAAGGCATAACCCATGTCAGGGATGTTACAAATTATAAACCCCTAACAAGGATTTCGTCCCCGAAATCCCAGATAAAGGAAAATAGATATTATTCATTCATCATATTATCTAATCTCCACATAACATTTCATTGTTATGGAGACACGATAAAGCTTTGATCATCATATTATTATTCCACACAAGTTTATCATGGAATGGTTCACATGGGACACATACTCCACTGCCCTTTTTATTATTAACTATGGAGTTAATTCTGTGTCAGATAACACTTTCCTTATCTTTACCATTTCATGTAACTGATTCTTGTTTCTAAGAAGTCTCCCATGCTCCTTAGTTAATTCAGCATTTCACTTTCATGATCACAATTATGTTGTCACCCATTTTTCTTAAAGGTATCTTTAATTATTATGTTTATGCAAAGAATAAACCCCTAGCATGTGATGTTCATACTATTTTAATGATTAATCTGATTTCATGGTTGACCATTCTAGGTAGTCAACATAAACCATCTGGTATTTCTTAGATACCAGAATCTCTTACCTTGGTATCTGTCACATGTGTTGAAAACACATCACATATTTATCTTCCTTTCAGCTTGGGACATCACTTGTTACCTATGTCTTCATCTTGGAACCAAAGTCCAAGATAAACTGATACTTATCTAAGTATTCATCATATGAACATTTTTATCTTATGCACATCAAGTGTCCTAAGACCCACATGATTTCCATGTCCTCGAAAGGAAAGAAAACAAGGAATCATATTTCTCTTATTATTTCATGTATTTTCAACTATTTATGAATCATTTACTCTTTATATCAACCTAGGTTCCTTGCCCTCAGCATAGGAATCTATAAGGATGATCACATAACATTATTCCCTTCTTTATTATTATTTAACATGTTCAGGAGCATCTTGTGTTCTCATCACATTTCCTATTTCCACATTATGGGAAAAGATCTTACAAACTTTATTGAACATGGATCACTTTCCTTGTTCCCATCTTATCTTATGAGGAGTATACTTTTAATTCCTCATACACACATGCTTATCTGAGATTATCTCAGACTTCTCTTTGTTGTACTTAGGATATGACACCTTTATCCATACCATATTTCAAATTTCATGATACTCACTAGATTGTCTCAGAATGACTGATTGATCAGAGCAATCAAAAAGATAACAATCTAGGAGTTTCCATACTCACTTTATCATCAATAGTTGTATACCTGGCCAGGGTATATAAATACTGAGATTAATTAGTATGCACTTTGTATACTATTAGTTTCCTTCCTTTTCATATTATCATGAGCATAAGATTCATCATTTCTATATTTTATCTGTGCATCTCTTCTATACCTCATCTTCTCTCATAGAGGTAAGAACAATATAAAACATCTATAATGTTTACTATGCAAAATGTAAGTCCTCATAGGACTAATCAAGGAAAAATCAATAAATTTATTTCTCAATCAAACTCAGGAAACCATAAAATGACATATCAGAATGATATTATTTTGTCTAACCTATCATGATTCGTGGATGGTTCACTACCTCAAGCTGATTCTTCCTCAAAGGTTGATTCACCATACCATTTCTAGATGATCAATCTCTCGCCAGATGTCCTACCTGTCTACACTGGTTGCAAGTCCTGAGCTCTAGATGTGGTCTAGAAGGTTCTTTACCCTTTCTAGATAGCCATTGCATTGGTACATTTGGCCCTGGTTGTACCGATGGTACCAAAAACTTCTTCTTTTTGGAACTACCAGGCCTCTGTTCCTGGATTTGGATAGGCCTTTTCTCAATTCTTCCTTCATATTCCTTTTCTGGACAATTAGGTCTGATATGTCCAGGCTTCCTACACCTATGGCAGATCCTAGTTTCAGATTGTATCCAATTCCTTTCATCATTATTAATTGCTCCAACTGGCTGATGTTGAGCAAGAAACCTATTGGAGTTCAACACTTCATCATTTCCTATTGCTTCAACCTATTGATGTTGGTTACAAACCTATTGATCTTTAGAACATTGTCATTGGAGGCTGGTAGTCTAGGTTGCAATGCTAATGCACGATCTACTATATGCATCATAGCTATCCTAAATTGCTGAATTAGAGCAGGGAAAGCTGGGCTATCTATCATGGCTAGGTCAAACTGGGGATGTACAGGTGTATGTTCTTCTCTACTCTGATCCCCTGCATCCCTTCTTGGTGCAATATTGCTACTTTATGCAGAAAACTCCTCATGTGACCCAGTCATCTTCAAGTTCTTCTTCTCCTATATGAGCAGAAGACATTATCAGATACACTGGAAGATACTAGAACAGACTCTAATACCTTAGTCCTATGTCTCTGTAGACTCAGCGAACCTAGAGCTCTGATACCACTAAAATTGTGGCATCCGACTTATAAAAACAAGATTTACTTAAGCGGAAGCGAATCATTTGCAGCGGATTACTAAAAATCACTAAAAATTTAAACTTTTTGCAAAGAGATCCAGACATAGGAAATCTTTTTCATCAAGAACCAAAGTATAACATTTACATCCTCGTTCATAAGTACCTAACTTGTATCATCTCTTCTCGAGGATTTCAACATCTGCTGCCCTATTATCATTATATACAGATAGCATAAGAACCTTGAGGCATCAAGCCAAAATCTCAGATCGATTCATTAAAATCACTAACTATAAACTCCGAGGACCTGAGAGTACAGAGACGACACATACGACTACTACCTATATGACTTGACAGGCAGTATTTCCACCTGAGATATTACTGCTATCCCTGATGTTGTTGTTGTTCTTTCTCTGCTATGGGGTTTCTGTCTCTTCATCCGCGTCCACCTAAAAACATTGGATCCCATGGGGGTGAGACAGTTATAAATTTCCCCAGTGGGAGATATAACTCTCCGCCAAAACATTGTTATAGCAGTTTATTAGAATAAAACTGAGTAGAAGGATTTTATGTATATTTAAAAGAAGATAAATCTCTATATGAATAGAGTGAAGTAATCTCCTTTCCTAAGGAGAACATTGCATCTAATCATGGTAGAATATTAATTCATCCAATTACTTGCAATGAATGTAAAGGGATATAAATAACATCTATCAACTAGAGATGCAAAAAGAAATGTAACATCAGCCATTAAATTTTCGTATTCAATCCTTAAGAAAACATGCTATATGGATGATTACATTTTACAATCACACGTATGCCCTGAGGAGATGAGGTATACCGCTCATACTCCAACCGACCACTTCGAAGTCAAAATCG
Source organism: Alisma plantago-aquatica (assembly GCA_963693085.1). Classification (NCBI taxonomy): domain Eukaryota; kingdom Viridiplantae; phylum Streptophyta; class Magnoliopsida; order Alismatales; family Alismataceae; genus Alisma; species Alisma plantago-aquatica. The sequence goes on from OY856410.1 coordinate 191,956,647, forward strand.
GTACGATACAAGGTCAATGGAAGAGTCGGCTTCCAAGACCTCTCACATCTCGGTCAGTACGAGACAACATGCAGGACATCTTGTGTCTCTTCTAGATAGCTTTCTAGGGTATATTGGCAACTTCGAAGAGTTATAGTGGTGTGCTGCACTCTCTTTGCGATTGAGAGATTTCATGTTTACCTCCTTCGATCCAACAATAATATCATTGGAGATGTGTACTGCATCTATCCCAATTATCGAGAGATTCGTGATACATCTATCCCGATACAAATAATGAAGGATTGAGAGGTTTAATGTTTACCTTCTATCAATTCCCTCATTAGGACGTCAGGATACATTCACCCAGTGCCCCCACATATTCAAAATATGTGTTCTGGGTTTTGTCTCAGAGCCCCCTTTTCACCATCACCTATTACTGACGATGATGGATCTATGGTCAAGGCTCTACATGATATGATTCCACTTGATTAATTAAGCACCTTAGCATATTATTTTAGCATTAGTCAAGTTCTCAAACATAACTTATTTAGACAAATGCTACAAAGAAACATGTACTATTTTCATCAATCACTTCTCAGTCTTTATAAGACATTGGGATCTCAGTCCCTTAATTCATTTCTTGAAAGTTCACATCTCTCAACAGCATCATCATCATATTTATCAAATCTGGGTATTTATACCCTCAGTTCATTACTAATCACTGTTACCGCTTGTTAGATAACTATTATCTCTAGCACCTCAGACCGAGGTATACATGATACTAGTTACACCATCATCTCACATGGCTCACAAGGCCCATAAAATGTCTTATCACCTTTCACTAGGCAACAACTTACTCATATTACTCATAAGGTTCATGTACATTTTGTTACTTTTACTAATCAACAACAACATTAAGGCACACAAGGTCAATCAATATTTTATTATATAAAAGCCATAGCTCAAATCTGGCTATGATCATCATCTCATGATATCTGCATGGTTAATAGACATGATGACAGTCATAAAAGTCACTTATCACATCATGTGATACAATCGTAACACCGCCATTCCTTTATCAGGATTAGGGTTTACTATCAATTAAGATTTTCCATTCCATTACCCAATTTAGGGTTAGGATCTCCCATTTCTCATTAGTTAGGGTTTCATGTTTACATCATTAGTTCAAACCTAATATATTGCTCCACCCCTCTAGGAGCATTCAATACTATCATAAGTATTTACTCATGATCATTACTTTCATCATATATCATTTATGAATATCAATTCAAGGTATGAGTTCATCTCTCGACCTTACCATGGTATGTTTATATCATACCCATTATCTTGGCTTAACCCCTTTCTCATAGTGTTTAGCCAACACTTATCAAGGGCATTGAGTTCATTCCATATTCATTGTAATAATTTACATAACACACATTTCTTATATTTCTTATCCAAGTATGTTGAATTGAGATGCATCAAGGTATAGGTATAACAACCCTGAAATGCTAAATGTGATATCTATCACGTCCTGATGTATCACTCTTCTCCTCATTCCATCTTACTTAAGATAATCAACTGACCTTGTATTAAGGTATTTCCCTCTTAATACTTTTAACCATTGACATATCACTTTCATCATATGGTGCATAGGTTACACATTAGTATTGTCCAACTATCTTTAATGATATGGACTTATCTAATGGTTAATCATTGTTGATATAGAATAATCCATTATCATACACTTTAGGTATTTCAACTATTAGGATGTTATCCACATCATAATTTAATGTTACATACATCATTCCTAAGAGTTTCATGCCCTCATCTTTGGAAGGTGTATAGGGTTGTTACACATGTATAGAGTTGGAAAAATAATGATCTAGGCATTATGTTGTCCCTTATACCCTTACTCATTAGAGTATCAATATTACCATTCATATGGTTTATCAATTTTACCCATCATGGGTGTAACATTCTCATCTTACTTTATTATATTAGCCACACCCGTCTTTAGTGTATTGACCAATATATTATCACTAGGGTTTCATATATAAATACATGGTATCACCCTGGATTTGAGTCTCACATGACATCATTATTCAGGATTCCACATAATATCATTCTTATTTAGGGTTTCATATGCATTACCCTAGATTAGGGTTTCACATTCAAATACCCACAATTAGGGTTTACTATTAATCCCAATTAGGGTTTTGAATTATATTACCATGAATTAGGGTCTCACATGTCATCATCCTTAATTAAGGTTACATCCTTACCATAGATCAGGATTATACCTAGCATTGATATAATTAGGGTTAAGGTTCATCAATCTTCTTGATTAGGGTTTCATGATCTCTTTATCATGGATCATTCCCTAAAATTCATAGTTTATTTTTATTGAAAGCATTGAGGCTTATCCATATCATGATTATTCTACATGTATGGATTTCTCTCTCTCATCCTCTCTAGAATATTGACTAGGTCAAACTTGGTTAGATTAGGTCATTCAACCCTTCACTTAAGTTTATTCAATTAGGGTTGACATAGCATATTGAAGTATTGCTTATCTAAGCTTCAGGGATTAACTCATCTAATATTACCAATCACTTGGTACCCTAAAGTTACAACCCTAGTGATTTTATTTAAGATACATTAGTAACAAATATAGGGTCAATTTATCCTTCATCTCATTAAGTTATCAATTGATTTGATCACTTTATGTTACCAAACAATCTTGATCCTTTGATCTCTAAACAGTTTGAAACCGTTTAAGCAAATTGCCTTTGAAACCAAATGGGTGTGGGTCTCCAAACGGTTTGATATTGTTTGCTCCCAAATGGTCTTGAGACCGTTTGGGCTCAAACAGTCTTAAGATTGTTTGGTCCAAACCATCTCAAAACCGAATGGACCAAAAAGTCCTTTCAACACTTACACGATTCATGATTTCAATGGATGAACCGATTATGAATTGAGTCCTTGATTTATTTACCACTTGAACTATTAAATCAACCTTCAATTAGACCATCAATTAGGGTTTTGAACCCAATTCATCTAGGATTTCAACTCAAGGAACCTTCAATTAGGGCTTGGAATCGAATAGCCATCAATGATCAACATTGTGGAATTGATTCCATTGCAACTAATGAATCATTATCAAATTTTTGATATGACCGGACCCCAAAGGGTCTGAGGCCGTTTGGATGACCTCCAAATGGTCTTGAGACCGTTTTCCCATTCAACCCTTGAAATTTGTGGAATTCAATAGGGTTTGGGTCATTGGATAGATCATCAAATCAGCAATTGATTGCATTTCAGTTTGGTATCTTTGGACCTTCAAATACTCAACCATACTTAACCCTAGACCTCCAAACGGTCTTGAGACCATTTGGGTGACCTCTAAATGTCTTGAGACCGTTTGGGCTAAGTCAATCCAAAAACCTCAATTAACCAAATTGAAAATCAACACTTAACTTGATTAGGGTTCACTAATTAATTAACCTTCAACTGATGATCCCTTTGGAATTCATTAATCAAATTTTATAGGTCATCAACCATCACCAACATCATAATTCCCAAACGTTCAACCATTTTCAACTCTCCCAAATGGTTTGGGGTTCAAACCTCCAAACAGTTTGGAAACCGTTTGGTCTCCAAACGGTTTGCTGAAACCGTTTGGACCAAAATTGTTGAAATCATTTGCAAGGGATATTTGGGGAGGTGTATGCATATTATGATGTCATCATCATAGAGCTCTAAACCCATGAAACTTGCTGTGATTTTCATGGTGATTGCATCAGTCAACCAAACAAAATTTCGGAAATGGAGAAAGGATCATCAATTGATAAGGAATTGAATGCAATAACAATAATAAGGGTTCAAGTTATAAAACCCACCTCCAGTTGAGCTCCAAAGCTTCAATCTCACGTCATCAATGGTGGATGCAACTCCTTTCACTATCCCAAGGCTCGTCCTCAAGCTTTTAGTGAAAAGGAATGGTTGGAATTGAAGAGGGAATCGAGATAGGAAGAAATCATGCATTGATTTGTGATTTCCACAATGGATTCAAGGTGAATGAGGGTCAAGAAACTTACCAATAGGTTGGGTCTCATTCTCCTCTTTCTCTCAAGATCCCAAGGTCGTTTTTCAAGCAAAGGGTGGAAGTGAATTCGAAATTCCCCTTTTACTCTATGGATAAATGAGCTTATATGCAATTTTTATTAAAAATTCAATTAGGAGAGAGAAAGTAGGAATTATCTCCCCCTTATCCTTTCCACTGCCCCCTTCTCTTCCTTAGGGACGAGGCTATCCTCCTTGCTTCTTATTCCTCTCAATTATCCACAATTTAAAGAAAAGAAAATGAAGCACCTTAAATCATTTTATAATAATATTCATAAGTGAATGGATATTTCTTTTTCTTATAATAATGTGAGTGGGTTATCCACTTCCTTTGGATATTTTCGTGCCTTTGCAAGGCACAAGCTCGTCCAACCTATTTGCAAATTCATCCCTCAACTTTTGGTTGAAGGGCTCTTTAATTAATATATTTCTTTTTGCATTAAATTGAATTAGGGTTTCGATTATGCTTAAATCTTGATTATTTTAATATCAAGATTCTCCCTCCTCCAAATTAATTCAAATGAGGCGCCCCTCTCTTTTAATTTGCTCTACATGATGCCAAGAAACGTAAGGGACCTTATTGAAGTGATAATTTGCATATTGAACCCTAGGTTTTGGCTAAATTGCACTTTACACTAAAACTAGGTTTTAATGCACAAATATTCCTTTATCAGCTCTTTCTTGGTACTCAGGCATGTGAAAGCCATACCACTGCATTATATTCATTCATATGATGCTTCAACACATGAGGAACATTTAGTTATGTAACATTTGCAAGTTAACCCCTCAACTTGGGTAATTTGAATTTTAGTCCAAACTAAGCAAACATTGCTTCAACATTATTCAAACAGGACCAAAATTAAAACATAAGTTCCTCTTGAGCCTTAATTACTTTTCACAATATAAAATTAAAGATCTAATTAACTTGCTTAAGCAAAACTCCTAGGTTTAAGGCATAACCCAGGTCAGGGATGCTACAAATTCTCTCAAATGGAACTTGGGAATTGGTTGATCTTCCTCCTAGTTGTTCTGTAGTTTGTTGCAAATGGATCTTTAAAAGAAACTTAATGCAGATGGGACAATTAATAAGTATAAGTCTAGGTTTCTTGCTAAGGGTTACACATAGAGGGAAGGAATATATTATTTAGATATGATTCCCTTGTTTCATGTATGACCACAATCTGATTGCTTATAGCATTGCTTTCCATTTATAATCTTTGTATCCATCAGATGGATGTGAAGGTCGCATTCTTACATAGTGATCTTTAGGAAGAGATATATATGGAAGTGTTGGTATGTATGCCCAAAGATCCAATCATATGGTGACTGGGATATGGCATTAGAGACTTGATTTGATAATAATAAATTCAATATTCCAATTTATTTTATATATTCAATTATCATATAATGAATTGCATAATAAATCTCTAGAGAATTATATTACTCAATGACGTATTTGTTCAAGTTACTAACCTTGTGGATGAGATCATTTGGATGTTAAGAGTACATATACATATTCTCATTATGTCCGTGATGTGTTTTTATTGTGCAAGGTTGATAGACAAAAATAGCACATAAGATCAGAGTGTGAATTAGTTGATGACAAAATCTCATTTCTCATGATATGACAATATCAACTCAAGCACACAGATGCATGCTAGAGAATAGTGTATTGGATACACCCAATCTGAAATGACACATGGTGTAAAGACTCGATCTTTACTGTCAAATGTTTAGAAAATAATATCAAAAACATATACAACTTTATTTGAATCATGCTTGTTCATCAGAGTCGTGGAAGCTTACAAATATGATTATAAAGTTTAAGAATACAATATTTATTACTATCTAGTCTTCAACGGAGGACTACCGAATGCATGTTTCTTCAAGCTCTTCCATCTACCACTTGCCCATTAGTTCCCAGAGGGAACGAAACCATAGATGGACCCCATTGAAGGGAAAATAAAGGTAAGCAAAGTTGGTACTAAATTCTTTTATTGAGTTATTTATAAATATAAGTTATATGTAGCAAGGTAATATCAAATCTAGGTAAGGAATATTTGGTGGACTAAGTTTTTCAAAGTAAGAATGCAATATTTCAATGTTTTTATTTTGAGATCGAAGCTCCACAAGGCTATGCAAAAAAGTTCAAGATATCAAATTATCAAAATACTTGCAACGATCAACTTTTGGAATAATAAGGTGATCACTATCATATCATTTCCTTCAAGGTAAACAATGCCTTTTGTTCAATCACCTATTAAACAAGAACATTGTGCCTAGTTACTATATTAATCAGTCGACTGGGGGTTGACTAAACCATTACAACATGTGCATAGGGTGGTGGGACATACGCAACCTCAAGTGAGCCAAAGCACTAAGGGGCCAAAGCCCAAAGAGACAAAAGTCCAGAGAGTCAAAACTTCTAATAGATCAAGTCAAGTGCTATTATAATATTCAATACAAATGATAATCAATATGAGGTGGTGGACTTTCAAAGAGGCGGGAAAGGCTTACAAAAGTATAGGGTTCACCACTAAACAATGTGCTTGCAATTCAAGAGGGAAATTGATAACTCAATATAAAAATAGAGAATCTAGTACCTCAATTTATCCAAGACCTCATAGATCTCATAATCACCAGGAATAGCTCCAAGAGAGATAAATATCCAAAGTATGCTACAATTTGGTTATCATTTGGATTGGAATCAATTAGTGTTTTATTTAATAGAATTGTCTTTCCCACCTAAGGTTATTACTAATTCATGAAATTTCCATTATCTTTATATATAGGGTTTCTAATTGAATTGGGTATGTAATCAATTTCCTTTATTCATTTATATTGTCTATAGATAACAACCACATTAAATCACTACTCACTCTATCATATTATCTCTCCAGTTTCCTATTGTCATTTGGCAATCATGTTGTTTGTAGTATGTATATTTCCATTATATCCATATGGTAGCTTTTACATGTTTATATCCAATTTACGGTAGGGTCATGCATAGTCATCCATTATTACATACATGACAATATTAGGGACTATAAGATTAGTCATTTAGGTCCGTGTGACACATATTCAATATTCACCTTTTTATTTTACTTTTTGATCTAATGTTCTATTTCTATTATATTTCTCAATCATAACTTCCATCACGACCATTCCTCATTATTACTATAGGAAATAGTCCATGATATACTAAGATCTAAAACACATGTGTTCGACAATGTTATTTTATAAGTAATTTCCAATTAATTAGAGGTATGTATATTTGAATCTAAATGACCCACTATTCATAGGGTTGTACAAGGTATTCTCTCTATCCCTTTCTAGGGTTATAGTTCCTTAATCAAGTTTTATCATATTCCCCTTCTCTAATTAGGAACTTTTAGATGGGATTAGCATTTTCCCTTATATAATAGATATCCTAATCCATCTTTAGTCTCATTATGTTCTATTATATCATTTGAATAAATAGATCGATGATCATAGTACTCACATTAATAAATAGGACCTACCTTATCTATTTATATGCATAATATATCCGTTCAATGCGGTGAGAGTCCAGTTTGTATGGTATCCAAAGTAGATTTTGTAGACTCCATACTTATATATACATTATTAAATTTCTTGGCATACACTCGCTCTATCTTGTATTCCACTATATTCAAAATAGTTCATTGCGGGTAATCATATCTCCTAAATCCATATTATTTGTAACTCCAAAAGTATATTTATATGTATATGTCTAGGGTTTCTTTTATCCATGCATTTACTTATTTTTCTTGTTACTATCAATCGAGTAATTATCATCATATTATTACTTATGAATAAATACAAATATTAGGGTAACATATTAATAGGTCCAATTGAAATTACGCACATGTTTTACATGAGTTACCCTATAAATTTCTAGCCTATATTCAGTATGGTATGTTTGTCTTGTTTATGTAAGAGAAATTTCATAGCTCAGTAATCTTGTGTACACATAGTACTATGAGCATCTAAGTAATAACATGTTGTGATAGGTTTTGATGGATTAATCATATCACCGATGCATATTACATATTAATGGTTCTAACCAGCCATTTGATATGCCAATTTTAATAGTATATGCCTCTCTACTCAATTACTGACATCTAGAACTGACATTTATGCACCCATGTATACTAGGGGGGTTGTTGATAAGGTAGTGTTAGTATTAGTTATAACTTATGTATTATGCAAAATTGGACCATATTTGTGATGTATTTTCAAAAGTAAATATGAACATGAGAGGTCACATGTAGGTTGGCAAAAAAATACTGGACTTCTAGGGCCATTTCCCTATATTTCATAGTTTATCGAGTTGATCTACTCCTGTGACTCACTTTGACGTGGAAGAAGATGAACCATCTTCAATACGAGTGAAGGAGGTGTTCAGACTATCTTCAAATCTAATTAATGAGTTGTTGCATCAGGTGGTGGCACTGCCCTCCGACCATAATGGTTGGGTACAAGGTGGTGGCGGTCTGAGTTCCTCTATGATTTTAAGCTCAATCTAGCTTTGGAAACCTTCACAGAAGTAGAGAGGTCCAACAGGTCTCTTGGGGGTGTGGCATACCTAATATGGTATCTTGGCGCCAATGAAGGGGGAATTTGACAAATGGTTCAAATGATTCTATATGCAATTTCCAAGTGGGGACAAAGTAGGTTGTTGATGGTGATGTTGTCTCATCAAATGACGATGAAGCTATGTATATCTAAAGAGGAGTGTGAAGTGGAGGCTAAGGGTGGAGGATAGATATGTGATAAAGGGTTCAGTTCATCGTTAGGTGGTGGTTTCATCATTCAGAGATGAAGCTATATGGAGACAAGTGGAGAGGGGATCGAGATCTGAATCTGCGGAGCCCAAGATAGGCAGTTTTATCGAACAAATTAGAGAGGATGGAAAGGTCTGGTGTAGCTCAACGGCGATGAGGAGAAGATCATCTTGGGTTTTTTAGTGCAAGAAGTCAAGAATTATTGGTGGAGGAAGTGCAGATGGATGTTGCTGACGAGGGGATCTGTTGTTGTTGATAGCTGACTAATTGAGAAGGAACATTAGTAGTAAGGTAGGAGGTGATTCTGGTTGATGTGTGGATGTGATGTAGGCTTATTGCTCTAAAGAGGGTCTAGAGTCATAGACTAAGGGCGGTGGTTGTCTGTGATCTGTAGAGAGGTAGAGATGATGACTTTGGTTGTTGGTTTCAGGCCTGTAGATGGTTGCATATATATAGAGGATATGATATTAGGGTTTTGGGGAGGTTCCTTGAAGCGCTACCAGGTAGGGTGTGTTAGGAGTCATTGAGATCTCTATAATGGACAACCCAAGTGGCATTACACGGAGGGTGGATGGATGACGACCAAGGTTATACTCATCAGAGTCTATGGTTGCAAATCTAGTACCTCAATTTATCCAAGACCTCATAGATCTCATAATCACCAGGAATAGCTCCAAGAGAGATAAATATCCAAAGTATGCTACAATTTGGTTATCATTTGGATTGGAATCAATTAGTGTTTTATTTAATAGAATTGTCTTTCCCACCTAAGGTTATTACTAATTCATGAAATTTCCATTATCTTTATATATAGGGTTTCTAATTGAATTGGGTATGTAATCAATTTCCTTTATTCATTTATATTGTCTATAGATAACAACCACATTAAATCACTACTCACTCTATCATATTATCTCTCCAGTTTCCTATTGTCATTTGGCAATCATGTTGTTTGTAGTATGTATATTTCCATTATATCCATATGGTAGCTTTTACATGTTTATATCCAATTTACGGTAGGGTCATGCATAGTCATCCATTATTACATACATGACAATATTAGGGACTATAAGATTAGTCATTTAGGTCCGTGTGACACATATTCAATATTCACCTTTTTATTTTACTTTTTGATCTAATGTTCTATTTCTATTATATTTCTCAATCATAACTTCCATCACGACCATTCCTCATTATTACTATAGGAAATAGTCCATGATATACTAAGATCTAAAACACATGTGTTCGACAATGTTATTTTATAAGTAATTTCCAATTAATTAGAGGTATGTATATTTGAATCTAAATGACCCACTATTCATAGGGTTGTACAAGGTATTCTCTCTATCCCTTTCTAGGGTTATAGTTCCTTAATCAAGTTTTATCATATTCCCCTTCTCTAATTAGGAACTTTTAGATGGGATTAGCATTTTCCCTTATATAATAGATATCCTAATCCATCTTTAGTCTCATTATGTTCTATTATATCATTTGAATAAATAGATCGATGATCATAGTACTCACATTAATAAATAGGACCTACCTTATCTATTTATATGCATAATATATCCGTTCAATGCGGTGAGAGTCCAGTTTGTATGGTATCCAAAGTAGATTTTGTAGACTCCATACTTATATATACATTATTAAATTTCTTGGCATACACTCGCTCTATCTTGTATTCCACTATATTCAAAATAGTTCATTGCGGGTAATCATATCTCCTAAATCCATATTATTTGTAACTCCAAAAGTATATTTATATGTATATGTCTAGGGTTTCTTTTATCCATGCATTTACTTATTTTTCTTGTTACTATCAATCGAGTAATTATCATCATATTATTACTTATGAATAAATACAAATATTAGGGTAACATATTAATAGGTCCAATTGAAATTACGCACATGTTTTACATGAGTTACCCTATAAATTTCTAGCCTATATTCAGTATGGTATGTTTGTCTTGTTTATATAAGAGAAATTTCATAGCTCAGTAATCTTGTGTACACATAGTACTATGAGCATCTAAGTAATAACATGTTGTGATAGGTTTTGATGGATTAATCATATCACCGATGCATATTACATATTAATGGTTCTAACCAGCCATTTGATATGCCAATTTTAATAGTATATGCCTCTCTACTCAATTACTGACATCTAGAACTGACATTTATGCACCCATGTATACTAGGGGGGTTGTTGATAAGGTAGTGTTAGTATTAGTTATAACTTATGTATTATGCAAAATTGGACCATATTTGTGATGTATTTTCAAAAGTAAATATGAACATGAGAGGTCACATGTAGGTTGGCAAAAAAATACTGGACTTCTAGGGCCATTTCCCTATATTTCATAGTTTATCGAGTTGATCTACTCCTGTGACTCACTTTGACGTGGAAGAAGATGAACCATCTTCAATACGAGTGAAGGAGGTGTTCAGACTATCTTCAAATCTAATTAATGAGTTGTTGCATCAGGTGGTGGCACTGCCCTCCGACCATAATGGTTGGGCACAAGGTGGTGGCGGTCTGAGTTCCTCAATGATTTTAAGCTCAATCTAGCTTTGGAAACCTTCACAGAAGTAGAGAGGTCCAACAGGTCTCTTGGGGGTGTGACATACCTAATATGGTATCTTGGCGCCGATGAAGGGGGAATTTGACAAATGGTTCAAATGATTCTATATGCAATTTCCAAGTGGGGACAAAGTAGGTTGTTGATGGTGATGTTGTCTCATCAAATGACGATGAAGCTATGTATATCTAAAGAGGAGTGTGAAGTGGAGGCTAAGGGTGGAGGATAGATATGTGATAAAGGGTTCAGTTCATCGTTAGGTGGTGGTTTCATCATTCAGAGATGAAGCTATATGGAGACAAGTGGAGAGGGGATCGAGATCTGAATCTGCGGAGCCCAAGATAGGCAGTTTTATCGAACAAATTAGAGAGGATGGAAAGGTCTGGTGTAGCTCAACGGCGATGAGGAGAAGATCATCTTGGGTTTTTTAGTGCAAGAAGTCAAGAATTATTGGTGGAGGAAGTGCAGATGGATGTTGCTGACGAGGGGATCTGTTGTTGTTGATAGTTGACTAATTGAGAAGGAACATTAGTAGTAAGGTAGGAGGTGATTCTGGTTGATGTGTGGATGTGATGTAGGCTTATTGCTCTAAAGAGGGTCTAGAGTCATAGACTAAGGGCGGTGGTTGTCTGTGATCTGTAGAGAGGTAGAGATGATGACTTTGGTTGTTGGTTTCAGGCCTGTAGATGGTTGCATATATATAGAGGATATGATATTAGGGTTTTGGGGAGGTTCCTTGAAGCGCTACCAGGTAGGGTGTGTTAGGAGTCATTGAGATCTCTATAATGGACAACCCAAGTGGCATCACACGGAGGGTGGATGGATGATGACCAAGGTTATACTCATCAGAGTCTATGGTTGCAAATCTAAAAGATTGATGTGTTGATATTAAAGCAGACAACAAAACCTGAGCAGTTATTGTCTGAAGTCATTATAGGTCTTATAGTGTGGATGATAGCATATGTTGATAGTGACGCCCCCTCTTCTAGGGTTTATATGATCCAATGTTGTGATCGTTGGGGAGAAGGGGTAATAGAAATAGGATAGGAGGTATTGATTTACTGGAGTCTTTGGTAGATTTGTAACTGCCTTGATTAGTGGTGTTATGTAGAGGGGAGTTTCAGGGTTTGTGCGATGGTGAGGTCATAGGGACATTACCTTATCATAAAATTAATAATATAGAAATAAAATATGTGTTTATTCCTTTTGTAACTCCTAAAGTGTAAGGATAGTTGCTATTGGGTTTTAACTATGGTTTTTCTTTCAATTTGACTAAGCATTAAAGACATTCATACTATCAATTTATGAATTCAATTTATCTCAAAATTGATTCTAAAGTGAATTTATTTTTATATGATTAATAGTTAGTATTGATTCCAAATCAATAGTGGTCAAATTGAGAGTAATCGATGGGTTCAACATATAATCAAGTTTGGAGGCTCATAAGAATAATTACTAAAGGGGTTTGAATATGACACTTGATACTCAAATGAGGGACTATATTGCAATTAGTATTGAGGGACATAAATAAATGAGGAACCGACCTTGGGGACTATTCATACCAAAGTGCAAGATAAATTCCAAAAATAGGTGCATAAAATTTAGAAAAGGACATCTTCATAAAAGAAATCAATATTAGGGTAATAATTGCAACTCAAAAATTCAATATGTTACAACTCTTCCACCCTTTGATGGGATTTCATCCCAGAAATCATGTCCTTCTTGACAACTATATTCATTCTAGGGTCAAATTTTCTGTCATGTTACTCCTTTTTGCACAAATATCATCCTCAGTTGATGCACGTGATCATGATTCTCTTTCGACTAGCCTATGCCTTAGTCAGTATGGCCAACCAATTCCCTTACTACCCCTATAGAGTTACTAAATTGTTTCAGGATCAAATGATACTTGAAAGGTATATCTTCTACTAAGATGAGAACATATTGATGATAAAGTCATATAAACTCTAAAAATAGTTTCTGATATGAATGTATAAGATTCAAATTAATAGGCATCGATCGTTCTTCTCAAAAGATTTTTATATGTAAATAATTTATGTCAAATCACACTCAAATATGCTTTAAGGTTCCAAATGAAAGCTATCAAATGTGATTGTGAACCTTACCATTTTAAGGTTTAGGGTAGTTATTTATTCTATATTCATACATGCAATTATTAATGTGTGTCAAAATATAAAGAGAAAACCATGGTACTTTACCCATTTGTATACCTAGGGTGGTGACTTTTCATGTTCTAAGGGTCTCATTCACAGTTCTTCCTCAACAATAGCTCAAGTAATCTATGCCTAGGGAAGTTTGAAAGGTATTGAGACGAGCTAGATGAATTTCTAGACTAACGTATATCACAACCTATGCTCTCAATGTTCCCTACTTATAGTCCAAGTATATTATACAAATTAGGCCAATTATACTAGGGTATATTGTAAACTAATTTTCTAAGTCCTAACTAATCCATTGGTGCTCCTACGTAACCCTAATTTTTGATGAGACATGCATGAGTTTCGATCGTTTGTGGCTCTAATACCATGTTCTAAAGACTCGATCTCTACGGTTGAATATTTACAGAATAATATGAAAAACATAAACAATTTTTATTACAATAATGCTTGTACATTAGAGTTGTGGAATCTTACAAATATGATTATAAAGTTTAAGAATACAAATTCATTACTATCTAGTCTTCAACGGAGAACAAAACCACACATGGACCCGATTGAAGGGAAAATAAAGGTCAGCAAAGCTGGTAAATTCTTATATCGAGCTATTTGTAAAATATAGGTCCAAAGTATAATTCAAGGTAATATCAAATCTAGGTAGGGAATATTTGGTGGACTAAATTTGTCAAAGTAAGAATAGAAATATTTGAATGTATGTATTTCAAGATCAAATATCCACAAGGCTATGCAAAATAGTTTAATATATCAAATTACCAAAATACTTGCAACGGTTAGCTTTTGTATATTAAGGTAGAGGACTATCATATCATTTCCTTCAAAGGAAACAATGGCTTCTGATCAATCATCTATGAAAGAACAACATTGTGCCTAATTACTATTTTAACCTATTGATTCGGGTAGACTAAACCATTACAACCTATGCACACAGCGAGCGGACCTACCCTACCTCAAGTGAGCCAAAGCTCTAAGGGGCCAAAGCCCAAAAGGACCAATGTCCAGGGAGTCAAAACTCGAAATAGATCAAGTCCAGTGCTATTATAATATTCAATGCAATCAAACAATAATCAATATGAGGTGGTGGAGTTTCAAAGAGGCAGGAAAGGCACACAACAAAATAGGGTTCACCACTAAACAATGTGCATGAAATTCAAGACGGAAGTTAATAACTCAAAATTAAAATAGAGAATCTAGTACCTTGATTTATCCAAGATCTCATAGATCATATAATCACCAGGAACAGCTCCAAGAGTGATAAATATACAAAGTATGTTACTACCATTTGGAATGGAATCAATTAGTCTTTTATTTACTAGGATTGTCTTTCTGATCTTGGATTATTACTAATTCATGGTATTTCCATTATCTTTCTATATAGGGTTTCTAATTGAACTGTGGATGTAATCAATTTGCTTTATTCATTTATATTGTTTATAGATAACAACCACATTATATCACTACTCATTCTGTCATATTCTATCTCTAGTTTCATACTGTCATTTGGTGATCATATAGTTTGTAATATATATATGTCCATTATATCCATATGGTAGATTTTACATGTGTATATCTAATTTAAGGTAGGGTTATGCATAGTCATCCATAATTACATACATGACGATATTAGGGACTGTAAGATTAGGCGATAAGATCCTCATTATTCATATTCAATTGTCACAATTTTTTACTTTTTGATGTAATGTTCTATTTTCTATTATATTTCTCGATCATAACTTCCATCACAACCATTCCTCATGATTACTATAAGAAATAGTGCATGTTATACTGATATCTAAAACATATGTGTTCTACAATGTTATTTTATTAGTAATTTCCATCTAGTTAGAGGTATGTATATTTGAATCTATGTGACCCACTAATCTTCATTGGGTTGTACAAGGTATTCTCTCTATCCATTTCTACGGTTATAGTTCCTTAATCAAGTTTTATCATATTCCCATTCTCTAATTAGGAACTATTAGATGGGGATTAGCATTTCCCCCTACATAGTAGATGCCCTAATCCATCTTTTTTCTCATTATGTCTATCATATCATTTGAATAAATAGATCCATGATCATAATACTCACATTAATAAATAGGACCTACGTTTTCTATTCATATGCACAATATATACATTCAATGTGGTGAGAGTCCAGTTCTATATGGTATCCAAAGTAGATTTTGTAGAATCCATACTTATATATACATAATTACCTTTCTTTGCATACACTCTCTCTCTTGTATTCCACTATATTCAAAATATTTCATTGTGGGTAATCATATCTCCTAGATCCATATTATTTGTAACACAAAAAGTATAGTTATATGTATTTGTCTAGGGTTTCTTTTTATGCATGGATTTACTTATTTTTCTTATTACTGACAATGGAGTAATTGTCATCATATTATTACTTATGAATACATAAAAATATTAGAGTCATATATTAATAGGTTTAATTGAAATTACGACCACATTATACATTTACCCTATAAATTTCTAACCTATATTTAGTATGGTATGTTTGTCTTATTTATATAAGAGAAATTGTGTAGCTCAATAATCTAGTATACACATAGTAATATAAGCATCTATGTAATAACAAGTTGTGCCAAGTTTTGATGGATTAATCATATCAACAATGCATATTACATATTAATGGTTCTAACCAGCCATTTGATATGCTAGTTTTGATAGTATATTCCACTCTACGAAATTGCTGGAATCTAGAACTGACATTCATGCACCCATGTGTACTAGGGGTTTCATTGATATGGTAGTGTTCATTTTAGTTATAACTTATGTATTATCCAGAATTGGACCATATTTGTAATGTATTTTTAGAAGTAAATATGTACATGAGTGGTCACCTATAGGTTGGTAGAAACATACTGGTCTTATAGGGCCAGTTCCTATTTCATAGTTCGTGAGTTGATCTACTCATGGGCTTCACTAGTACTTAGCAAAAGATGAACCATCTTCAATATGGGTGAAGGAGGTGGTTAGGATATCTTAAAATCTGACGAATGAGTTGTTGCATCGGGTGATGGCACTGCCCTCCGAGCACAATGGCTGAGCACAAGGTGGTGGCAGTCTAAGTTCCTCAATGATGTTAGGCTCAATCCAACTTTGGAAACCTTCACAGAAGTAGCAAGGTCCAACAGGTCTTCTGGAGGTGTCACATACCTAATATGGTATCTTGGCAGTGTTGAAGGGGGAATTTGACAAATGGTTCAAATGATTCTACATGCAATTTCCTAGTGGGGGCAAAGTAGGTCATCTATGGTGACATTGCTCATCGAATGATGATGAATCTATGGTGACATGTGCATGGCCATGCATTTCTCAGTCTCACTCCTCAAGTGGCAAGGATATCACACTCCCTTAGGAGGGACAAATTCCATATCTATCACTCATAGTCAAGTCCCCTTGTGTCAAAGTCACCCAATCATCATCATTATAACAATCCATGTTTCAGGACTGCATTTGATGATGTCAAAGTGTACCCAATCACATGCGATGAGTGCAGTGATTTCAAGTCTAAGAACCACAGTCACCACTAATACTATAAGAGATGATCCTGACTAACCAAGTGTGGTTTCCATGCATCACTCTTATGGTGGGTCTATATGATATGTTGTTCTCTAACATGTATCTGTGTACTTGGTTTGATATCATATATCATTACTAATGAGATTATGTCATCAACCAACACACACTCTAGTCTTCTGTGTTAATGATGTCTATGGTTATTTCCATAATAACAACCGACTAGGGACATAACAAGAATGTATACTCTTAACATCCATATGATCTCATTGGTTAGGTCCTCAACCCAAAGACATATGTCATTGAGTAATACAATTCTTTAGACATATAACACGTTATATCATTATCTCAAAAATTGATTAAACATATAGACAAAAATGCCTTTATTATTATTCAAATCATTTACAAATTATGCAATTACAGTCATCATATGACTGGATCTATGGGCATACATACAAACAAACTCCCACTTGCACTTACACCCAATCACCCATGAACCTTAGTCCTTGTGATCTAGCATAACCATCATGCTTCTACTATGAAAGTGCCTTATTCAAGGGATCAACAATATTTTCTTCAGTTGGTATTATGCAAATCTTCACATCTCCTCATTGTATAGATCTATCAAATGAGATGGAAGTGCTGATGTATGTGCTTGGACTGCTGATGTGATCTGAGTTCTTTAGCTTGTGTAATAGCTCCATCATTGTCAGAATAAAGCTCAATTTCATCACAGATGATAGGAACCACCCCAAGTACAGAGATGAACTTCTTGGTCCACATAGCCTCCTTTGTTACATGGGATGCAGCAATATACTCATCCTCTGTCGTACAATCTGCAACTATCTCTTTCTTGGAACTCTTCTAGCTCCAACTCCATTGTTGAGGCAAAACACAAATCCTGATTGTGATCTGTAATCATCTTTATCGGTTTGGAAGCTTGCATCGGTGTAACCCTTTACCACCAACTCTTCCTTACGACCATAAACGAGGTACTCATCCTTAGACCTTCTCAAGTACTTGAGGATGTTCATTACGATTGTCTAGTGAGCATCTCCAAGATCTGACTGGTATCTTCTTGTCATGTTGAGTGCATATGAGACATTGGGATGAGTGCACAACATTACATACATGATGGATCCAATCGTTGATGTATATGGAATCCCATTCATGTGTTCCCTATCTTCACAAGATTTGGGACATTGAGTTCTAAAGATGGGAACTTTATTCCTCATGGGTATGGTTCCCCTCTTTGAATTCTCCATGTTGAACCTCTTCAAGACTTTTTCAATGTATGTACTTTGACTTAGTCCAAGAAGCCTTCTGGATCTATCTCTATAGATCTTGATTCCTAAGACATAAGAAGCTTCTCCCAAGTCTTTCATTGAGAATGTATTTCCAAGCCATGTCTTTACCTTTTGTAAAGTAGGGATGTCATTCCTCATCAATAGTATGCCATCTACATACAATATGAGGAATGTAGTCATGCTCCCAATAACCTTCTTGTACACACAAAGCTTATCTTCATTTTGACTAAAGCCAAACTATTAGACTGCTTCGTCAAATTGAAGATTCTAGCTCCGAGATGCTTGCTTCGATCCATAGATTGGTCTTTGCTTCTTACATACTTTATTTGCACGCTTTTGATTTATAAAACCTTCAAGTTGTGTCATGTATACATCCTCGATAAGATTCTCGTTAAGAAATGTGGTTTTAGCATCCATCTCCCAAATCTCAAAATCATAGTTGGTTGCAATAGCAAGCATGATCCTGATGGACTTAATCATGGCAACTGGAGAAAATGTATCGTCATAGTCAACACCTTGAACTTGTCTGAAACCCTTTGCAACCAATCTTCCTTTATAAGTTTGCACATTTCCATCCATGTCAGTCTTCTTCTTGAAGACCCAGTTGCACCTATGGGTTCTACCCCTTCAGGTGGATCCACCAAGGTCCATACCTTGTTGGTATACATGGATTCCATCACAGATCTCATGGCCTCAAGCCATTTCTTAGAATATGGTCCCCATGTAGCTTCTAGAAAGGTAGTTGGATCATCATCTATGAGAAACTCACCACCTTCTTGAGTCACAAGATATCCAAATCATTCAGGCGCACGACTTGTCCTACTAGATCTACAAGGTTGTTGTGTAACCTGAGGGATTTGAGATTCCACAACAACTTGTGATTCTCTATGTCCCTCTTGTACATCTATTGGTTCAATGTTTTCTTGTTGGTCTCGAACCTCTTTGAGCTCTATTTTCCTCCCACTAATTCCTTTGGAAATAAATTCCTTTTCTAGGAATACACCAGTTTTAGCAACAAACTCTTTGTTGTCAGATGGGGTGAAAAAGTAATATCCCCTAGTTTCCTTGGGATATCCAACAAGGTAACACTCATCTAATTTTGGTACAAGCTTTTCAGGAAACATTTTCTTGACATAAGCTTTGCATCCCCAAATCCTCATAAAAGACACATCAGGACTCTTCCCATGCCATATCACATATGGTGTCTTTTGAACTAATTTAGATGGTTCACGGTTAAGTGTATATGATGTGGTTTCAAGAGCATAACCCCTGAAGGAAGTTGGAAGATCGGAAAAACTCATCATAGATCACACCATGTCAAGTAATGTACGATTCCTTCTTTCTGACACACCATTATGTTGTGGTGTTCCAGGTGGTGTCAATTGTGATACAATAGTACGGGCTCTCAGAAGGTCCTCAAACTCTTGGATTAAGTATTCTCCACCTCGATCAGGTCAAAGTGCCTTAATACTTTTTGCAAGTTGGTTTTGTACTTCGTTCATGACATCCTTGAACTTTACAAGGGTTTCTGATGTGTGTCTCATCAAGTAAACATAACCATACCAACTGAAGTCATCTATAAAGGTGATGAAGTATTGATATCCACCTCTAGCATTTGTTCTAAAAGGCCCACATTATATCAGTATGTATGAGTTATAATACATCACTCACTCTCTCACCTTTTCCCAAAAAGGGAGACTTGGTCATCTTGCCCAATAAACAAGATTTGCATGTCTCTATTAATTTATAATCAAAAGAGTCCAGATATGCAATTCACATTTATGTGCCCTAGACGACAATGGCAAAGGTATGTTTTGTTTGAGTCATTGAGTTTTTGTCTTTTGGTGTTTACATTGTATAAACTTGTCTATAGATCTATCAAGTATAGACCATAAGACATTGAGGCACTACATGAAAGATCATATCTTTAGAAATGGAACACTTTCCATTCTTAATAAGAAATTCAAATCCATTCTTGTCCAAACAAGATATAGAAATGATATTCCTATTTATGGAAGGTACATAATAGCAGTTCTGTAACTATTATTCGCCCAGTTGGTAGAGATAACTCATAGGTTCCTACTGTACTGGCAAAAAATCTTGCTCCATTAGCAACACATAGTTCGACCTCGTCTTTCGCTAAAGGCCTACTTCTTTTCAGATCCTTCACATTTGAACAAATGTGTGATCCACATCTAGAATCAAGTACCCATGATGATGAAGTAGTAAAGTTAATCTCAATCATGTATACATCAGAAGTATAGATCTCTATCTCTTACTTCATCTTCCTTGATTCCCTTAATCCTCTCCATATTTCGAGCACAAAAGACTTGGAATTCATCATGGTAGGAGAACGCTTTTCTGCCTTCCATGTGTCCTTGGACTCCATTCAACTGATCACTATCCTGGAACTATCCTTCTTATTTTGTGCCTCAAACTACACCTTAAGCGTATATCGAGTGGATTCTATAGCCACTGGTATCTTAGGAATATGCAGAACACTTCTCATAGTCCTTAACCAGTTATGGAAATTTATCTCAATTAAATTGCCTGATTTGAATGATGATTTCTTTTCCGTTTGATTCTATAAGAGAAAACATTTGCATTTTGTCAAAACTCCTTTTGATTTGATTTGATTTTAATAAACTTGACGATATTAATTAGGCCTTTGATTAATTATTCCTCCCACTATTTTGATCAAATTGACAACCCTCATGTATCAATTTAGAATATTGCAGCGTACAACCTTCTAGTGAGAAAGACCATGGCTTCCTCTCAGCTATGGACCAGCAAAGGCTATCACCCAAAACTAGATTCTTTCACGTAGGAAACTTTTTCCAATTGCATCATATGAAACTATTGATAGATGTAAGGCACAACTCCTTGTCATGATCATCTCCATGCATCAAGGCGCTTAATCCTATTAAGATCACCTTGTTAAGTCCGTTCCCAGAATCTAACATGATGAGTACGCACCCTGCAAAGTTAGACCCACATACCCACCATCACACTTCCATGAGATAGATGGTGTACCATGAAAGGCGTGCCCACACTTACTCGATCAAGTTTTTCATGTGTGTTGCTTTTGGAAGGCATCTTAAACTTAATATTTAAATTGAGGGGTTTGATATTTATATACATATACATATCCAATCGCCACAAATATAGTATGTATCATATACATGCTATATCCCACAAGATTACATGTGAAGCGATAAAGTGATGATTATGGCCATCCTATTGTAATTCCTTGAGCCACAAGGAATTACAGTCATCTAGGTCTACATCATATGCAACAACATGTAGTTGATGAAGATATGTGCTTTTCCTATTTTAGGTTGATCATCTCACATTATGACTCAGCTCGCCTCCTGGCCGGTCAGTTCGTGGTCACCAACTGATCGTCTGGCTCCTCTAGACGGTCAGTTCATTGGCTCATCATGCTCCTCATCAGGCCACTAGTTGCTCATCTCACACCATTAGTCGATCACCTCAATCCTCCAACCGCTTGTATGGGTGCTCACCAATCTTCGACATAACAAGAAATAAAACTATCCTACTTTTACTTATATCTTTGGGAAACCCCGAGTTACATTCAGGGGGGGAGCAAAGGTAGAAGAGAAGGCTCGAGTTATCTAAAGTTACATCTGGTATAGAAGAAATGACTCGGTATGCAGACTGAGATGCAAACAACCACAACCAACCAAGCACAAAAGTTGTGATTTATAGTCCATAACCATGCTACACATCCACCACCAAAACCTTTTTAGGGCGATGTGTATTGATTGTATATATACCACGTCATATATGTATATAGGGATTTCTGGTGTTTAATCGGATATGCACATTAACCAATTAAAGTATTCACATCGCATGCAATAAATAAATGGCAAAAAACCAAAATCTGATCATGTCGATCAATCCTAAAACATAGTATGTTGATGTGGCTCTGATACCACTGTTGGGTTTTGAAGGACAGAACAAGCAACGGAAATAAACAAATTTATCTAACCACAAACCCACAACCAGTAGATCGCATCAATAACTATGTAATAGGAAGGATGGTTTAGCAAGATATACATGGTCCTAAGGATTTCTCAGCGATAATACCTCACAGCTAGTGTGGTCTTCAACCACCTAGTCTTTTACGACATTTGTGTAGCTCCTGGTGTAGACCCGGACTTCGGTTGACGGTCGTCCTCCTGAGCAGAAAAAATATCCCGCCTATATAGATAGTCCACATGGACCACTGAAAACTATAGTCATCATGATGGACAAACTAGAAGGAGTCATCTCCTAGTGTCGGCGTACTAGTCCCTGACAAACTCTCCCACCACTAGTCACTTTTTTGCAGTTGTCTTTCCCTCGTTGTTCCTCTATGGATGGGTAGAACTTGCATAGGCTCTCTCAGTTACCACAACTAGAGAGGACAACAACTTTTCATAGTAACTAATGTTCTGAGTTGTGTTATCTGAGAATCCCCCTATACCCCTCTATTTATAGTAGAGGGCAGGGCCAGGGTCCCAGTCTGTGCGGGAGTAGAAGGGTCTGAATTTTCCACAAACTGATTGTATTGCGGCAGACGAACCAATTGTTTTACAACTCAACCGGTCATTTAAGAAAGTGAACCGATTAGTTCATAAATGAACTGATCATTTAAGTAGGTGAACCGATTGGTTCACACAGTGAACCAGCCATTTCACTTCCCGGACTTTACTCATAATTGACTTTCCTTATTTGTTTCTAATTAATGCAAAGATTAATTCTTATCCCAATAACATTGAACAAGTCAAATGAAAATCTTTTCTCACAAACCGGGCAACCCAACACCTACACAGTTCATCCATGTGAACCGACTGGTTCACCAGTGTGAACGGACCGGTTCACCAGTGTGAACCGGTCATCTCACATACCATGAGTGGGGTCGAATGGTGGTCCAAATTGTTTAGATTTTAGTCAATTCAGTTCTCAATCAATCTGACACACTAATCAATTGGTTCAACACTTGAACTTGATGATTCTAAGTCAAGCCTATTGATTGAATGTTTAATTGAGTACCTAAACACTTTAGTAATCAATCTAAACATCATTCATGGATAAACTCCTCTTCTGGGTTAATCATATGTTTGTGACCTTATAGGTTCCATTTCACATTTGTAGTGAATGTCCATAAATAACTTATGACATCACAAGCAAAGAGTTTTGCCTAGGCATACATCAATGCTACCCAAGTGAAGTGGAAAGTAGGAGAACAAATTTCAACCTACAATCTATTATTTGTGTTACAATGAATGTATAGTCCCTTTGTCACTGATATCTAGATTGAACTCGAGGCATGGACTTGTCATCCTCTACAAACGTTCAATCCATGTTTCTTGATTCAGAGTAGACTGTCTGAGATATATGTAAGTTCAATATCACGTATTGACTTACATGTGCATGGCCATGTATTTCTCAGTCTCACTCCTCAAGTGGCCAGGATATCACACTCCCTTAGGAAGGACAAATTTCATATCTATCACTCACAGTCAAGTCCCCATGTGTCAAAGTCACCCAATCATCACCATTATAACAATCAATGTTTCAGTATTGTGTTTGATGATGTCAAAGTGTACCCAATCACATGTGATGAGTGCAGTGATTTTAGGTCTAAGAACCACAGTCACCACCAATACTATAAGAGATGATCCTGACTAACCAAGTGTGGTTTCCATGCATCACTCTTATGGTGGGTATGTCTGATACACTATTCTCTAACATGTATCTATGTGCTTCGTTTGATATCATATATCATGACTAATGAGATTTTGTCATAAACCAACACACCCTAGTCTTCTGTATTATTGATGTATATGGTTATTTCTACAATAAAAACCTACTAGGGACATAACAAGAATGTATACTCTTAACATCCATATGATCTCATTGTTCATGTCCTCAACCCGAAGATATATGTCATTGAGTAATACAATCCTTTAGACATCTAACATGTTATATCATTATCTCAAAAATATATTAGACATATAGATGAAATTTGTCATTATTATTATTCAAATCATTTACAAAGTATGCCATTACAATCATCATATGACTAGCTCTATGGGTATACATACCAATAGGATCGAGATCTAAATCTATGGAGCCCAAGATCGGAAGTTCCATCAAACAGGTTGAAGGGGCGGGTGAGGTCCAGTTTAGCTCAGTGGCCATCAGGAGCAGATCATCATGGGTTATGTAGTGCGGTAGTCAAGATCTATTGGTAGAGGAAGTGGAGATGGAGGTTGATGGTGAAGGGATGTGCTGCTGTTGCAGATGGCTGAATAATTGAGAAGGCACGTCAGTGGTGAGGTAGGAGGTGATTCTTGTTGATGGGTGGCCATGATGAGGGTAGAGAGTCATGGAGTGTGGTGGCTATTTGTGATCTGCGGAGAGGGAGAGATGACAACTGTGGTTGTTGGTTGCAGGCCTGTTGAGGTTGAATATATATTGAGGATATGATGTTACAATTTTGGGGAGTTCCCTTGAAGCACTGCCAACCAGGGTGGGGTAGGAGGAGTCACCGAGAGCTCTATAACAGTTGACCCTACTGCTGTTACACGGAGGGAAAATGGATGACGAACAAGATGATACTCAACAAAGTCTATGGTTGCAGATCTAAAAGATTGACATGTTGGTAGTAAAGGAGACGACAGAACCTGATTAGTTATAGCCCAGAGTCATTATTGGTCTTATTGTTTGGATGACGGCTTGTTTTGATGGTGATGCCCCTCTTCTAGGGCTTATATGATCCAACATTATGATCGTTGGGGAGGAGAAGGGGTAGCAAAAATGAAACAGGATGTATTGATTTATTGGAGTCTTTGGTATCTTTATAATTGCATGCATTAGCAGCGTTACGCAGAGGGGAGTTCCAGGGTTTATGTGATGGTGAGTTCAAACATATGTTACCTTATTATCAAATTAATAATATAGTAATACCATATTTGTTTTTTCCTTTTGTAACTCCTAAATTGCAAGGACAATTGCTATGGGGTTTTAACTATCGGTTTCCTTTCAATTTGACTAAGCTTTGAAGACATTCATGCCATCAATTTATGAATATAACTTATGGAATTGAAATAATCTCAAAATTGGTTCTAAAATTAATTTCTTTTTATATCATTAATAGTTCCCATTGATTCCAAATCAATAGTGGTCAAATTGAGAGCAATCTATGGGTTCATCATATAATCAAGTTTGGAGGCACATAAGCATAATTGTTAACTAAAGGAGCTTGAATATGACATTTGATACTCAAATGAGGGACTGGATTGCAATTAGTATTTCGAGGGACATAAATAAATGAGAAATCTATCTTGGGGACTACTGGTATCAAAGTACAAGAAAAATTCCAAATATAGGTGCCTAAAATTTAGAAAAGGACAACTTCACAAAAGAAACTAATATTAGGGTAATAATAGCGACTCAAAAACTCAGTTGTTACAACTTTTCCACCCCTTTAAGGGATTTTGTCCCTGAAATCATGTCCTTCTTGACAAAAATATTTATTCCAAGGTCAAATTTTCTATCATGCTACTCCTTTTTGCACAAATGTCATCCTCAAGTGATGCACATGATCTTGACTCTCTTTCAACTAGCCTATGCCTTAGTCAAGATAGCTAACTAATTCCCTTACTACCCCTATATAGTTACTAAATTGTTTTAGGATAAAATGATACTTGAAAGGTATCTCTTCTACTAAGGTGAGCACATATTGATGATAAATTCATATAAAACTCTAACCCAATTTCTGCTGTGAATGTATGTGATTCCAATTAATATGCATCACTCATTCTTCTCAAAAGCTTTTTATTTGTAAATTATTTATGTCAAATGACTCTCAAATATGCTATAAAGTTAGAAATGAAAGTTGTCGAATGTGATTATGAACCTTGCCATTTTAAGGTTTAGGGTAATTATTTATTCTATATTCATACATGCAATTATTAATGTGTGTCAAAATATAAAGAGAAAACCATGGTACTTTTCCCATTTGTATACCTAGGGTGGTGACTTTTCATGTTCTAAGGGCCTCATTCATAGTTCTTCCCGGACAATAGCTCAAGTAAATCTATGCCTAGGGAAGTTTAAAAGGCATTGAGATGAGCTAGATAAATTTCAAGACTAAGGTATATCACAACCTATGCTCTCAATGTTCCCTACTTATAGTCTAAGAATACTATAGGAATTAGGCCAATTATACTAATGTTTATTATCAACAATTTTCTAAGTCCTAACTACTCCATTGGTGCTCCTACTTAACCCTAATTTTTCATGAGACGTGCATTAGTGTCGACCATTTATGGCTCTAATACTATGTTGTAAAGACTCGATATTTACAATCGAATATTTACAAAATAATATCAAAAACATAAACAATATTTATTACAATCATGCTTGTACATCAGAGTTGTCGTAGCTTACAAATATGATTATAAAGTTTTAGAATACAAATTCATTACTATCTAGTCTTCAATGGAGAACGAAACCACACATGGACCCCATTGTAAGGGAAAATAAAGGTTAGCAAATCAGGTTCTAAATTCTTATATTGAGCTATTTGCAAAATATAGGTTCAGAGTATAATTCAAGGTAATATCAAATCTAGGTAAGGAATATTTGGCGGACTAAATTTATCAAAGTAAGAATATCGATATTTCAATGTTTGTATTTCAAGATCATATCTCCGCAAGGTTATGCAAAATAGTTCAAGATATCAAATTATCAAAATACTTGCAATGATTAACTTTTGAATATTACGGTTGAGCACTATCATACCATTTCCTTCAAGGGCAAAAATGTCTTGTGTTCAATCATCTATGATAGAACAACATTGTGCCTAATTACTATTTTAACCAGTCGATTGTGAGTTGACTAAACCATTACAACATGTACACAGGGCGGTAGGATGTACCCTACCTCAAGTGAGCCAAATCTCTAAGGGGCCAAAGCCTAAAGGGACCAAAGTCCAGGGAGTCAAAACTCCAAATAGATCAAGTCAAGTGCTATTATAATCTTCAATGCAATCAAACAAAAATCAATATGAGGTGGTTGACTTTCGAAGGGGTGGAAAGGCTTATTGTAGTATAGGCTTCACCACAAAACAATGTGCATGGAATTCAAGAGGGAAATTAATAACTCAATATAAAAATAGAGAATCTAGTACCTCAATTTATCCAAGACCTCATAGATTACATAATCACTAGGAATAGCTCCAAGAGTGAGAAAACTACAAAGTATGTTACAATTTGGTTATCACTTGGATTGGAATCAATTAGTCTTTTATTTACTAGGATTGTCTTTCCCACCTAGGGTTATTACTAATTCATGGTATTTCCATTATATTACTATTTTGGGTTTCTAATTGAATTATGTATGTAATCATTTTCCTTCATTCATTTATATTGTCTATTGATAACAACCACATTATATCACTACTCATTCTACTAAACAATGTGCATAGAATTCAAAAGGGATATTAATAACTCAATATAAAAATAGAGAATCTAGTACCTCAATTTATCCAAGACCTCATAGATCGTGTAAGCACCATGAATATATCCAAGAGTGATAAATCTACAAAGTATGTTACAATTGGTTATCATTTGGATTGGAATCAATTAGTTTTTTATTTACTAGGATTGTCTTTCTGACCTTGGGTTATTGCTAATTCATGGTATTTCCATTTTAGGGTTTTGTAATTGATTTGTGTATGTCATCAATTTCCTTTATTCATTAAAATTGTCTATAGATAACAACCACATTATATCACTACTCATTCTATCATATTATTTCTCTAGTTTCCTACTATCATTTGGTGATCATATAGTTTGTAGTATGCATATGTCCATTATATCCATATGGTAGCTTTTACATGTGTATATCCAATTTAAGGTAGGGTCATGCATAGTCATCCATAATTACATACATGATGATATTAGGGACTGTAACATTAGGCGATAAGGTCCATGTGATACATATTCAATTGCCACATTTTTTATTTTACTTTTTGATCTAATGTTCTACTTTCTATTATATTTCCCAATCATAACTTCCATCACGACCATTCCTCATAATTACTATAGAAATAGTCCATGTTATACTAAGATCTAAAACATATGTGTTATAAAATGTTATTTTATAATTAATTTCCATCTAATTAGAGGCATGTATATTTGAATCTACGAGACCCACTAATCTTCATTGGGTTGTACAAGGTATCCTCTCTATCCCTTTCTAGGGTTACAGTTCCTTAATCAAGTTTTATCATATTCCCCTTCTCTAATTAGAAACAGTTAGATGGGGATTAGCATTTTTGCTTACATAATAGATGCCCTAATCCATATTTAGTCTCATTATGTTCCATTATATAATTTGTATAAATAGATCCACGATCATAATACTCACATTAATAAATAGGAGCCACTTTATATATTCATATGCACAATATATCCACTCAATGTACTGAGAGTCCAGTTGTATATGGTATCCAAAGTAGATTTTGTAGAATCCATACTTATATATACATAATTAACTTTCTTGGCATACACACTCTCTCTTGTATTCTACTATATTCATAATAGTTCATTGTGGGTAATCATATCTCCTAGATCCATATTATTTGTAACACCAAAAGTATTTTTATATGTATTTGTCTAGTGTTTCTTTTTATCCATGCATTTACTTATTTTTCTTATTACTATCAATCAAGTAAATTGTCATCATATTATTACTTATGAATACATACAAATGTTAAGGTAATATATCAATAGGTTCAATTGAAATTATGCCCACGTTTTACATGGGTTACCCTATAAATTTCTAAACTATATTCAGTATGGTATGTTTGTCTTATTTATATAAGAGAAATTTCATAGCTCAATAATCTAGTATACACATAGTATTATAAAAACCTATGTATTAACAAGTTGCGCAAGGTTTTGATGGATTAATCATATCAGCAATTCATATTACATATTAATGGTTCTAACCAACCATTTGATATGCCAATTTGAATAGTATATGCCTCTCTACTAAATTACTAACATCTAGAACTAACATTCATACACCCATGTGTACTAGGGGTTCATTGATAAGTTAGTGTTAGTATTATTTATAACTTATGTATTATCCAGAATTGGAACTTATTTGTAATGTATTTTCAAAATTAAATATTAACATGAGAGGTCACATGTAGGTTGGCAGAAATATACTGGCCTTCTAGGACCAGTTCCTTATATTTCATAGTTCACGAGCTGATCTACCCCTGGGCTTCACTTGGACTTGGCAGAAGATGAACCATCTTCAATACAAGTGAAGGAGGTGGTCAGTCTATCTTCAAATCTGACGAATGAGTTGCTGCATCGGGTGGTGGCACTACCCTCCGACCACAACGGTTGGGCACAAGGTTTCCAGTCTGAGTTCTTGAATGATGTTAGGCTCAATCCAGCTTTAGAAACCTTCATAGATGTAGAGAGGTACAACAATTCTCCATAAGGTGTCACATCCCTAATATGGTATCTTTGAGCCACTGAAGGGGGAATTTGACAAATGGTTCAAATGATTCTATATACAATTTCCTAGTGGGGGCAAAGCAAGTCGTCGATGGTGATGTTGTCTCATCAGATGATGATAAAGTTGTGTACATCTAAAGAGGAGTGTGAAGTGGAGGCTAAGGGTGGAGGATATATGTGTGACAGAGGGTTCAGGTCATCGTTAGGAGGTGGTTGCATCATATAGAGATGAAACAATATGGAGAGAAGTAGAGAGGGGATCAAGATCTGAGTCTGCAAAGACCAAGATAGGAAGTTCCTTCAAACAAGTCGGAGGGGCTAGCGAGGTCTGGTGTAGCTTGACGGCGATGAGGAGCAGATCATCATGGGTTGAGTAGTGCAATAGTTAGGAACTGTTGGTGGAGGAAATGGAGAAGGAGGTTGTTGTTAAGGGGATATGTTGCTATTGCAGATGGCCGACTAATTGAGAGGGCACATCAGCAGTGACGTAGGAGGTGATTCTTGTTGATAGGTGGCTGTGATGTAGGCTTATTGCTGGAAAGAGGGTCTAGAGTCATAGAGTAAAGGTGGTGGTTGTCTATTATCTACAAAGAGGTTGACATAATGACTATGGTTGTTGGTTTTAGGCCTACAGATGGTTGCATATATATAGAGGATATGATGTTAGGGTTTTGGGGATGTCCCTTGAAGCACTTCCAGCCAGGGTGGGGTAGGAGGAGTCATCGAGATCTCTATAACGGTCAACGCTAGTGGTGTTACATGGATGGCAGATGGATGAAGACCAAGGTTATACTCATCAGAGTCTATGGTTGTAAATTTGAAAGATTGACATGTTGGTAGTAAAGGAGATGACAGAAGCTGATCATTTATAGCCCAGAGTCATTATATGTCTTTTACTTTGGATGACAGCTTGGGTTGATGGTGATGCCCCATCTTTTAGGGTTTGTATGACCGATGTTGTGATTGTTGGGGAGGAGAAGGGACATCAGAAATGGGAGAGGAGGTATTAATTTACTGGAGTCTTTGGTAGCTTTGTAACTGCCTGCATTGGCGGCGTTACACAAACGGGAGTTCCAAGGTTTACATGATGGTGAGGTCAAATGGACGTTACCTTATTATCAAATTAATAATATAGTAATAAAATATTTTTTTATTCCTTTTGTAACTCCTAAAGTGAAAGGACAATTTCTATGGGGTTTAAACTAGGGTGTTCCTTTCAATTTGACTAATATTTAAAGACATTCATACCATCAATTTATGAATATAACTTTTTGAATTCAATTTATCTCAAAATTGATTCTAAAATAAAAAAATTTTATATGATTAATAGTTCCCATGATTCCAAATCGATAGTGGTCAAATTGAGAGTAATTGATGGGTTCAACATATAATCCTGTTTGGAGGCTCATAAGTATAATTGTTGACTAAAGGGGTTTGAATATGACACTTGATACTCAAATGAGGGACTGGATTACAATTAGTATTTCGAGGGACATAAATACATGAGGAATATACCTTGGGAATAATGGTATCAAAGTACAATATAAATTCCAAATATATGTGCATAAAATTTAGAAAAGGACAACTTCAGAAAAGAAATCAATATCAGGGTAATAATAGCAACTCAAAATTTGAATATGTTGCACATGGAAGCCATCATCATGGAAGTCATAGTCACCTCTCAGAGCAATGGTGGTGCTTTTGGTTCATAGACTTGAATTTAATGCACTCATCACATGTCGTTGGGCACACTTTGACATCATCAAATGCAGGACATCATCAAACACACTCCTAAAACATGGGTTGTTATAACAATTATGATTGGGTGACTTTGACACATGGGGACTGAATGTGAGTGATAGAGATTGTATTTGTCCCTGTGATAGGAGTATGATATCCAAGGCCTCTTGATTAGAAACACTGAGAAAAGTATGTACATACACATGTGAGCCAATAAATGATATTGAGAGTACTTATATCTCGTGTAATCTTCTCTGGTTCAAGGTACAAGATTGAATAACAATGAGAATGATTGCACCATGCCTGTAGTTCAATTTGGATATCAGTGACAAAGGAACTATAAAAACACTATAACTCCATGCATAGATTGTAGGTTGAAGTTGCTCCCCAACTTTCCATTCACTTGGGTAGCAATGATGTGTGACTAGGCACCACTTTTTTCTTGTGATGTCATAAGTTGTTATGGACATTCACTACCAATGTGATATGGAACCTATAGGATCACACACATAGGAACTCATCTAAAATAGGATTTTGATATTGAATGATGATTGAATTGATTAATAAAGTGTTTTGGTATTTCAATTCATGCAATGGATCAGCTGACTAGACTGCCAAATGATCAGTTCAAATGTTGAGATTGTTGTTTGGCATGTCAAGCTGATTGTATTGTACATTGGTTGAATTCAACCTGACTAGTGGTACAAGATGCCCATCTCACTTGTCTGAGATAGCCATCTGGGATGGTGTGAGATGCCCGTCTCGTTTGCACTAGATGCCCATTTTGGGGGTGCAATTCGATTGCACAAAGGATTGGTGTTGACGTCATGTTGAGTACTAATTGAATTGAATTGTCAACATATGTGTAGAACTGGAAGGTGCAAAATAACCATTCCACTTAGCAAAACAACCATTCCACATGAGATACAACCATCTCGCATGTGAGACAAGCATTTTGTCTCACATAGGTTGTGAAACTTCCAAAATTATTGTGAAAATTCAAGATCTTCCAATCTTTTACACTGCCCCTTTAGTCCCATATTGGATGGGGATTGGGAAACTTGACCCTAACCCCTCCTATATATAGAGGGGTATTGGGGCTTCCCAGAACACAACTACTACACAAACAATTGAGAATCAGTTTCTCTAACAATTGTTGTCCTCTCTGGTTGTGGGAACCACGAGAGCTTAGGTAAGTCCTACCCGACCAGGGAGGGATAGCCACGGGAGAGAAACAACTACGATCATTGTTGTGGGAGAGTATATCGGTGACTAGTACACCAATAGGAGGGACAACTCCTTCCTGTACACTCTAGCAGGGCGATAGGAGTTCTAGTTGGTCTGTGTGGAGTACTCTAGAGGCAAGACTCATTTGGTTGTAACTAGGAGGGTAACGTCAACTCGCAGTCTGTGGCGAGTCTAGAGGAGCCATTGTAGTAGTTGTCTGAGTCTATTGTCCATAGAGGAGCAGCCAGATGAGTTCGAGTGTGACCAGGAGCTACATAGTCAATGTCTAAGACAGAGTGTGCATCTACGTCATTGAGAATTGTCATTGGACTTACTCTAGGACCAGGTATATCTTTGAAAAACCATCCTTCCCATTGCATAGTTATTGACATGATCTGTCGATGAATGGGAAATATGTTAGTAAATTTTTTATTTACACTATGTATCTCTATGTCTTATTTTCCTACAATGGTATCAGAGCTACGCCAATTAATTATGTTTTGGGATAATAGATATGATCGGATTTTGGTTTAATCAACTTATTACTAGAGATGTGAATATTTAAACTAGTTGATGTGCATGTCTATCCAATCACCACATAAAGAACCCAAATGTCTATATATATATATATATATCTATATATATATATATATATATATATATATATATATATATATATATATATATATATATGATATATATGCAATTTACATGCATCGCCATAAAATCAGTTTTGACGGTGGATGTGAGGCATGGTTATGGCTAAAACCCCAGATCTGTGTGTGCATGGTTGTGGTTATTTATTCTTGTTGTTAATCGGTCTGCATACTGAGCCTCTCTCTCCTTTCCAAATGTAAATTAATGCTCTTTTTTCTATTTCCCCTTGAATGTAACTCAAGGTTTTCCCCATATACGTTGTAATAGAAAATAGGATAGTTATAATTTATGTTTTAATGTGAGATGACGATCTGCAGAAAGGTGAAACGAGTAGCTTGTGAGACGACCTGATAAACTATATGACTAATGAGGCTAGACGACAGAAGGATGAACTGATCAATTGGTGGACCAACTGATCGGATGAAGGTATCCAGACACTGCTTGTAACTGAGAACCAGATGACAATTTTAGAAGAGTGCAACCCAACAACTAAGAGGCAAGCCGACCGATTCAAAAGTTGAACTGATCAACCAAGATTGGTTCAAGCACAGATCATCACCAATAATAGGTTGCATATGGTGTGGATCATAGGTGGTGGTTATTTCTTGTGTCTCTAAGGAATTACATTAGTATGACGATAACCATCACTTGTGTGTTTTGTTTATTGCATGTTCTTATTCATGGTTATAGCATGTATATAATACATACTATATATGAGGTGATTGTATAAAGTATATGTATTTATACATAAAAACTCCATCAACTAAAATATTAAGTCTTAAATGCCTTCCAAAAGCGGCACACATGAAAAGCTTGATCGACCTAGCTTAGGTTATGCTAAAGCATGGTGCGCTGTCCATCTTGTGGAAGTGTGATGGTAGATATGTAGGTTCTGCTAAAGAAGGGTGCATATTCCATCATGTCGGCTTTTGGGTCAGGCTTAATTGGTGATTCTCAGAGGGTCTGGGCCCAGAGGCATGCATATAATCATGGCAAGGAGTTGTACACATCATCTATCCAAGAGTTGCATATGACGGAATTGGCATGATTGCCTACCTTGATAATTGACTATGGACGTTGTTGTAGGCCGGGTAATAGTTGAACTATTTTAGATCTTGGCCCACTAGAATATTTTACATTACAATATTTCAAATTGATATTGATGTCTATCAATTTGAATAAAAATAGTGGGAGTGATAATAATTAAATACTTAATTAATATCTTCAAATTTATCAAATCAAACTAAATAAAATGTTTTGAAAGAGTTGCAATATGTCTTTATAGAATCATGCCAAACACAAAACACGTTCAAATTGTGATCAGTCCTTTAAAAGGGCATAATGGGATAAAGTTCCACAGTTTTTTAAGGACTTTGAGAAATGTTGTTAAGGACTTTGAGAAATGTTCTCATCAATGAGTGATAGCTCTATGTCCTTGATAGAGCAATGCCAGAAGAACCCGCTCCAAATGAGCCTAAGGATAAATGGATGCTTATTAGAAGCATGCCAATGAA
Source organism: Alisma plantago-aquatica (assembly GCA_963693085.1). NCBI lineage: Eukaryota > Viridiplantae > Streptophyta > Magnoliopsida > Alismatales > Alismataceae > Alisma > Alisma plantago-aquatica. The sequence continues at coordinate 191,991,876 of OY856410.1, forward strand.
GCCACAGCCATTTGAATTCCTAATTCTATGTTGTATGAACTATGAGTTGCATGAACAAGATGAAAACATGGAAATTCTTGAGATGGTAACACATCTTAAGAATCATGTAAAGAAAAGAAGGTATAATGTTTCCAAAGTGCTAATTGAGTGAAAATTGACAAAGGGAGGTCCAATAGAACCCCATGTGCTTAATATGATTAGACATGTGGAATCAGTGGAATTTCTCTTAGATCAAGAGTTGACCATGAATATGATTATGGAAGTGTTGCATGAATTATATAGTCAGTTTATCAACTACATGGCATGTTGATGCCATAGCAAGGAAGAAGGATAAATCCATGATGATGATCAGTGGAAGTGAGTCTTAGTGCAAAGGCAAGGCCAAGAAGTGTTCTGAGGCTAAGCTAAAGCTCAAGTCTTCTGCACTCAAGTTATGGAGAAGGGTAAGTGTAAAACGAAATATGTCCTTTTCATGTAAAGAATAAAGAAAACAAAGTGCCACCATTGTAACTTGTATGGACATTGGAAAGGAATTATCCTCTTCATAGAGGATATCAGGAAGAAGATAGAGATAGAGATATCCACTGTAGGACCTGAGAAGAAGTAAGCTAGAACTATGTGGAGCAAGGGTTGCTGGCTCTATAGTTGTAAATAGTCATTCATGGGCACATAATAGAATTGGTGAATTGTTATTATGTACTTGCCATTGATGAAAACATCATATGTCTTATATGACAAAAACCTTGTGTTTCATTTTAAAAGATATAATATTTTATGGAAATGCCCTATTTCTCATAAACTATACTTGGTAGTTGTAGATGCAAATGTGTATGACACATATATTGAATGAATTGATAACTCAAACAATGAATACCTACAGCAGTTTCATCTAGAGCGCATCAACAAGAAATGCATGTCTAGAATCCATATGATGGTTATTTGGACTCTTTTGGTTATTGAACCAATAAAGACATGCATGTCTTATTTTTGGGCAATATGACAAGAGCATCTTCACTAGATGTAGTGGAAGATTGACTATTCCATTAGGATTAGTAAATACTGATGTACATAGACCTTTTAGAATATATGCTAAAGGTAGTTACAAGTACCTCAGTATATTTACTTATAGGATCAGTAGATATTAAAATTTTTATTTAATGAAATACAAGTTGGGATCTCTTGAAGTGTTCAAGGATATCATAAATGAAGTAAGTAACTAACTTGGTAAAAGTGTTAAGATACCTCAATTTGATCAATGTTGAAATATTTTAAACCAAGAGTTCGAGGACCTTCTGGAGAGATTGTGATAGTGTATCAAATTTAACTCCTCCCAAGACATACTATTGTGCTAGAAAGGTGTCATACAATGTTAATTCATGGTGAGATTATCAATTAAAATTTAGCTAATCTTACAATTTCTTTTTGGCACATGCTTTACACTAAAACAATGTTAAATTGGTTCAAAAGACACCATATGAGATATGAAATGGGAAGTGTCCCAGTGATTCTTTTGTAGTGATTAGGATTGAAGGCTTATATAAGAAAAATTGTTTCTTAAAAGCTTTGTCCATAAAATCACATAAATTCTATCTTGTTGAATGCTACTAATATTCCAACCTGACAACAAAGTGTTTGTTGCTGGGATGACTAGATTCCTAAATGGAAATTAGTTCCAAAGGAATCTGTGGGAGTAAAAGTAGAACTCAAAATGTTTAAGAAAAATAAGAAAACATTAACCCTAAAGAGGTACAATAGGAACATGGAGAGTCACAAGTTGTTGTGAAATCTCAAGAACCTTATGTAAACATAGAACTCATAGTTCTAGTGGAACACGCCTTAAGTTTGAAAAATTATCATATCTTATAACTCAAAATGTGGCGAGTTGATGATAGAGGTGAGTCAACAACCTACGTGGAAACTATTGAAGAATCCAAATTTAAGAAATGGCTTGAGGCCTTAAGATCAATGATGGAATCCATGTACACCGACAAGGTATGACCTTGTTGGATTCACCTAAAGGGATAAAACCCATAGGGTGCATTTGTGCTTTGTAAGAAGACCAACATGGAAAGGTAAATTGGCTTCTAAGAGTTTCAAGCTAGTTCAAGATGTTGAACATGATGAAGTCTTTCACCATACCATGGTTAAATTCATATGGATCATGCTTGTTGTTGCATCTTAGTACGATTGTGAGATTTGGTATATGGATGTTAAAACCACATTCCTTAGTTGTAATAATTAAGAAGATGTGCACGTGACACGACCTAATGTTTTGGTAAATCCATTAATGAAAATAAAGTCTATAAGCTACAAAATTCAATATGTAGATTAAAGTAAGAATCTTAGAGTTGGAATCTTCTATTTGACAAGACAGTCAAAGGGTTTGACTTGAGTCAGAATGAAGATAAAATCTGTGATTATAAATGATTTAGTGGGAGCATATTAATATTTCACATAATGATGGGGAATGACGTCCTTATCCTATAAATGTTAAAAACTAGCAAGGAAAGTACCTTCTATAAGAAGGGTTTAGGCAAAGCATCCTATATGATTGGAATCAAGGTCTATAGAGATATATCTTTGGAGAGCTTATTGACCTAAGTAAAAGCACATACATTGATAATATGTTGAAGGGTTCAACATGAAAGACTCAATGAGAGAAAATGTGTTAACGATCCATGGAATTATTCTCTTGGGAGTCAAGTGTCCCAATTCTTATGAAGAATAGGAGCACATGGATAGATGTCATATGCATTCACAATTGGATCTATCTTGAATGCAATGTTAAGTACTTATATTATTATCTCATATGTATTGGACATGATAAAAAGATATCCCATTATCTCATATGTATTGGACATGATGAGAGGATATCCAGTCATCTCATATGTATTGACATGATGAGAGGACATATATATATATATATATATATATATATATATATATATATATATATATATATATATATATATATAAAACTAGCAATCTCGTATGTGTTGGACATGACGAGAAGGTATGTGTTAGATACCAGTGAGAGTCACTAGACTACCATAAAGAACATCCTTAGATGCTTGTGAAGCACTTAAAGGATCGATTTCTTGGTAATGGTAATAAGGAAAAGTCGGATATAAAGGATTACTGTAAGGAGTGGGACCTGAGAGGGGATCCACTCCCTACTAAAAAAATTGAAGAATAAAATATCCATTCCAAACACACTCAAAGGTATGCTGGAATAGGTGCAAAATTTTCAAACTTCAATAAATGGTATTCAAAACAACAAAAATGTACCAGCAGAATTAAACAAATGACTATATTCAATTTTCACAAAAGATTACAAAAGTACATCTTAATATCCCATAATGGTTTACATGTATGATACAACATAAGGATATAAGTAGAGGGAAATCTAAACCATATCAAGATTGTCTCCATGCTTTAACTCCTTAAGATATATCCACATCATCATGCCATGTCTATATTGTCCTCCACCTAGGATTGGAAGCATACCCCAGCAAAAAGAGAAAATAGATGACATCAACAAAGGTTGGTATGTACATACTAAAAAGAAAATTGAGAAATATATGAATTAAAGGACATCAAAGTATAAAAGGCTTTTGATAAAAGAGAAAGTACTACCCAAAGGGGCATAAATGAATATGAATCACAAAACAAGAATGACGCAATAAAGCATATACACTACTACAGAAATGGCTTATAAAGTCGGTTTTCAAGGTGTCGGTTGTATACAAAAACCGACACATAAACCCTACTGTGTCAGTTTTTAACATAAACTGACATCCAATATGTGAAGGTCGACCAGACACTGGTACCGCTTTCAATAATTGTCGGTTATTTAATAAACAACCGACACCTAAACTCAACCACCAAACCCAAAATTCCAGTGAAAAAATTGGCTCCAAAATTTGACATATGTTGTCGGTTCTTTAATAAATAACCGACGACTAAAGGGTATGCGCGAGACAGGAATAGTTGTCGGTTGTCTTTTATTTATAAACCGACGAATATTAAGTAGTATAGTTGTCGGTTTTCTTCAAAGAGCCGACACTGTTGGTTTAGTTGTCGGTTTTGTTAAATAACCGACACATATTGTCAACTTAATAGCCGTGCGAACAGAACTTTTCCCCATTGTCTCTGTTTCATTGTCGTGCACTAGGGTCTGGCGATTTCTCCCGCCGTCGTTGCCGGTTGCCTCCCCACGCCGCCGTTCGTCTGTCGCACGCCGCTCGCCGCCGTCACCGTCGTCGTCGTCACCGCCGGTTGCTGCGCCGCTGTTTGCTATTCTCGTCGACACCCTCGTCGCCGCTCCGCCGAGCCGTCGCCGGTTGCTGCACCGCCGGTTGCTGGTCTCCTCGACGCCCTCGCCGCCGCTCTGCCGAGCCGTCGCCGGTTGCTGGTCCTCCTCTTCTCGCCGCCGTCACCTCCAGCTGCTCTCCTCTGCTCCGGCGTTGTCAGCTTCACCTTGTTGCCCTCAAGGTACGCCGACTTCTTCCTTCTTCCTCATCCCTAGCTTAATACTGCCTGTCTAATAGACTCAACTCAAGTTTTTCTATCTTTACATTTGCATTATTCATTGCCATTGTTCTTTAAAATGTCAATGAAACTATAATGGTTATCCAATGTTAAAGTTGAATACCTTGTTGTAGGCTACACAACAGATGAAACTATAGTAGCATTTTCGTGTATATGTGTTTGATATTCTTATATCACTAGAAAGAAAGACAGCCATTTTCATTACTAGTAGATGAATAAATACATTAAATACAAATCAATTGGTAAACTAATATAAATCAGTAGATGATTACATAATTCCTAAATCAGCACATAAATAAATACAAATAGTAGATGAATAAAATATAATAAATACAGTAATAGAGTTAAATTAGTAGATGATTAAATGATATCAAAATTAGTACATAAATAAACACAAATCAATAGATAACTAAATAAAAAGAGTAATAAATAAAAACAAATAAGTAGATGAATAAATACATAAGTGGAAAAGTAAATATGAATCAGTTGATAAATAAAGTTACATCAGTAGATTCTTACATAATTTCAGAAGCAGTATAAATAAATTCAAATGAGTAAATAGCTAAATAAAAAATAGTACATGAATAAATACAAATAAGTAGATGAATAAATAGAAATCAGTTGATTAACTAATATAAAATTATAAATTAGTGATGATTAATCAATTCTCAAATCAGTACTTAAATGAATACAAATAGTAGATGAATAAATATAATATAATCAAATCAGTTGATAATTAAAGTTAAACAGTTGATAACTAAAGTTAAATCAGTAGATGATTAAATAGTATCAAAATCAATACATAAATAAACACAAATCAGTTGATAACTAAAGTTAAACAGTTGATAATTAACTAAAGTTAAATCAGTACATGATTAAATAATATCAAAATCAATACATAAATAAACACATGTGACATGCTTGGAATGTAAATGATGAACTTTTCCCTAAATTGCCAATCATGCTTTTAAAGACATCAATAATCACCCTAACTTGAAGAACTAGGATTTTAGGTACAAGAATGACAACACATTATTTGTTGGCCTAAAAACCCGTCCAAATGTTGCCGAGATTTTCTTAATTTATAATGTGAGCTTAATTTATAATGTGAATTACTTTACAATGTGAATGTGAACTTTACAATGTTAGCTTTAGAATTTGAATTACTTTACAATGTGAACTTTACAATTTGAATTACTTTACAATGTGAGCTTTACACTTTGAATTACTACTTTACAATGTGAACTTTACAATTTGAATGTGTATTTGCAGATGGCTGACCATTCTCCTGATGACTGTCTTGATGACTACTGTGAGGGTGAGGACATCAATGCGCCACCTCACAATGTAATTTTTAAAAATATATCATATATTTATATCTATATGTCCATTTATAGTTATATTTTGTAAATGTGAATTATTTTGTCAAATTTTAGGTTGATGATGCACAGGTACCATGTGCAACACTTGAGGCACTTGATCAACAACACCAAAAAGTTGACAAGAGAAGGGACATCACTATGATGAAGAAGTTAATTGCACAAAAGGGCAATGGACCCAAACTTGTTGTGGATTTCGATAATGCAGGAAATGCATGTGGTGTGAATCGCAATTCATTTATTTCATATCTTGGATATGTTACTCGTAGCCATTGCGGTTGTCGCTTCGATTCTTGGCATAACATTTCTAAGGAGAAGAAAGATTTAATATGGAGGGATTTATGCGTGAGTTGTTATTAATTTGCAATTCTATTTTGTAGATGACTAAATATTTGGATACTAGTTAATAGCAATTCTATTTTGCAGAGTATATTTGAATTGGATGAAAAGCTGCATCGTAAATGCGTGATGCAATGCTGTGGGAGAGTCCTAAGGAACTATAGGACAAATCTCACCAGAGAATACATAAAAGAAGCCGACAAGAGGAAGAAGACAGCCACTAAACAGTGGAACTTCCTGGACAAAGAAGAATGGGACGCGTTTGTCGCTTCAAGACAAACTGATGAATTCAAGGTATTAGGCGTCAGTCTCAATCTCATTAATTAATATATGTTGTATTCACTTATTCAAGATTAACATTTAGTGTTACTAACCAAATCATTAATGTGCATACTAACTAGGCCCTCAGTGATGCACAAAGATCAAGGCGTGCGATGAATGTGCACGACCACACAATGGGTCCAAGAGGATATGTAGGCGTTCGCCAAAGACTACAGGCTGAGGCTGCTGCTGCTCAGTCTGCTGCTACTCAGGAGTCCTCTACCATAGGTAGCACACCTCTGCCTCGCCATGATGTCTGGATAGATGGGAGGCAAAATAAGAAGGGAGAATTAACTAAGGCCACAACTTTTGAGGCGGCTGCAAAAATGGTAAAATACAACTCTTACAGCAATCATTCGAATATTGATTATTTGTGTTGTTTACTTAAGTACAATTTTTTGTTTTGGCGATTAGCGGGAGCTGCACGAGCTGAGGAAACAAGAAAAGTTCATCCCTGAGGGCACAAGGGATGAATTGACAGTTGCTCTGGGTAACCCAGAGCATCCTGGACGTGTTAGGGCTGCAGGCGCTGGTGTGGGCATCAAAGCTTTTTTTGGGCCATCCCAGCGCAAACATGTCCCAAAAGCGGGACTTTCACAAGAAGAGGTAACATATTTTTTCCTTGTAGATGTTACTGTAAAAGAGAATTCAAAAATTAGAATTTGACGTTTCTTTTATCCATGTATAGGTGGATAAGATATTTGACAGGAAACTCGAAGAAAAACTCAAAGAAGCAATGCAAAAGTGGCAGGCATCTCAGACTGCCACTTACCAGACAATACGTACTGCATCCTCTACTCCTACTCCTACTGCAGAGGTTGGGAGTAATCCTGTAGACCCACCACCTAGCACATCCACTGTAAGTATTTTTATGACATAGTAACTAGTTTTTTAATTCAAGATGATACGTATATATGAAAGTGTAGTCGTTTCAAAAAAGATGATATGTATATATGTATATAACATTCTTTACACAAAATTTGTAGGGGTTGAAGCCATGCCGTCTAAAAAGTAAAGAATATGTCGTGGCAGAGGCATCATCTTACCCATCCGTACCAGGGGAAACGTGTCACAGGTCTCCAGTACCAGCTGGTTGGATTCGAGTGAGCCCGATACATATATTCCCCCAATTTCAGGAACGTCAACTGCCATATGCCCACCCAGATTGTGAAACGCTTGGTGATGCAGTAGGCAGAGTGATATTGTGGGAAAAAGTGTATGTCTTCTTTACTGAAAAGGTGTGGTAAATTTACATTACGTTCAATTGTTAGTGTGTGTATATGTTGGTAGTTGATATGAAATTATTATATATATATACAGGTTAAAAAGAAGACACCCACAACATCTAGGCCTCCACTTCCACCTCCTGCATTACCTAGTTGGGTTCCACAGGACCTACCTGTCCCGTTAGGTCCTAACTGTAGGGGTATGGCAGTATGGTTAGGGGAACATGATATAAACTCCCCTATAACTGTTTCTTCTGATTCAGATTCTACAGGTCAGTCATACGAAACAAAAATATTTATACAAGATATTTTGGAGATGTTTCAATATGATTGGCTAAATACATCTATGATAGAGCTATGGATAAGGTGAGATATTCTTTATACATCCATATACCTTGTGTATGATCTGGTGATCTGGTTTCTTATTTATTAATGCATGCGTAATTAATACATATTTTGCAACTACTTAGACAACATATGTGCAGATTTTGGATTCGAACATGTAGGGTTTTTGATTCCATCCTTGATTAGTCTAGTAGCTAAAGACCCTACATCAGTTCAACAATACTGCTGTGAGGCTTTTTCAATTTTTGTTGTAAATAAGAAGACGGTGATAATGGCTCCATTCAATGTAGAGTAAGCTTACTTTGCTTATTATAATTTGGACTTAAGAAAATTACATTTTATTGTGGATTTTGAGTTATTAATTTTTAACTTTTTTTCTTCTAGTGGTAAGCATTGGGAGTTATTGGTTATTGCCCCCGAGACGTTCACTGTGTATTATCTATATCCTAAGGGGTGTAAATTGAATACAAGATTTGGACACAAAATGAAAATGGCAATATTTCGGTGAGAAATATTTCATTTTTCATATCCGTTAACATATGTTATTATATTACTATTTAATTGCAATGTTCTGTGTTACATTAACATGTAGGGGTTTTGAGGAGTACAAAAAGGCTGGAGGAAAGGTCCCCACGAAAAAGAACCAGCAAATAAATTGGAAGAACGTGAAAGTAAGTTCCCTACTGCAATATATGTATATATTATTTATGTGAACAATGCTTAATTAGTTGTATTTTTTATTATTTTGTATGTTTGAATTTATAGTGTGCTACACAAGACAACGAATGGGCATGTGGATACTATGTCATGCAATATATGCACATACTTGTCAAAAATGCCGCAATGGACATCGATTGTATTGCTAAGGTATTATATAGCCGACAAGAGATAATATGAAATATATCAATCTTATTTATAGCTCATTAATTATATATATACATCATTCTCTTTACAGGTGTTTAACATGGACCCCAATACAGGAAAGGACTTACCAGATGTACATGAGCCCTACACGATGAGAGAATTAAATGAAGTAGTAGAAGAATGGGCAATAGCCATACAATTAGTGGGGGCTTTAAAATATAATTGGGATCCTGATAGCGAATAATGACTAAACAATGATACTTTGTAAATGAATTTCTGAATTATAATATATGTGTGAATGTTTCTACATGTCTGGATGTTTCTACATGTGTTTGAATGAAAATGAATGAAAGTGTTGGTTGCTATATGAAGTCTACATGTGTGAATGTGAATCAATGGAACTACAGATTGCTAGCATGTGTGAATGTTTATAAATGTGTGAAAATAAAATGGAACTGCAGGTTGCATTGCTATATGCATGTGCTACTTTATTATTGTTAATTTTGCAGGTTTGCGGCCTGTTGTCGGCTGATATCAATGGATGTCGTAAAACCTGCAGTTCATAACTAAACTGAACATGTTTCTCATCCTGCGACCAGCCACAGCAGGTCTGTAGACTGACAGCAAAAAAAAAAAACCAATAGTCGTCGGTTATTTGTAAATAATCGACACATAATGTTATAGTGTCGGTTTTTTACAAATAACCGACATCTATTTCGTGTGGCGCGAAGGGCTTGGTTGTCGGTTATTTGTAGATAACCGACACTGATGGTGCCCAACATGGCGCCCTTTCTGTGGCGCGAAGGATTTGGTTGTCGGGTTCTTACCTAATAACCGACACCTATAGTCCCATGATGGCGCGTTTTCGGTGGCGCGCGAAGAGTTTGGGTGTCGGTTATGGAACCGACGACCAATGGTTGGACTTTTAGTGTCGCCCACATAGGTGTCGCTTATAAACCGACACTAAAGGCTTTAAATAACCGACACTAAAGGTAGGTTCTGTAGTAGTGATAAACAAGGCATCCATGTGTTACATCTGAGATAAAACTAGAAAATATAAACATGTAGGTAGGAAATGACATGTCTACCATAAATGTGGGGCAAGTAGGAAATGATACACATCTACTCTAAATGTGGAGTAAGCAGGAAATGATACACTTCTGCTCTGAGAAAGATATACACATCACCCAAAAAAAATCATATGCAGGAATTTTAACATCTGCATTCATATATGGGAATTATAAAATCCACATAAAAATACATGTACATTATACTAGCAGTCACCACACAATGCATAATAAAAGAATATACAAGAGTAAAAGAGAACAAGAGAATAAGAAGGATGTAAACATCCATCCAAATTTCCATCACATAATGTGCCATAAAGAACATCCACCACCATGGTGGGAAAAGAAGCACATCATACCAAATAAAGTCCATCATGCTCAAGGATAAGAAAAGAGTCCAAAAGAATTTCCACGATCACAAGATCAATAGCAAAGTAAACTAGTTCACATGAACCATGATTTCCAAAAGAAGAGAATAGAGTGTAGGTTCTTGTCCAAAGGACCAAGAGAATGAATAAACATAGGTTAATTGCTCAAAGAATAATAGGGTTTGCAAGCTTACAATAAGAGAGTGAAAAAGTTCAGTTGCTGAGTATGAATAATCAGGTCTGCAAACATATAAGAAGAGATAGAAATCGCTCAATATGAATAATCAGGTCTGCAAACATACCTTAACTTCAGAATCTAACAGTCCAAGGTCACTTCTAGATCCAAGTCTAGGTCTCCAAAAAACCTCTAGGGAAGGTGGACAGGTCCAAGTAGTAAGGTTCCCTAGATAGAGAGGCTAGTTTCTCCAACAAAGCTCTGGTCTCGAACAAAAAGCAGCTTCTCCACTTTAGAGGTGAAAAACCCTAACAAAAGAACATGGAGATGGGGTGTTTAAGGGCTCTAGTGGGGTTTCACCATGGAAGGCCATGGTTCAGACCTAGAAGAAGGTGGAAAGAAGATGAACAACATAAAAAATAGGGAAGGAATGGAGGAAACTTACTAGTTTTGGTCAAAATCACCAAGGATGAGCTTTAGAAACCCTAAGTATAGCAAATTTGGAACCCTACGAGCCTTCTTCACCAAGGTAGGCACCCTATTTTACCTTGGTACACCACCTTCATGGCCAAATAGAGTAGGAATGATTCTCTAATATGGAGAAAATAAAAGGAGATAAAGAGATTTCTAATTGGGAGGTGGGAAGGGGTAGATATGGCTTTATATAGAAAGGGGTCAAGCATGAGGTGTCTATGGGACTTTCCATGTGTCCATGTATAAGGGTTCCCATGGTCATGCAAGCCTTTATGGATAAAGAAGAAGTCAAGCATGAGGTGTTAGGTTACTTTCCATGTGTCCAATGCTAAGGGTGCCCATTACATGCAAACCTTTATGGATAAGGAAGAAGTCAAGCATGAGGTGTCCATGGAGCTTTCCATGTGTCCTTAGCCTAGGGCTTTCATGGCCATGTAAGAGGACAGCTTGTAGAGGCTTCTTGCATATCAAATGTCAGTTCATGGAGAATTCTAAGCCAACCCCACCGACCTCTAATCAAAGAAATAACCCCATTGGGTGATAGCTTCTAAAGATAAGCTCATTTATAAAGAGGGTAATTTACTAAAATGCCCTTGGAGAGAAACACCTTCAAACCAAGGTTCAACTAGGCACCCCATGGTTAAAAAACTCAAGACTGGTTAGGTAATATACAAGAATTATAATTCATGTGACAATTTGCAAAGAAAACCTCCCAATTGGGTAAATTGTAGAAAAGTCCATAATGTACCTAAAATCACATAACTTGCACAAACAACATCCAGATTTGGTGAAACTTCATCCACAAGTTATCTTTGATGTGTTGAATATGAATTTTCCATTATTTCCATGTTTTGAAGTAATATAATCACATTATTCATTACTTATGCGTTTTACTCATTTTCTCTCTCCTAAACTTATCCTAATATTTCAAGGTTGTCTAAATTAGATGAAAATTGACATAGGCTAATTTTGATATGTAGATTACTAATTTGAAGTTTATTTCCACTTTTGAGACTTCTTTTTATGAGATATGTCATATGGACCATTAACGACCCATTATCTAAATTATTCATCTAATTAAGTTCCTTATCTTCGTATTACCACCAAAATGTGTTATGTGGCATATTTTATGTATCCATTATTGAACTAAGACTAATGTGAAAACATTTGGATATGTTAGGGTGATGCATTCATGTATTCACTCTTTAGGATCATACTAAACATCTATTTAGGTATAACCTTCAACCTTGTTTGGCTATGACCAAAAGGTCAAAGTTCTAGGGTAGGGTCCAAGATCTAGTATGTTATAGTTACACCCATGCAAGCTTCCAAACTAACAAAATAATCACAATTAAAAATTATGTTTGATGACAAACGAGAACTGTAATCTAGAAAGAGTTCTGAGCTAATTACAGTTGTTTAAATCTACAAAAGAATCTGAGTGTCTTTGTGTTATGAGAACAACGAAGAATATTGAATGGATAAAGAAGTTCATATGGGTGAACTTGTGTGAGGTTCCAAACCATTGATGATATAGTAGAAATATTGATGACAACAATGGAGCTACTAGTTAGGTTGGGAATCTCAGATTGCATACTACGGTGCTTACATCTTATATGAGTAGTTGTAAAATGAAGAGATGTGAAAATTGCAAAATACTAACTTAAAGAAAATGTTGTTAAACCCTCTATAAAAGCACTTATGAAGCATAAGCATGATGGTCATGTTAGGTCACTCGGGATGAGATATGTGGGTGATTGTCTCTAAGTGCAAGTGGGAATCTGTTGGTATGTATGCCCAGAGATCCAATCATATGTTGATTGGGATAGGCATTAGATATCTGATTTGATAATTATAAAGGCAAGCTACCAATTTATTTTTTATATTCAGTTGTGAGATAATGAATTACATAATAAATGTCTAGAGAATCATATTACTCAATGATGTATGTATTCAAGTTACTAACCTTGTGGATGAGATCATAGAAATTTTAAGAGTACATATACATATTCTCATTTTGTCCCTAATCGATTGTTATTGTGGAAGGTTGATAGACAAAAATAACACATAAGATCAGAGTGTAAGTTGGTTGATGACTAAATCCCATTAGTCATGATATGGAAATATCAAACCAAGCACACAAATACATGTCAGAGAATAGTGTATCGAATAGACCAACCATGAGACTGACACATGGAAGCCATCATCATGGAAGTCATAGTCATCTCTCATAGTGGTGGTGGTGGTGGTGTTTGTGGTTCTTAGACATGAAATCACTAAACTCATCGCATGTTCATTGGGTACACTTTGACATCATTAAACAAAATCCTAAAACATGGGTTGTTATAACGGTGATGATTGGGTGACTTTGACACATGGGGACTGACTGTGAGTGATAGAGATGGGATTTGTCTGTCTTATAGGAATATGATATCAAAGGACTCTTGATTAGTGAGATTGAGAAGAGTATGGCCATACGTATGTGAGTCAATATATGATATTGAGCTTACATATATCTCATGCAGTCTGCTCTGGTTCAAGGAACAAGATCGAATAATAATGAGGATGATTATACCATGCCTCTAGTTCAATCTGGATATCAGTGACAAAGGAACTATACAAACACTATAACAACATACACAAATTGTAGGTTGAAGTTTCTCCCCAACTTTCCATTCATTTGGGTAGAAAGGATGTGCGACTAGGCACCACTCTTTTCTTGTGAGGTCATAAGTTGTTACGCACATTCACTGCCAACATGATATGGAACCTATAGGGTCACACACATAGGAACTCATCTTGAAGAGGAGTTTGATCTTCAATGATGATTGAATTGATTACTAAAGTGTTTAGGTATTTCAATTCATGCAATAGATCAACTGACTAGACTTCCAAACAATCTATTCAAGTGTTGAGACCATTGTTTGTTGTGTCAGGCTGGTTGTATTTTACATTGAATGGAATTCATCCTGACTCAGGCTGCAAGATGCCCATCTCACTTGTGTGAGACAGTCGTCTAGGATGGTGTGATATGCCCATCTCATTTGCACCAGACACCCATTCCGGGGGTGCAAATCTATTACACAAAGGATTCGTAATGATGTCATGTCGAGTACCAATTGAAATTCAATTGCCAACATATGTGTAGAATGAGAAGGTTCAAAATGATTCTCTCACTGGGAAAGATGGCCATTTCAATGCGTGTAGGTTGTAAAACTTCCAGAATTGTTGCGAAAATTCAAGATCTTATTGTCCTTTCCACTCCCGCTTTAGTCTCGTATCGGCTGGGGACTGGGAACCCTAACCTAACCCCTCCTATATATAGAGGGGCACTGGGGCTTCCCAAAATACAATTACTACATAGACAATTGAGAATCAGTTGTTATGACAATTGTTGTCCTCTCTGGTTGTGGTAACTACGAGATCCCAGGCAAGTCCTACCCGACTAGGGAGGGATAGCCACAGGAGAGAGGATCATTGTTGTGGGAGAGTATGTTGGTGACTCGTACACCAATGGGAGGGACAACTCCTTCTTGTCTGTTCTAGCAGGACAACAATCATTCTAGTTGGTCCCTATGGACTATCTAGACGCAAGAGTCATTTGGCTGCTACTAGGAGGGCAAAGTCAACTTGCAATTTGTGGCAAGACCATAGGAGTCGATGTAGCAGTTGTTTGAGTCTATTGTATGTGGAGAAGTAGTCAGACGAGTCTGAGTGCAACCAGGAGCTGCACAAACACCTAGCAAGATAGAGTGCACATCTACATCGACGAGGATTATTGTTTGACTTTCTCTAGGACTAGGTATATCTTTGTAAAACCATGCTTCCCATTGCATAGTTATTGAAGCGATCTTCTATTTAATGGACAATATGTCAATAAATTTTTTGTTTCTTCCTATATCTGTGTCGTATTTCCTAAAGGAACAATCTTGAGGGATTTGTGGGTTGTGGAAATGAGTCCAAAGTGTGTAAACTTTTTAAGTCATTATATGGCAAGAAACAAGCCCCTAAGTAATGGTATGAGAAGTTTAATTCTATGATATCATTATTTGGCTTTGTTTCTAATGAATTTTATAAATGTCTCTACTGCAAAATACTTAATGATGGATTCATTTTTTTTATTCTTATATGTCGATGATATCCTGCTTTTTGGTTCCAATATGAAAGTAGTAAATGAGTCAAAGACAGTCTTGTGTAGTAAGTTTGAGATGAAGGATATGGATGTCATGGATGTGACTTTAGGGCTTAAAATCATAAGGTATACTGATGGTATAACTCTCTCATTCTCACTATGTTGAAAAGATATTGGAGAGGTTTGAGTACACATCACGTAAACTTGTTAAGGCTCGATATGATTCATCCAAGGCCTTGTTCATGAATCAGACTAGAGTTCCAATGTCTCAATTACGATTCTATTATATTATCAGAAGTTTGATGTATCTTATGTACTGCACATGTCCGGACATTGTGTTTCTCGTGAGCAAGTTAAGTAGATACACCAGTTGTCCCGACAAGACCCAGTCGGAATCTCTTGATAGGATTTTAAGGTATATCAAGGGAACTTGTTCCCTTGGGCTGCATTATGGTAAACATCCTTCTGTAGTCAAAGGATACAGTGGTGCAAGTTGGATTGCCATGAACTCTGTGAGTAATGGTGTCTCAGGATATGTATTTCTATTGGGAGGAGGAGATGTTTCCTAGAGTTCTAAGAAACAGACCATATTGTCTCGGTCTACTTTTGAGGCAGAGTTGTGTGCTTTAGATGAAACTAAATTGGAAGTTGAATGGCTATGTGGACCTATGTCTAGTTTACCTATGGTAAAGACGCTTCTTCCTACAATTTAAGTTCACCGTGATAGCACTACAACTATTACTAAAATAAAGAGTTTCAAGTACAATAAAAAATAGTATAGACACATCTAAGTTAGACTCAAGTTTGTAAGGGAGTTAGTGTCTAATGAGATCGTGGTTGTGGACTACGTCAGTATCAAAGATAATACAACTGATCCTTTCACTAAAGTTCTTACCTTGGATTTAGTGGAAAAATCTAAGTTGGGGATGGGACTTAAATCCCTTTAGGTTTGCATGTAGTAGAAACCCAACCCAATAGAGTGGAGATCCCACAAATTGGGTTCAATGTGGTAATAACAAATTGTCGAGTGAATTAGATGACATTATATATTTACTTTGATGCTTCATGCATCTGTGTCTATTCCATGGGAAACTTATTAGTGTCATGACTGCAAGTTAGTAAGAGATTAGTCTTTGAATGGTGTCAAGTCTTAGAACAGAATGTTAATAGTACATCCTTGAAGACCAACTGAATGGTTGATGTTGTGTAGGAAGCAACAGGAAAATTGGGTTGTTCTCTGATATCAATCATGACATATATTGTGCATGCATGGCCTTAATGCATTGTTTTCTTTTCTACCGTGTCTATATTGTGTTGTTGCCAACCTATACTCTTGCACCCAAGGTTCACATTCAAGACTTTTTCTCACCTTGTTCTAGCGAGGGTCACAATTGGATAACTCAGGTAGATTCAAATCGAAAGTTATCTGCTGAAAGTACAATATGAAGGACTGAATGTTAGAGCACACTACACATTGGACTTTGTGGGGGATTGTTAGATATATGGTTGTAGAAATCATGTATATAGCATGGATTAAGCCCAATGTAGTACAGCTAACATGGAAAAAAATATTTTTGTGTCTAGTGCAAATGGGGAAGAAGTTTTATCTCATATTGCTGACTCCTAGAATTTTTGCAGTCTTTATATGTAGGATCACATGTGACACTGGTATCCAAGGGTCCTAAGGGAGGGTCTGTGCCTCCTTGGTGGGTATGGCAACCACAACACACACACACACGCACGTGCGCGTGTCATGCCACACATCCCCTCATCTGGTCGGGCCGATCCTCGAACGGGCTTAGGCTTGTGGATTGTGGCTTGTGGCTTGTGGAGAATGGATTTCGTCTCTCATCTTCTTTTTGCACTAGGATACAAATACATATTTAATTAATTATTATTCTAATTAATTATTTCTTTCTGAAATGGATTTATTAATCCTAATTGGAAAGTACTTTCCTTGCAGATTTTTCCACAACATGTACAAGAGCGATCGAGATCGCATCTTAATGGGAATAGGGTTTCGGTGCGTGTAAGGCTATAAATAAGCCTCCAGTCATTAGGGTTAAATTCATCTCAAACGAACATCAGTCATCAGCCGTTTCATTCGTGTTTTGCAAATCCTAAGGATAGCGTTTAACTGTCGCTTCTGTGTTGTTGCTTGGAGTCGTCCTTCTTCTGTGAGCAACAAGTTCATTCTTCTTCTATTTCGAGACGTGATCTGTCAGGCGGTGGTTCCTGCGATTGTTGGGTTGTACTGGTAGTGCTACCGGACATCGTCAAGTGCGAGCGAGACCATAACTTACTTCAGGTTCGTGATTAGGTCGACTAGAAGAACGGCACCTATCCTTCCAGATTGTGGGTCGCTGATTTCTTTAAGTAACATGTTCGTTTTTCAACGAACTATCTGGTCTGTGTTCCTAACTCCACTTTTATTTTTTATATAACGACCTAAACATAAAATTAACAACATCTCTTCCTTACTCCATTGTGGACGACATCTAGACTCCAGCTCTCCCCTCAGTTCATAATAGCTATTACCTAAATTTACTAACAAAGCAATTAGCGGTAAAACTGCTCTTCCTATACAGTAGATTAGGGCACCGAACTGGTTTTCAGAAGCACACAGCATTGAACCACTTCCAAATCAGCTGAGGGACCGTTGAAAGCAGCCCTGCAGGCAGTTTCTCCAGTGGACCACTTGACCAACCTTTATGGAAGCACCATCATACGGAGGAGGGCATAGAATATAGACGTTACTCCTATAGAATTTTGTCGCCAATGGTTTTGATAACAAAAGATCATGCTCATGCTAAAGCACAAATGTAAAACCAACTTTCTGTACATGTCTATTTTTTTCCTTTTTCAAATTTTCTGTACATGGTCGGGGCAGTGGTGTTTAAAGAAGTACAGTGTTGCTGGCCGGGTTATGGGGCATGTAGTGTAGACTATGCCTGCCGTCAGTCGCTTATTTTACACCTCTCTATCTCTCTCTGAAGAGGGGGAAAAAAAAAGATGAAGCCGAGTTTACTATGCTATAGAGTTTGACGCAGTTATTCCTACCACCACAGCCACCACGATGAGAAGCCCATGTAAATGACGAGAGAAATGACAGAATCCGATTCCTCGTCGTCGACGTCCTCGAACTGTAGCAGCTCCACCGCATCAGCCGCGGGTTTGTCGTCTTCACTGGGAGCCAGAGGACTTCTGCATAGTGGGCACGTGACCCTCCTGTAGTCATCGACCCACCTGTCGAGACACTCCTTGTGGAACAGGTGCCGGCACTTCAACTCCCATACCTCGCACCCGTCCTCCATCCCGCACAGGCACACCGCGCACTCCTGCTTCATCTCTTCTAGCGCGGCTTTAATCTCCGGCAGCTGCCTCGGCATCCTGTACCGGCCAATCTTCGGCCTCACACGGGCCCAAGAAGGAGAACAACCGGAGCAGGAAGAAGTACTGAATGGATTCCTGTAAGCATTGGATGGGACCATGAAGCAGAACCCCGGCCGGCAGGAGATCCGAATGGCGAGTGTGGTGGCGATTGCGAAGAATGGGAGGAGGCAGGTGTACTTGAGCACGAAATCCACTGTTGCCGCCGCGGCTTCCATGGATTTGATTGGAAACTGGTAGCTCTACTGGCAACTGAAGTAGCTAGCTAGCTAGCTAGGGCACGCCTGGGAGATCAAGCGGCACGAGATAAGAGTACTCTTGCTGCAGCCTGTGTTTCTGTCGGGAAGAAGGGGGAGAAGTATAGTACTAGGAGTTGTGGGACTAGTTTAAAGAAGGGACACGAGTGTATAGACGGACTGGACAAATGGAAGATATTATATAGGAGATAAAAGACTCTGGTCCTGAAATTTTCCAGAGATTCGTTACAAAAGCGATGGATTCTGAACAAATAATAGATAGCTCATAGCTCCACCGATCATTCGAGTGGTGTGGTGGTGGACCATATAGGAGTTACTCCATTCTGACCAATTTAAGTAGACCCCGGTCCATGGATATTTAATGCCCGTTCTTATCTTCACTCACTTTTCTCCCGTTTAACATTAATTTATATATGCTCTGCTACATGCTGGGATGTTTAAAGCTGGGAGGGGTATTTGCCACCAGATTTATGGTTTACCATGTTAACTAGGGGAACCTACAGTGTCCACGACGGCTTTATCCACCGATGGCTAGCGGCGTCGCATGCAGGCGGTCCCTGAAGAGAAGCTCTGTCATTTATAGGAGGTTGAATAGTCCCCCATGAGCACCCTGTTTTCAGCCCTTTAACTTGCATGGGAGGGTGATGTAGCTACCAACGTGTGGTCTCCATGTGGGAATTTTCCAAATTTGGGCCACTATTGAAAAGTGAACTCCTATTTTTGAGCTTGTTCTAGGCAATTTGATAGTGCCTTCACGGGGTTTCAGAGTTTTGAGGATCTTCAAAATGGGTACATCAACATCAGAAGAGGTTTGTGTGTCCCTCCTCACACTAAAAATATGACGTAATCGGCATTCAATCAAACATTCATTGCGGTCTCTTGACTTAGTTATTAATTGCAGGTCTTGTTACGGAAAGGAGCACTAAAGAGAAGTCTTGTATTACCTTGAATGTGCGTAGGTGGAGAATAAATATCTTGTAAACCATCCCCAATGCTTGGCAATTAGGAATTATGATATAATGACCAAGAAGGGCCTCCTCACTTTTGGGCCAAGCATATGGGGAGTTGAGGTCATATAGAAATCACCTAGGTACGATTATGTTTGGATTTATAGGACCTTATGTCGTTTGGATTATATGATGTACTTGAGATAAATTGTTTGCTGCATGAATTCGTTGGCACATATATACTGAGTGGCACATCCAGAGATACGTCCAATTGGTGAGTGATAAAAAACTATAAACTGATTTAAGATTTAATGTTTTTATTAAATTTAAAATTTGTTCTGAGTTTTTATAGGGTCAACATATTGGATTTTAATAAAAAAAACACTATCGTTTCTTGTTCATTTCTTTGATAATAGTTTTCTATCTTTTTAAATTTTAATAAATAGTTCACTATCTTTTCTTATAATAATGGTTTGTGGAAAAGCTAATGGCATGCTTGTATTCTGGGATTTACATTCATAATTTAAATGGACTAATAGCTCATATTGTTCACATGATGTTTCCTTCACAGGGTAAAGGGTAAGGTTCCGTTCTGTTGTGTTTCCGTTTAGTTACATACAATAATGTAACACTGCATTTTTTTGTCTTTCATTTACTTTTTTAGGAAACCAACAGGTGGAAATAGTTTTTTGATTATCAATGTTTCATTTTAAAAATAAAATTGTGATTTTCTTCAAAAACATTAAATGCTACCTTTGTCTAGATAGTGTATTTCTGTGAGCGAAAAATGATAGTTTTTAATATTACCATGATAGAAGTAACAAATAGACATGGTTTCTTCTTTCCAAATAAACTTTAGTTATAGACTTGATTGCATCTGGATCTTTGGATGTTTTATTTATTTGCACTACCTATTCAATTATTATTTTCCATGTTTCAATATGGTATGTTTTCTTAATATTTGTTATCTGTTCATAACACGGTGGGTAGTTCCTAACGTGATTATGTGGTTATATTTTGCTGAAAGTGAATCTTGCTTCCAATATTTTCCTCTGTCCACTTATACGGTGGGGACTGTCCAACGTGTTCAACTAAGATTGTACAGAGAGGATGTATGTGGATATCCAAATTATGTACCAAGAAGGACAAATCACTGATTTTTCATAAACTCTTAGTGACATAAATGGCCCCTACACGGTATATTTATAAATACACATCAATACACTTATATTTATGTTAACTTGCTGCATACTTTTCCATGGCTTTGTTCTAGTTGTAGCTAAAATATATTTTTTTGTGTACTATCCATCATGAATGATTTTGATGAATGAAACTTAGCTTGCATTATTTATTTATTTTCTTTTGTTAATTCCTTACATTAAATGATGACTCGTCGAAAGAGTTAGGGTCTCTTCTATATGGTATCTAAATGCATCATATAGGCACATGTTTTTCAGAAGCTTGGGTATTTTTAGGAGAAAACATTTCTACTTTCTTTGATGTAAGAATATAAATTGTTCGACATGGTAATCTTAGGTTCATGTTCTCTTTATACGGTAGTGGTCCGGGTTTTTCGAGATTGCAATTAGTGGTGCTAATTAAATTATCTATGTTGTGAGAAGTTTATTTCTCTTACAATTGGATAATAAAATGATGCAATATTTTATTACACTTCTAATATATTACCTTTATATTGGATGTTAAATTGTGTGGCTACAGTAATAAATTATGAAGACAATTCCTATAAAGTTTTAGAAAACATGAAATCCTAATAAATTATTTGGTGAATTAGGCTACTATGTTTAATTGATCCTCATGTATGAATATAGTCAACTCTGATCTTATTTATCAGGTTGTCACCCTATCATAATATAAACATTGTTGATGCAGAACTTGTAGCTGTGGATCTTATGGGCTTATGCTTAATGCATTAATTCCTTACCTCTACCCTATAGTATAGACACACTTAGACACTTATTTTTTCATCATTTTGACCAACTAATATCTAAATCGTAAAAGTCAGGTTCATAGGAAATGTATGATATTTTTTTCCTGTGGGCTAGTGATAACACCCAAATTTATGTATTTATGCTAAGCATTTATCTATGGTTTTGTATCACTATAGCCTTAATATGTCCAAAATATCCCATGTTCCTAATCTTTTAGTAATTTATATCTTTTCATATATAAAGATGCTCGAATTAGTCAATTTTTAGACTTGCAGGCACCAAACCAGAGAAGACATCTATCCTCCAAAGAATCCTCCCCAACGCATGGGTTTTCACAGCAGCTAGGCCTTCACCGCGATCGTGGGATACACCATGACCGCGATCGCGAGATACACCACAACCGCGATCGTGGTATCCATACTCACCTCGACCACAACTGCGATATTCACCTCCACCAAGACCGTTGTAATGACCCCGCCTCCCGGTAACCCCCAATTAAGGGAGACCAAGAGGTCAGAGTCGTTATCCCAATTTCTCAGATCATAGGTTCGACAAATAATCAATAATAATTATCAAATTCTACCAAACTATACTGAAAAGTTATACTAAAATAAAAATTTGCATACCTTTTTCAAAAACTTGGATATCTAACTTCTATCCACATCTGGACTCTGTTCTAACTAATCCTCCTTGCACTTTATTTCTTAATTTCACAATATGCCACTTTACTATTTGTCCTTTTCAATTTGTACCTAAAACGTCGACAAACAAAACGTCAGTCAGCATAAATGAATATGTCGATATGTGGGGGAAACAAAAATTGTGCAACTAGGGTAACAACATAATCAAGCAATTATTATTTAACAATCAAGATTACATCTTAAGCAATACTACTCAATCCTTACCTATCCCCTATCTCTGTGTTGTCCCTATAGCAGACTTGGATACTACCTATCTCATATGGTAGATCCTTACCCCCATGGCCCTACCTCACAGGTAGTCAATACTTAGGGTTGCGGAGTCTCATGGCCCTACCCAAAGGTAGTCCAATCCCTGACTCATGGTGACTTGATGGACCTACCCCATTGGTAGCCATGTACTAAGTCACCTAATGACCTGATGGACCTACCCCATAGGTAGCCATGTACTAGGTCAATCTATCAAGCTACAAAGGGGACTAGGATCTGAGCTAGTAGGAATGTATCTTAGGTGATAGTCATATTCACATTATGGTTTGCATGAATTAAATTCATCCAACAGTTTAATTCAAGTCATCGATGAAAACTTCAGAAATCCTCAGAAAACTAATTCGGGATATTCATAAGCGTAACCACATACCTGTCAGGATGACTTGAGTGAAGACATAATCCAACTAAGCAAGAAATCCAGTAAACAAGAAAGCACACAAGATGATCCTGAAATATGCATCTAATTTTCCTATCATTGATCAGGCCATCAAGGTCTATTAAACCTAGCTCGCTTCCTAGGGTTTCTAGTCCACTTTTAAGGTTTTCATTGCAATTAGGGTTTCACTTCATTTTTACTATTTTAAACCCTAATTTTATACAATTACTCAAAACCCTAATTATCTCATCTACTCCTCATGAAAGATATTAAGGTTACCTTTTAACAACAAATAACCCTAATTTCAGATTACATGCACCATTAAATGTCTATTAAGTCTATTATGTCTCTTTTACATTAAAACTACCATTTTATCCTTTTAAGTCATGACACGATCATTAAGGCCAATTATCATCTTTGGCTTCTTTCAAATTAGCAACTTATCTTTCATATAGTATAATTCACATATGAACTATATTTATCACTAATTCCACATTTATCCACTAGAAAACCCTAATTATCATATGAAAGGTATTTATCCACAATTAGGAACTTTTATACTCGAAATAGCTTAGAACTATCATATCTCAGCTTTATTCATGAATTTGAACAATTAAAAACATTCAGAGTCATAATTACTAACATTAGGGTTGCAAGGCCCATTAAAGCTCATTCATGTATATGTAACTCTAAATTAATCCTTTATAAAAAAAACTCTAAATTAATCCAGTTACATGTAAAGTTCATCCTTTAAGATCTTGATGTGTCTTTTTATAATAAATAGGTTAATATCAACTTTAATCATCCACATAACCCTTCTCAATACATTAATCATCTCAAATTAGGGTTTCTTAATCATTAATGCATTAAAGTTGATAACTTCCACTACTTTTCGAATTTCAAGAGGAATTAGGTTCTAAAACTATGTTTAGTGGATTCCTCGCATTTTTTTGAGCAAGATTCATATTTTATACGCATCCATCCGAGCTACCAATAAAAAGATGTGAATTTTTCAAGATAAACTTACTTGGACCAATCACCTAGTGCCACATCATCTCTTGCATGCAACGTAGCTCGATTTGGAAATATAACCAAATTACACTCTTGTCCTCATGTAAGTTATTGGCTCTTTAACCCGTAGAGGGGTAAAACGGTCCAACAGCCGCTAGGTCATCTTCAAGCTCCCGACGCCTGACCTGGCACCGATTGCAGCCTCACGTGGGGCTTCCCACTCCTTCCCCAGGGCCCGACAACGGCCGCCGATCATTGCCCTAGCTCCGCCGCATCCCACCACACCTAGGGCACCACCTAGCTGCGACCGAGGTGGCCGGTATCGAGCATGATGCCCGACGCTATCTGGCTGGCCCTACAGGCTTACTGAAGGTGGCCGTGCGAGTTCGAGTGCTCGGGGAAGATAGCCAGTCATCCTCAGGTCGACGGGGAACCACCAAGCCTCCACCATGATGACACCATGGCCCCTCATTGCTCCGAGGTTTAGAATTATGCCCTTATATTAGGATTTGTATGTAAGGAAGAAGGAGAAGAGAGAGAGAGATGTGTGGAATCTCCTTGGGCTCGACCATGGGCTCTACCCATATATAGGGGAGGGTAATGAAGCCCTAGGATGAATATCTATGAGATAACAAGTCCATCTCCCAAAAGGAAACATATTCCTTCATTGAGAAGCAATCTTCTCTCTCCTAATTATCTTCTTAATCAATTATATTCTTTGGATATTTAGGAATTCGAAAATCCTCTCTCTTATTCTCTTTATGCTTGACTTTTAATCCATTGGCACGAAATTATACTTTCCTTTAGTAGAAAATACCTCTTTTTAACAATACCACAAAATTCATTAATTATGTATCACCTTATCCTCTTATTTTGTATTATTTGTATTTTCTCTTTCTTTTTCTGCATTGGGGCTCCTTGGATCCCAAGAAACTCTAATATTTCGAAATTCCTTTTTAAGGATACTTATTATCCTTCTAGATGCATCTACATTCTTCATATTTCATTATCTTACTTATTAAGATATTCTTTTGCAAGGATTTCTCATTATCTTTCATCTCCTTTTTCCTCTTTTCATATTTCTTTTATTAGGAATCATATGTAAATGAATTTTACTCAATTGTGGCCATTAGTGCCACTTTCTAGATATTTCCAAGTATTTCTCATAAATACTTTGCTTAATATCCATTATCATGTATCTTTTTCCATTACTTGGACTTTTCTTCTTTTCTTCTCTTTTATATCCATTATTGGATTAATATAATAATAGGAACCACAAAATTCCTAATGTCAGGGAGATTTGCAAAGAAATCCCTTATATGAAGCAAAGTGTACAACCTTTTCAATTAAGTCCAAATTCATAAAATCATTAAATTTCAATTATGAAAACACATGAAAAATTGGGGTGGTAACATCGTTCCCCATTTATAAGAATTTGTCCTCAAAATTCCATAAAGCAAACAAACAATTCATGATAAGACTTTTCCATGTCCATCATTGACCCCTATGTGGCTTTACCCTATCCATGACGCTTCCAAAGAACCTTTTTCATCACATATTCTTTTATCTGAGTTCTTACACCTTGGCCTCTATAAACCTCACAGCTGACTCAGGTCATTTCAGCCTCCCTTGGGGCTCACCAGGTTCATTGCTCAGTACATGGCTCGGGTACCTCACATAGCACTCTAAATTGGACACATGGAACTCATCACACATTACTTTATCCTGAGGGGTAAGGTCAAACATAACCTTCTCCACCAATCCATCTCAAATGGACCCATGCAGCCGGGACTCTGCTCTCTTAGCTATAACTTAGAGGGTTTTCACATCATAGATTCTCCCTCAGTGAACTGCATGTCAGTCTGCTTTGCATCAGCTCACGACTCATGTCGCCCCTGGGCTCTCTTTTAGCCATTGCACAATCAAAGCGACTTCATTTGCATACACTGTGGCCCTTTTCTGACCTTCACAAGGTCCCTTCACCAACATCATCTTAATGAAGTGGTGATCGACACAACCTCCCTTACAGAGCTTCTTTACATCCTGATACTGGCTATGGTGGTTATCATCACATATTATAGAGGACAAGAACTGTCTCTATCTATCACCCTGAATGAGCACACATGCTCTCATTAGACCCTCTAGTCTAGATCATACTAACCATTAGTTAGGGGTGATAAACTGTGCTAATATCGAGTTCTTAATGTACCTAATTCCATCGCATGGAAGTGAATCTTTAGATTATACTCCAGAACTTTTGAACTCGCATCATGGTGTAGTTGAACCATCTTTCTCTCATATGTCGTTCAATCAGATCTGTCCCTTGACAAAACACTTTCTCTTATGTCATCTAGGCAAGGAGATCTACCATAACCCATGTTGCATCCTCACCTTCCTTGGTCTACAACATCCATAGTGATGAACTCCCATTCCCTCTCGGGGACTTTTTATCCTCTATATCACTACACTGGGTTACTGGTGTTCATCCTTCACCTCCTGGCTTGCATGGTGACAAGCCCCATGCAACTTCATCTTAAGCATCCAAAGTACTACTGTCACTTACAATCTTCATAGTACCACGGTGTATGGAAATCTTGAAATCATGATCTCCTATATGTTATGATTCCTCAAGATTGATTCCCCAGAAACCCTAAACCACTCTAGTTGGGGTTTCATCACCTTCTTTTCCAGAGAAGTGCATCTGAGGTTTTACAACCATCCTTTTATTGCATCCAGGTCTAGGCTGGCTAACCCAATAACCAATAATTTGATCAAAAATCTCATTATATCTGAGTGTTAGCCCAAACATATCTCACAAACTTAGGGTTAACCTAACAACCTTTTCTAGCCTCTGGCTAAACTAGGCAGTTGTATCTCAACCAGAGCATCCATTACCACCTCACATCCTTATGTGTATGGTTATGTTGAAGACATACACCTCCATGTATTCCACTTATTGATGCGTGCTATTTCAGCACATCTTTTCTGCGAATGATTAAGCTTGTCACATAGAAATACCCCATTCATCTCTTGAAATTGCACAAATTGATATTTTCTCATTTTTATCACAAATCTGACAATCATGTGCATTTTATTGCAGTTTCAGGACCTGAGCTGATCAACTGGTACTGTCAACCGATCGACTCACCGCATCAAACCGATCGTCTGACAATATGAAATGCTTGGTTCGCCTTCAAGCGTCGATCATTGCTCTCATCAGACGACAGCTAAGATTGCCCGATTCCTAAACCAAACGCTCGGCTGATGCCCACTACGAGGAGCGGTTTCGAGTGCACCACCACCCTAATTAGGGTTGGCAGCCGATCGATTTACTGCCGCATTCTAGAACCTTCCAACCGATCGGTTGGTTCCTCAACCGATCGGTTGGCGACACGCAGACAACCCAAAATCCCAGCCGCCAGCCTAAAAAACCCTTAACCTAATTGTAAGAATGCCCCCTTCTTCTCCTATAAAAGGAGGGGCACATCCTCCTACTAAGGGCATCTTGGATTTCTTTGTATTGGGATTCTGAAGCAACAATTCTCGTAATCATCTTTTTATTATGCAAAAAAGTAGATTTAGTTCAATCATAGTTCTTTCATACTTGTTCTCGTCTCTTCATTCCGCCTTAGTTTTAATCTTCTGTTCTCCGTTCCTTAATTCTGGAGCAAGGAACAAAGAACTAAGCCATTTCATTGTCTCTAGCAATAAGGATTAATCTCCTGATTTTTGGGCTAGACTATGGCTTCAATACTTTCTTCCTCAGTCTCCCCTTTCTCCATGAGTGAGTAGACTTCTATCGAGGCAAGGGGAATAACCCCTTAGCCATGGTTTTAACGACTTCTTCTTAAACGACTAGATGCTAATCGATTTTAATTAACGGTTGATCCTCGGATCACATGTTAATCTGGATGGATATGACCATGGAAATCCGGATTTAGAACAATAAAATTGATTACATAGACGTTTTGATATGACCGTGGATTTTCATCTTTTAGGATGAAAAACAAGGAAGCATGAGCACCAAGACCAATGGGCTCATGTGGAGTTTATCTCTTGTGAGTTTTTAATTCGCAAACCTTCATCGAATCGTCGTTTAAGAATTAGTTGTTATCACCTAGGCTAAGGTGGTGAAAACCCCTAAGAGCCTCGATTTCCATCTCTTGATTTAATCACCGCATCTTTCATTTTCTTTAATTCTTAGTCTTTCATTCATATAGTTTTGCTTGTATTAACAATCATCTTAATTTTTCCTTGTGCATGTTTATTCTTGTTGAGTGCATTTCTTCTAGCATTAGTGTAGTCAATCAAACCCCCAACTTGACCTTTACTTTCTACTTTAATCTAAAGAAAAATACCAAAACAAATAATAAAGTTCTTCAAACTTTGGGTTCTAAGAACAATCTCTAAAAAGTTGTCCTTGTTGGGTTTTAGAGGAGGCAGAGAAGCAGCGGAAACAAACATTTTCTCCCCAAAACCTAGAACGAAAGGAATCACATCAACGTCTATGCAATAGGAAAGATGGTTTATGGATGCATACCTTGTCCCGAGGCTTGCTCGGAGACAGTACATCGCACCTTGTGCGGTCTTCACCTCCGGTCTTGGACGGTGTCTGTGCAGCTCCTGGTCACACCGGGACTGAAGACTCCTGGTCTCACTGGGACTGTCGGGATTGACAGTTGTCCTCCGAGCGACAGAGGTCTCCCGCCTTTGTAGTCGTCCACACGGACCGCCTGGAACTCCGATCTCCTTGTCGCACAAGGAATCGGAAGGAGTCGCACCCTCCTGTTGGCGTACTAGTCACCAACACACTCGCCTGCTACCAGTTGCAACTGCAGTTGTCTTTCCCTTGATGCGCCTCCCTTTTCGGGTAGAACTTGCTCGGGCTCTCTCGGTTACCAAAACCAGAGAGAACGACAACTTTGCATAGCAACCGGCTTGCACTGAGTTTTACTCTGAGAAGCCCCCAATACCCCTATATATATAGGCTAGTCATGGGACAGGGTTCTCTGTCTCTGGCAATATGGGACTAACAACAGGAGTAGAAGAGTTCGAGATTTTCCACAAAAGCAACCAACTCGCAACCTAAACCGATCATTTCACAACTGAAACAGTCAGTTGGGGACCTGAACCGGTCGGTTGACACCTCAACCGATCGGTTGGGACCCATGAGCCAGTCGGTTCACTTCTGAACCGGTCAGTTCATGGTCCTGGTCAGTTCCCGATTGACTTTCCAACTTTTGTTTCTAATTGGTATCGAATATCAATCCTTGTTCAAATCAAATTAGGCAAGTGAAACACAAGGGAAATTCTCACCAATCTTACTTTCCCAACTTGCTCGGTTGCACAAGTTGAATCGATCGCTTCAACACTTGAAGCAATCGTTTCACCCTGACCTTGAGCCAATCGGCTCAACACTTGAGCAGACCGATTCACCAAGCTCAGTCAATCGGTTCATCACATGAGCCGATCGGTTGGGAGTGCAGATTGTGTAGAATCAGTCAATTGCAATTTTAATCAATCCGATACTCCAATCAACACATCCAACACCTTGAACATTATGATATTTAGCTAACGATTAATTGAGTGTTTAATTGAACTACTAAACTCCTTCAGTAATAAATCTAAACATTGTTTGTGGACAAAACTCCTCTTCCAGGTTAAATCCTATGTGTGTGACCCTGCAGGTCCATTTCACGTTGGCAGTGAAAATCACATTTATGACTTCACAAGCAAAGAGCGGTGCCTAGTCACACATCAGTGCTACCCAAGTGAAATAGAAAGTTGGAGAACAACTTTCAATCCTACAATCCGTGAATGGTGTTACAGTGAATGTATAATTCCTTTGTCATTGATATCCTGAATGAACTCGAGGCATGGAACAGTCATCCTGTCAACGTTCATTCATTTCCTTGATCTCAGAGCAGACCGAGTGAGATGTGTGTGACATCAATATCACATATTGATTCACACGTGCATGCGCATGCCTTTCTCAATCCTACTCATCAAGTGGCCAAGGATATCAAACTCCCTCAGGAGGGACAAATCCCATATCTATCACTCACCCCTCAAAAGCCCCATGTGTCAAAGCCACCCAATCATCACCTTTATAACAACCCATGTTTCAGGACTGCGTTTGATGATGTCAAAGTGTACCCAACGACATGTGTTGAGTGTAGTGATTTCAGGTCTAAGAATCACACTCACCACCATAACTGTGAGAGATGACTGTGACTACCAGGTCATGGTTCCATGTGTCACTCTCACGGTGGGTCTGTCCAGTACCTTGTTCTCTAACAAGTACCTATGTGCTTGGTTTGATATCACTATATCATGACTAATGAGATTCTGTCATCAACCAACACACAATCTAGTCTTCAGTGTTATTGATGTCTATGGTTATTTCCACAATAACAACCGACTAGGGACCAAGCAAGAATGTATACTCTTAACATCCGTATGATCTCATCGTTTAGGTCCTTAACCTAAAAGCATACGTCATTGAGTAAAATCATTCTTTAGACATCTATCATGTTACACCATCATCTCAGAAATAGTTTAA
This sequence comes from Alisma plantago-aquatica, assembly GCA_963693085.1. Classification (NCBI taxonomy): domain Eukaryota; kingdom Viridiplantae; phylum Streptophyta; class Magnoliopsida; order Alismatales; family Alismataceae; genus Alisma; species Alisma plantago-aquatica. Next base: position 192,022,577 of record OY856410.1, read on the forward strand.
ACATATAGATCGGAAATTGCCTTTATTATTATTCAAATCATTTACAAAGTATCCCATTACAATCATCACATGACTTGCTCTATGGGCATACATACCAACAGACTCCCACTTGCACTTAGAGCCAGTCGCCAAGGAACCTCAATCCTTGTGACCTAGCATGACCATCATGCTTCTGCTGAGGAAGGGCCTTAGTCAGTGGATCAACTATGTTGTCTTCAGTTGGTACTTTGCAAATCTTCACATCTCCTCGCTATACGATCTCTTGTATGAGATGGAAGCGCCGCAGTATGTGCTTGGACCACTGATGTGATCTGGGCTCCTTAGCTTGTGCAATAGCTCCATTATTGTCACAATAAAGCTCAATTGCATCACAGCTACTGGGAACTACACCAAGTTCATAAATGAACTTCCTGATCCACACAGCCTCCTTTGCTGCATGTGAAGCAGCAATATACTCGGCCTCTGTAGTAGAATCGGCAACCGTTTCTTGCTTGGAACTCTTCCAGCTCACAGCTCCATTATTAAGGCAAAACACAAATCTTGAATGTGATCTGTAATCATCTTTATCGGTTTGGAAGCTTGCATCGGTGTAACCCTTTACAACCAGCTCTTCCTCGCCGCCGTAAACAAGAAACTGATCCTTAGTCCTTCGCAAGTACTTGAGGATGTTCTTCACGGCTGTCCAGTGAGCATCCACGGGATCTGACTGGTACCTGCTCGTCATGCTAAGAGCATATGAGACATCTGGGCATGTGCACAACATAGCGTACATGATGGATCCGATAGCTGATGCATATGGGATCCCATTCATACGCTCCCTCTCTTCACAAGATTGGGGACATTGAGCTCTAGAGACGGTGACTCCATGTAGCATGGGGATGTTGCCTCTCTTTGAGTTCTCCATGCTGAACTGCTTCAACACTTTGTCAATGTATGTGCTCTGACTTAGTCTGAGAAGCCTTCTAGATCTATCTCTATAGATCTTAATTCCTAGGATGTAGGATGCTTCTCCTAAGTCCTTCATTGAGAAAGTATTCCCAAGCCAAGTCTTTACCTTCTCTAAGGCTAAGACATCATTCCCCATCAAAAGTATGCCATCCACGTACAATATGAGGAATGTGGTCGAGCTCCCACTAACCTTATTGTACACACAAGGTTCATCTTCATTTTGAATAAAGCCAAACACTTTGACTTCCTCATCAAATCAAAGATTCCAACTCCGAGATGCTTGCTTCAATCCATAGATTGACCTTTGTAGCTTACAAACTTTATTGGCATTCTTTGGATCTACAAAACCTTCAGGATGTGTCATGTACACATCCTCATTTATATTCCCGTTAAGGAATGCGGTTTTAACATCCATCTGCCAAATCTCATAGTCATAATAAGTTGCAATAGCAAGCATGATCCTGATGGACTTAATCATGGCAACTGGAGAAAAGGTTTCGTCATAGTCAACACCTTGAACTTGTCTAAATCCCTTCGCAACCAATATGCCTTTATAAGTTTGCACATTTCCATCCATGTTGGTCTTTTTCTTAAAGACCCACTTGCACCCTATGGGTTTTACCCCTTCGGGTGGTTCCACCAAAGTCCATACTTTGTTAGAGTACATGGATTCCATCTCAGATCTCATGGCTTTTAGCCATTTCTCAAAATCTGGTCCCTCTATAGCCTCTACGTAGGTAGTTGGATCATCATCTATGATCAACTCACCACCTTCCTGAGTCACAAGGTATCCAAACCTCTCAGGTTCAAGGTGGGTCCTACTAGATCTACGAGGTCCTTGTGTTACCTGAGGAGACTGAGATTCTGCAACACCTTATGAATATGCATTTTCCTCTAGTAAATCTACCAGTTCAATGTTTTCTTGTTGGGCTTGAACCTCTTCAAGCTCTATATTCCTCCCACTGCTTCCTTTGGAAATGAATTCCCTCTCGAGGAATACAACATCCCTGGCAACAAACACTTTGTTGTCAGTTGGGTGGTATAAGTAATATCCCCTCTTTTCCTTGGGATATCCAACAAAATAACATTTATCAGATTTGGGTCCAAGCTTATCAGGAAACATTTTCTTGACGTAAGCCTCACAACCCCAAATCTTCATAAAAGACAAAACGGGACGCTTCCCATACCATATCTCATATGGTGTCTTTTGAACCGATTTAGATGACACACGATTAAGTGTAAATGCGGCAGTTTTAAGAGCATGACCCCAGAAGGAAATCAGAAGATCAGCAAAACTCATCATCGATCGCAACATATCCAACAATGTGCGATTCCTTCTTTCAGACACACCATTATGTTGTGGTGTTCCAGGCAGAGTCCATTGTGATACAATACCACAGGCTCACAGAAGGTCCTCAAACTCCTGGCTTAAGTATTCTCCACCTCGATCGGATCTAAGTGCCTTAATACTTTTACCAAGTTGGTTCTGTACTTCATTCATGAAATCCTGGAACTTTTCAAGGGTTTATGACTTATGCTTCATCAGGTACACATAGCCATACCTACTGAAGACATAAGTAAAGGTAATGAAATACTAATACCCATTTCTGGCATTAGTTATAAAAGGTCCACATACATCAGTATGTATGAGTCCTAATAGATCACTAGCTCTCTCACCTTTACCTGAAAAGGGAGTCTTGGTCATCTTGCCCAACAAACAACACTCACATGTCTCTATTGATTCATAATCAAAAGAGTCTAGATAACCATCTTTATGGAGTCTAGAAATGTGCTTCTCATTTATGTGCCCTAGACGACAATGCCAGAGATATGTTTTGTTTGAGTCGTTGAGTTTTTGCATTTTGGTGTTTACGTTGTATACACTTGTCTCCAAGTCTATCAAGTATAGACCATAAGACATTGGGGCACTGCCATAAAAGATCCCATATTTAGAAATGGAACATTTTTCATTCTTAATAAGAAATTCAAATCCATCTTTGTCCAAACAAGAGACGGAAATGATATTCCTATTTATGGCAGGTACATAATAGCAGTTCTTCAACTCTATTATTAGCCCACTTGGTAGAGTTAACTCATAGGTTCCTACGGCACTGGCGGCAACTCTTGCCCCCATTGGCAACACGTAGTTCAACCTCGCCTTTCCCTAAAGGCCTACTTCTCTTAAGATCCTTCACATTTGAACAAATGTGAGATCCGCATCTGGTATCAAGTACCCATGACGAAGAAGTAGTAAAGTTAATCTCTATCACGTATACACCAGAAGTAGAGATCTCTATCTCTGACTTCTTCTTCCATTGTTCCTTCCATCCTTTCCATGTAGAAGAAATTGGTTTGGCGAGAGAACACTTCTCTCCCTTACCTTCTTTCTTCTTCACTAACGCATTAAGCATACATAGAGTGGATTCTAAGGCTCCTGGTATATCTGGATTGTGCAGAACACTTCTCACAGTCCTCAACCATTTATGGAATTTATTCTCAATTAATTTGCCCATTTTAAAAGATGATTCCTTTGCCATTCTACAAGAGAAAATTTTCATTTGTCAAAACTCCTTTTGATTTGATTTGAATAAAATTTGACGATAGTTAATTAGGCCTTTAATTAATTACCGCTCCCACTATTTTGACTCAAATTGATAGCCCTCACCATCAATTCAGAAGATTACATCGTACAATCTTCTAGTGGGTCAAGATTCTGAAATCCTCTGAGCCATGGACCAGCTAGGGCTGTCACCCACAACTCAGATCTCTCAGGTAGGCAACTCTTGCCAATTGCATCATATGCAACTCTTGAAAGATGTCATATGCAACTCTTTGCCATGATCATCTCCATGCCTCAAGGTACTAGATCCCATCTAGATCACCTTGTTAAGTCTGACCCAAAGCCAACACGATGAATATGCACCCTGCTAGGGCAGACCCACACATTCATCCTTCACGCTTCCACGAGATAGATGGTGCACCACGCTAGGGCGTGCCCAAACTTGGTCGATCAAGCTTTTCATGTGTGTCACATTTGGAAGGCATCTAAAACTTAATATTTAATGAGGGATTTGGTTTTTATATACATATACATATCCAATCACCACAATATATAGTAAGTATCATATACATGATATATCCCACAGAAAACATGCAAAACGATAAAAAGCAATGATTATGGCCATCCTATTGTGATTCCTCGAGCCTAGAGGAATCACGGTCATCTAGGTCTACATCATATGCAACATGTACAAGATGAAATCTGTGCCTGCCTTTCTCGGTTTGATCAGCTCATCTCCATGATTGATCGGATCGCCATCAAGTTGGTTTCTCGGGTGCCACCAGTCGATCGACTGGCTCCTCCAGCCGATCGGTTCACCGGTCGTCGTGCATCTCATCAGGTCACCATCCGCTTGTCTCGCCCCTCGAACTGGTCGTCTGGATCACCAGCTGATCGGTTCATGCCTTGAACCGATCGTCTCAGGTCGTCCTCCGTTCTTTGACATAATAGGAAATAAAATCTATCCTATTTACAATTGAATAGTGAAACCCCGAGTTACATTCGGTTGGAGCAAAGGTAGGAAAAGAATTCTCGAATTATTTCGAGTTACATCAGGAATAGGAGAAGGGGAATCAGTGCGCAGACTGAGATGCAAGCAATCATATACAACCACACACAGATATAGGGGTTTATAGGCCATAATCATGCTACACATCCACCAAAAAACTCGTTTAAGGGTGACACGTATCGAGTGCATTAATATCATATATGTATATTTGGGATTTGTGGATTGGACATGCATAAAGAAAATGTTATTCACATTGTATGCAATAAATAAAGGCGACAAACCAAAATCGATCATATCGATAATCCTAAAATATAGAGCAGTTGACGTAGCTTTGATACCACTGTTGGGTTTTAGAGGAGGCAGAGAAGTAGTAGAAACAAAATTTTTTTCCCAAAAACCAGAACAAAAGGAATCGCGTCAACGTCTATACAATAGGAAAGATGGTTTGTGGATGCATACCTTGTCCCGAGGCTTTCTCGGTGACAGTACCTCATGCCTTATGCACTCTTCACCTCCGGTCTTGGACGGTGTCTGTTCAGCTCCTGGTCACACCGGTACTGAAGACTCATGGTCTCATCGGGACTGTCAGGATTGACAGTTGTCCTCTGAGCGAAAGAGGTCTCCCGCCTCTGTAGTCATCCACACGGACCGCCTGGAACTCTGATCTCCTTGTTGCATAAGGAAACAGAAGGAGTCACACCCTCTTGTTGGCGTACTAGTCGCCAACACACTCTCCTGCTACCAGTTGCAACTGCAGTTGTCTTTCCCTTGCTGCGCCTCCCTTTTCGGGTAGCACTTGCTCGGGCTCTATCGGTTACCAAAACCAGAGAGAATGAAAACTTTGCAGAGCAACCGGCTTGCACTGAGTTGTACTCTGAGAAGCCCCCAATACCCCTATATATAGGCGGGTCATGGGACAGGGTTCTCTGTCCCCGACAATATGGGACTAAAAACAGGAGTAGAAGGGTTCGAGATTTTCCACAAAAGAAACCAACTATCAACCTGAGCCGATCATTTCACAACTGAAATGGTCGGTTGGGGACCTGAACCGGTCGGTTGACACCTCACCCAATCGGTCGGTTCACTTCTGAACCGGTCGGTTCGTGGTCCTGGTCAGTTCCCGATTGACTTTCCAACTTTTTTTTCTAATTGGTATCGAATACCAATCCTTGTTCCAATCAAATTGGGCAAGTGAAACGCAAGGAAAATTCTCACCAATCTTAGACTTTCCAACTTTTATTTCTAATTGGTATCGAATACCAATCCTTGTTCCAATCAAATTGGGCAAGTGAAACACAAGGAAAATTCTCACCAATCTTACTTTCCCAACTTGTTCGGTTGCACCAGTTGAATCGATCGTTTCAACACTTGAAGCAATCGTTTCACCCTGACCTTGAGCCGATCGGCTCAACACTTGAGCCGACCGGTTCTCCAAGCTCAACTGATCGGTTCATCACATGAGCCGATCAGTTGGGAGTGCAGATTGTGCAGAATCAGTCAATTGTGATTTCAATCAATCCGATACTCCAATCAACGCATCCAACACCTTGAACATTATGATATTGAGCTATCGATTAATTGAGTGTTTAATTGAACTACTAAACTCCTTTAGAAATCAATCTAAACATTGTTTGTTGACAAAACTCCTCTTCTAGATTAAATCCTATGTGTGTGACCCTGCACGTCCATTTCACGTTGGTAGTGAAATTCCATAACATTTATGACTTCACAAGCAAAGAGTGGTGCCTAGTCACACATCAGTGCTACCCAAGTGAAATAGAAAGTTGGAGAACAACTTTCAATCCTACAATCCATGAATGGTGTTACAGTGAATGTATAATTCCTTTGTCACTGATATCCTGAATGAACTCGAGGCATGGAACAATCATCCTGTCAACGTTCATTCATTTCCTTGATCTCAGAGCAGACCGAGTGAGATGTGTGTGACATCAATATCACATATTGATTCACACGTGCATGTGCATGCCTTTCTCAATCCTACTCATCAAGTGGACAAGGACATCAAACTCCCTCAGGAGGGACAAATCCCATATCTATCACTCACCCCTCAAAAGCCCCATGTGTCAAAGCCACCCAATCATCACATTTATAACAACCCATGTTTCAGGACTGCGTTTGATGATGTCAAAGTGTACCCAACGACATGTGTTGAGTGTAGTGATTTCAGGTCTAAGAATCACACTCACCACCATCACTGTGAGAGCTGACTATGACTACCAGGTCATGGTTCCATGTGTCACTCTCACGGTGGGTCTGCCCGATACCTTGTTCTCTAACAAGTACCTATGTGCTTGGTTTGATATCACTATATCATGACTAATGAGATTCTGTCATCAACCAACACACAATCTAGTCTTCAGTGTTATTGATGTCTATGGTTATTTCCACAATAACAACCGACTAGGGACCAAACAAGAATGTATACTCTTAACATCCGTATGATCTCATCGTTTAGGTCCTTAACCTAAAAGCATACGTCATTGAGTAAAATCATTCTTTAGACATCTATCATGTTACACTATCATCTCAGAAACAGTTTAAACATATAGATCGGAAATTTCCTTTATTATTATTCAAATCATTTAAAAAGTATCCCATTACAATCATCACATGACTTCCTCTATGGGCATACATTCCAACAGTCCTGTGGGATCGACCCTTCTATACTACCCTTAAAACCGGAAGTAAAAAAGGTTTAAACTCTAGGATTAACCATCTTAGTGATTGATATTGCAAAACGATGATAATCAATTTGGCGCCGTTGCTGGGGACAACAGATTGTTTTCTTGAACCCTAAAACAATTTTGAAAAACTTTTTTTTTTTTTTTCATGCCTTCCGAGTAACATTCCGGAAGTGTACTCCTCTTTCTGCCGAGTTTCCATTCTGGTAGTACATTTTTTCTGCACACGGATAACTATTTTAATTGTGCATGCGACGCTCGAAAGATGATTTCCAACCGTTTGATCCGGAAATAGAAAGAACCTTTCATCGTCTAAACTGTCAAAATCTAGTGAGAATTAATGAAGACGAAGTCTCCCGTAGGATCGACCAAGCTCTCATAGCTCAAAGAGAGCTCATCCAAGCCGAACAAGCGGAAAGAGAAGCCGCTATGCGTGCAGCCTTTAGGGCCGAGCAAGAAACCATAGAAGCTAATAGGAGGGAAGCCGAAAGGCAAAAACAATTAAAAGACTTTTCTATTCCCAAAATGGCCTATGCGCAACATCTGATTATACCCCCCGATATTATTGCTCCACAATTCGAAATCCGAACATAATGGATCACCATGATGCAAGACAACCCCTTCTCAGGAAACAATGGGGAAATTTGCCAAGATCATCTTCAAAGGTTCATTGACCTTTGTTCTTTGAACAAACTCCCGGGTGTCTCTGAAGATGCCATCCGCCTTAGGTTGTTTAAGTATTCCCTCTCCGGCCAAGCTAGTAGCTAGTACAATACCATGGTGAGCGAAGAACATGTCACAACATGGGAAGTTCTACAAAGCAAGTTCCTTGAGAAATTTTACCCCCCGTATCTCACCTATGAACTTAGGGGTCAAATAACTCATTTTTCTATGTCCCCAGGAGAGTCTTTAGGTGAAGCCTGGAAAAGGTTCAAAGACTTACTTAGGAAGTGCCCCCACCATGATATCTCTCAAGCCCAACTCATAGAGATTTTCTATTGTGGTGTTGATGATGATACCAAATTCTTTCTTGATTCCTCATCTGGAGGAAATTTCATGAACTAAAGTTTGACTAGCGCATGGGAGGTAGTCAAACGGGCTTCCGAAACAAGGGCTAGAAGAGGGATTGGTGGAATCCTTAAGGTAGCCAAGGCAGAAGTTAATAATGATATCCAAAGCATAGCGGAAAGCCTAAAATTAATTACCTTAAAACAAGATCGGTTAGAGTCATCCTTGGTCACCCTTAGGGAGTCACCCCAACAACTAAAAGCCATGGATTCCCTTTGTGGTATTTGTCGAGGATACGACCACACCACCCTCCACTGTCAATATCTCTACAACATGCCCATGCAACCTGAAGTAGGATAACAACCAGAAGACCTCAATTCGATTCATACAATACCAGGCCAAGGTTACTACAATCCCAACCAACCTAGAAACCACCCTGGCTTTCAATATGGGAACCCTTCAGGTTCCGAGAACTCTAACCAACTTCAACAAAGGCCTCCCTACCCTCAAAGTAACAATCGACCACCACCTGGATTTCCATACAACAATCAAAGAAATTTTGGAAATCACAAAAATCGACAACACTACCAACAATTACAAAACCTAAACCTTCCACACCAAAATCTAAACCAACCTCAACCTCCCCAGCCACCTCAAAATGCCCCCCCTCCTCCTCCCCCAAGTCATCCTAGCCTGGCAAGCATAGAACAAACCCTCGTGGCCATACAAGCCCATCAAAAGGCAACTGACGCACAGTTGGCCCATCTGTTTGCCCAACAAAAACCTCCTACTGGGACCTTTGCAGGGCACCCTGAAAACAACCCCAAACATCATGAACAACTCAAGGTTGTCTCTACTCGTTCGGGAAAGGTGCACGCCCCTTCCCCTCTAGAAAATTCTTCAGGCCCACCTCTAGAATTTGAGGATGAAGACATGGTAGTTGTCGAACCCGAAGCCACACCCAAACCATCTGTCTCTGAAACTCCTCAAGTGGAAGATGAAGAACCAATTTACAAACCCTGACCTCCCTATCAAGCCCACCTCAAACAAACAAGACTTGATGCCCTCTTCATGAAATTTAGGGATGCTATGAAAAAAATACATGTTGACATTCCCTTTCTTGATGCTTTGGCAGACATGCCCGCCTGGTCCAAGTACATGAAATCTCTCTTGACTAGGAAGTATGTTACTAATATTACAAGATTGTTAAACTTGGTAGGACCACATCAGACATTATCCTAAGCAAGATGCCTAAAAAACAGAAGGATCTAGGTTCTTTTGGAATAGGATGCTACTTGGGTGAAAATGCTTGTAGAAAAGGCCTAGCAGATTTAGGAGCCAGTATATCCATCATGCCATATAGTCTTTGTAAAAGACTAGGATTCAATGATATGTTACCCACAACCATGACCATCCAACTAGCAGACTCATCCACAACTAAACCCATGGGAATCATCGAAGACATTCCGGTTAAAGTTGGAAATGATGCATACGTCCCTTGTGATTTTGTGATCATGGATATCAAGGAAGATTTACGTTACCCTCTCATTTTCAGACGTCCCTTCTTAGCCACTGCTCGTGCCTTAATTAATGTTGAGGCTGGTACCATTTTGTTAAGACTAGGGAAGCAAACCCTATAGTTTAGGGTGTTTGAAAGCATGAGGGGACCTAGTCTTGAGGAAGAAGTCTACCTCCTTGATTGCATTGATGAATTAACCCAACTAAGGCAAGAATGGGAATTAGTTGATGATCCCCTACGCACTACTCTCACCATCCCCACCGAATGTGATTTTGATAATGAACCATCAAATCAACTCAAGATTCATTTGGACAACATTGACAAAATCCCATGTGCTGAGATTGAAGACCTTAAAATGATCTCCACCATAGAAGAACGACCTGAACCGCCAAAGGCTCTAGAAATGAAGACTCTCCCCATAGGCCTGAAATATGTCTTTCTAGATGAACAACAATTATGCCATGTCATTATCAATTCTGACCTTACCATTGAATAAGAAAACATGCTTATGAGAGAACTTAGGAAACATAAAATAGCTTTAGGGTACAAAATGACGGATTTAGTTGGGATAGATCAATCCATTTGCATCCACAAAATCCCAATGATTGAAAATAGTAAACCTTCCTGAGACCCGCAAAGGAAACTCAACCCAAACATGAAGGAAGTTGTCTGTCTTGAAATAATTAAACTTTTGACTGCAAGAATCATCTACCCCATCTCTGACTCTCCTTGGGTCAGCCCTGTCCAGGTCGTCCCCAAAAAGGGTGGGACTACAGTCATTAGGAATGAGAAGAATGAGCTCATCCCCACCTGTACCGTCACAGGGTGGAGGATGTGCATTGACTATAGGAAACTCAACAAAGAAACTAGGAAAGACCACTTGCCTCTTCCCTTCCTCGATCAAGTTCTTGAACATTTAGCTCGTCAACAATACTTTTTCTATTTAGATGGCTACTCGGGTTTTTATCAGATTCCCATTCATCCTAAAGACCAAGAGAAGACCACTTTCATATGCCCTTTTGGTACATATGCTTTTAGATGAATGCCCTTTGGCCTGTGCAATGCACCAACCACCTTTCAAAGATGTATGTCTGACATTTTTTTAGGGTTAACTGAAACTGTCATGGAAGTGTTCATGGACAATTTCTCTGTCTATGGAGACAGTTTTGATTCCTGCCTTCAAAACCTCTCCCTTGTCCTTGATAGATGTATTGAATCACACTTAGTCCTTAATTGGGAGAAGTGTCACTTCATGGTCAAGGAGGATATTGTTCTAGGCCATAAGGTGAGCAACCAGGGCATTGAAGTAGACCAAGCTAATATTGAGGTCATCACCAAGCTGCCTCCCCCAACCTCAGTCAAAGACATCCGAGCCTTCCTAGGACACGCCGGTTTCTATCGATGATTCATCCATGATTTTTCCAAAATCACAAAACCTCTCACCAATCTTCTTCAAAAGGAGGTGCCTTTCCATTTCTATACGGCATGCATGGAGAGCTTTCTATGTTTGAAAAAGGCTCTCACCACTACTCCTATCATCCATGCTCCTGACTGGGCCTTACCCTTTGAAATCATGTGCGATGCTAGTGATTTTGATGTAGGTGCCATTTTAGAACAACGAATTGACAAAAAAAAAACCATGTCATTTATTATGCATCCAATACCTTAGATGAGGCTCAGCGAAATTACACTGTAACTGAAAAAGAAATGCTAGCCATTGTCTACGCTTTCGATAAATTTCACTCATATCTTGTTGGTTCAAAGGTAGTTGTTTACACTGATCATGCAGCCATTCGCTACCTCATGACCAAGAAAGATGCCAAACATAGACTTATAAGATGGATTTTGTTATTGTAGGAATTTGATCTAGAAATCCTAGACAAAAAGAGATCTGAAAATGTCGTGGCTGACCACCTCAGTAGACTTAGCTATAACCCCATTGATGAAAATCCAATAAATGAATCCTTACCCGACGACCAATTGCTCAAGGTAGACTCCCAATTTCCTTGGTTTGCTGATTTTGTAAACTATTTAGCTACAGGTGTATTGCACCCCGAGTATATGGGACACTCTAAAGCTAAATTTTTACGTGATGTGAAAATTTATTATTGGGATGAACCTTATTTGTTTCGTCTTTGTGCTGATGGCTTATATCGTCGTTGTGTTTCCCACGAAGAAAGCATCGCCATTTTGGAACAATGTCACTCTGTCCCCTATGGTAGTCACACGAGTTCCCAAAAAATGGCTACAAAAGTCCTACAATGTGGATTCTTTTGGCCCACCATCTTCAAAGACTCATATGATTATGTGCTTTCATGTGACCAATGTCAAAGGACGGGTAATATTTCCAAACATGACAAAATGCCTCTCACCTCTTGGCAAGAATTAGAGATTTTTGATGTCTGGGGAATCGACTATATGGGCCCATTACCTTCTTCTTATGGGTTTGCTTACATTTTAGTCACAGTCGATTACATATCAAATTGGGTTGAAGCCATACCCACTAAAACATGTGACTCTAAACCCGTTAAGAAACTTTTTAAAGATATCATTTTTCCTAGATTTGGAGTCCCTCGCACCGTCATTTCTGACAGGGGATCCCATTTTTTGGAGAAACGTTTTGAGGCTCTTTTGAAAAAATATGGGGTTTATCACAAAGTCGCCACTCCTTACCATCCTCAGACCAGTGGGCAGGTAGAAGTATCCAATAGACGGATAAAATCAATTTTAGAAAAAACTGTTGGACGCACTAGGAAAGATTGGGCGTTAAAAATCAATGACGCACTGTGGGCATATCGTACTGCCTACAAAACACCCATTGGCACCACCCCTTTCAGACTGATCTATGGTAAGTCATGTCACTTACCAATAAAACTAGAGCACAAAGCAAGCTGGGCCATCAAAAGTTTGAATTTTGACCTTTCCATGGCTGGAGAGAAACATTTTCTCCAAATGAATGAGCTTGATGAACTTAGGATGAGTGCCTACGAAAATGCAAGAATCTACAAGGACCGAACCAAAATGTGGCATGATGGTCACATCAAGCGCAAAGACATTAGAGCAGGGGATCAAGTTTTAGTTTTTAATTCAAGATTATGACTTTTTCCTGGAAACTCAAGTCGAGATGGTATGGCCCCTACATTGTAAAATGTGCTTACCCACATGGTGTCTTTCTCCTATGGGATAAGGTTCTGGGCGAGTTTAATGTCAATGGGCACCGTCTTAAAAGATATATCACCACTGAAGATGTTGTCACTTCAGACTCAACCAAATTTCCACCCTTGCAAGATCTAAACCTCACGGACCCTTCACCTCCCCCGGATTCCAATTAATCTGATCTTGGTCGAGCCACGATGTAAAATAATGCACTAGTTTGGAGGCAACCAAACACTATCTTCCCTTCTCGTTTGTTTTCTTGTTTTCGTTCTTTTCATTCTGTTTTCCTTGTTCCTACTGTCGAGCGGATCAGTTCACATTACCAGACGCTCGGTTCGACACCACGAAACGACTGGTTGGATTTCCAGATGCTCGACTCATCCGCTGACCGTTCCGCAAACCTTGAATGCAGCCTCTGTCATTTACAGTTTATATTGGCACCCAAGGCAGACCAGCCGATCGGCTTGTTGTCCAACCGATCGGCTCGTCGATCCATTACTCTATATAACACTCCAGATGCAAGACCGCTCCCCATCTCCTCACAAACTCTAGCCACCCCCCTTTCGCTATTCACTCGATCGCTTGTAGCTCCACCCGTTCTTTAGCCGGTCGCCTTGTTCCTCAGCCGGACGTCTCACCTGAGCCGGCTATCTGGCTTTCGGACTGCCCGCTCCCACCTGAGCCAGCCGTCTAGTTTTTCTGCACCATCAGTTCCCATCCGCCGCTTGTCCTAGGATTCAGCCACCCGCTTGGCTCGACCGCCGCCCGCCTGAATCCACCACCGCCTGTCTTGCTCTCCAGACGACCGACAGAAGCCTGTGTCGCCACCATCCAAGCTCCTCAATGACGGCCGTCAGCCAGATCGACTGAGTGCTCAGTCGCCCGTCTTAAGTGCCGAACTGCCCATTTCAGCTGCCCGACGATCGGTTGGTTTCTCCAGACGATCGACGTCGTCTGCATCGCCACCAGACCTGCTTCTCAACAAGACAGCCATCACTAGATTCGCTGAGCACTCTGATTTAGACAGCCGACCGTTGGTGCCTCCAACCGCCTGTCTTAGACTCCGAAATGCTCGTTTCAGCAGCGAGGCGATCGGTTGTCTTCCGCAGACGATCGTTTACGGCCTCAACCGATCGTTTTCTCTCTACAACAGTGATGTTCAGCCACTTTCACAAGGGCAAAGGCAAGGCCCCTGCATCCTCTTCTAGATATCCTCCTCGTCATTCCAGTTCGCATCTCGGAATCCATTTCTGTGCACCCTCTCCTATGTGCGAGTCTTCTCCTGAGTTAGTCGAGGAGATGCTTCGGGACATCGACGAGGCGGATGACCTTCTCTGTGAGATGGAGGGAACTCAGAAGGCAGCCAATGATCTAGATTCGACCACCCCCCGTTCACCCCATATAGCACCTATTCCGGGTAGCTATGACCAGTTCACTAGCGTTGACCACCGCCAGCGTTATGAGGATATGTTCGCAATTGGTGTTTCCATGCCTCGTTGGGTGTGTGGCATAACCCTTGATGCTTTGGGCATCCACGATGTCGTCGACGATATCTTCCACAGAAACCACATCCTTATCTTTCCCTACGATGTCATCTCCATCTACTGTGATCTTACCCTTGAGTTTTTGAGCACTTTCCGTATGTTACACTATTCTTTCAGAAATTCGAGTTGTAAATATCGGATTTTTGGGGAAAATCTGGAATCATCCGCCAAGCAAATCACTTCCTTTATCCTCGACGGCAGGAATGACTATTGGCTGGAACAATGTATGTCGCGGTCTCATGACTCCTACCCAGACCATTACGACAGAGATAAGTTTTGGGCAGAGATTACCGAGCTTCTTCCCCGTCTTTCTAGTGGGCCCAAGGCCTCCTGCATTCATAACCCGGTGGTCCATTACCTTCATCGTATTCTGGCTTGCACCATTTTCATTCGGGAAGGTACTCAGGGTACAATTACTCAGGTAGAGATTTATGCCCTTTGGTGTCTTTTACATGAAGAACCTTTCAACTGGGGCAATGCTATCATTGAGCATTTTGGTACCCAAGCTAGCCGAGCCACTTCCTCTTCTTTTCGCATTGGCCACTATGTTACCCAACTTGCCATCTTTTTGGGCTACAACCACATCGCCTTTCCTCCACTTGAGCTCAAAAATCATCTCATCAACACTCACTATTTGAAGAATAGTAGGTTTATCCATTTGGGCACCAAGGGCATTTATTACCTTTTGTTCAAAGACACTCAGGTGGTCCTCCAGCTCCCGTTACATTCGCAGTTTGCAGCAGTAAACTACATCTATGAGTTGACTGATTTATTAGGCCATATCTAGAGATTACACCTAGAGCATCCAAATCCAGACACCTTCCCCGAGCCACAACCTCACAGGAGGAGCCTCTCTTTAGAGGCACACGACGACAAAACTAGACCACCACCGCCACCTTCCAAACGTTGCACCAGGCGGTGACCAGATGACGACTCCGGTCCTTACTGCTTCTATGAGATCCAGACTCAGCTGGATGAGATTCAGTAAGAGTAGTAGAGACAGGGCCACCATCTCAATCACATGTACCTGATGCAGCGTTCGCAAGAGTCTTGGCATGTGGACTGTGGTCACTATGCCCCTAGTCGACCAGCTTATGATGAGTACGGAGCACAACAAAGTTATCCACACCCTGATTCTCCTTATTGGGCAAACTACTACTCCTCCCACCAGCAGCACCCTCCACCGCAGTGACTCTTCCCTCCATCTCGCTCTTAGAGTTTGCTCAGGTTGAGCAAATTTCTAAGTCTGGGGTGGGGGCGGGTGGTACGTGATCCACCCTTTATCTTCCCTTTTCAACATTTCTTTCTGCATTTTTTATATGTTTGCTTTGTTTACTTTCAAACATAATGCCTTTATCTAGTCGGCCGAATGTTGCACTTTATCTTCAAAATCAATTGCATTATCAAATTTATTTCAAAAAACTTTGCAATATCAAGTTCCCTATGATCATGATAGCAATTTTTGGAAATGGTGGAAAGCCTTAGAGTATCAAATAGAATTAAATGTAGATTTTCTTAATTTTAGCATTAGATTAACTTATTTGTGTTTACTCTTATATAATGTAGCTACATGTCTCTTCTATCTTATGCAACGACAAATCAATTTTTTTTTAAAAAAAGTTGTTGTACGGGAAAAATAAATCGCATGCCAAACCCTAAGTATGGGGTGGCATGCCCTTCTTCCATACCCCACAAAGGGGCGTACCATCAAAAGATGCCAAAAAGAGAACACAAAAAAAATTGTGGTCAATGTAATCACAAGTCCATGAAAAAATTATATCCCAAGTCAGATAGAGGAGAGATTTTTCCGTCACACCTCAAATTCTCTATTCCCGTGCAATAATCAACCCAATGAAAAAAAATTGATGAGTGTCGAAGCGCAAGTTAGATCAAGACTGTGTTTACAAAGTATAAGTTAAAAAAATTAAGTTATGAAAAATGTTTTCTTGAGAAACATAGTGCTTGCAATTTGTGGTTCTAGGAGATGGGTCACTTGGCCATGAAAAGGATAGAAGAATTGCTAATCTAGGGAGGATGGATTTGTTATTTCAAAATTTTTGAATCATTTTGATTTTTCAATTGCTTGAGGACAAGCAAAGCTTTAAGACCACGGTATTTTGATATTTGCTATTTCAGCACATCTTCTCTATGAATTATTAAGCTTGTCACATAGAAATACCCCATTCATCTCTTGAAATTGCACAAATTGATATTTTCTCATTTTTATCACAAATTTGACAATCATGTGCATTTTATTATAGTTTCAGGACCTGAGCTGATTGACTGATACTGTCAATCGATCGACTCACCGCATCAAACCGATCGTCTGAAAATATGAAACGCTCAGTTCGCCTTCATGCGTCGATCATTGCTCTCATCAGATGACGACTGAGATTGCCTGATTCCGAAACCAAACGCTCGGCTGATGCCCACTACGAGGAGCGGTTTCGAGTGCGCCGCCACCCTAATTAGGGTTGGCAGCCGATCAATTTGCTGCCGCATTCCAAAACCTTCCAACCGATCAGTTTGTTCCTCAACCGATCGGTTGGCGGCGCGCAGACATCCCAAAATCCCAGTTTCCAGCCTCAAAAACCCTTAACCTAATTGTAAGAATGCCCCCTTCTACTCCTATAAAAAAGGAGGGGCACATCCTCCTACTCAGGGCATCTTGGATTTCTTTGTATTGGGATTCTGAAGCAACAATTCTTGTAATCATATTTTTATTATGCAATAAAGTAGATTTAGTTCAATCATAGTTCTTTCATACTTGTTCTCATCTCTTCATTCCGCCTTAGTTTTAATCTTCTGTTCTCTGTTCTTTAATTCTGGAGCAAGGAACAAAGAACTAAGCCATTTCATTGTCTCTAGCAATAAGGATTAATCTCCTAATTTTTGGGCTAGACTATGGCTTCAATACTTTCTTCCTCAGTCCCCCCTTTCTCCATGAGTGAGTAGACTTCTATCATGGCAAGGGGAATAACCCCTTAGCCAAGGTTTTAACGACTTCTTCTTAAACAACTAGATGGTAATCGATTTTAATTAACGGTTGATCTTCGGATCGCATGTTAATATGGATGGATATGACCATGGAAATCCGGATTTAGAACAATAAAATCGATTACATAGACGTTTTGATATGACTGTGGATTTTTATCTTTTAGGATGAAAAACTAGGAAGCATGAGCACCAAGAGAAATGGGCTCATGTGGAGTTTATCTCTTTTGAGTTTTTAATTCACAAACCTTCATCGAATCGTCGTTTAAGAATTAGTTGTTATTGCCTAGGCTAAGGTGGTGAAAACCCCTATGAGACTCGATTTCCATCTCTTGATTTAATCACCACATTTTTCATTTTCTTTAATTCTTAGTCTTTCATTCATATAGTTTGGCTTGTGTTAACAATCATCTTAATTTTTCCTTGTGCATGTTTATTCTTGTTGAGTGCATTTCTTCTAGCATTAGTGTGGTCAATCAAACCCCCAACTTGATCTTTACTTTCTGCTTTAATCTAAAGAAAAATACCAAAAACAAATAATAAAGTTCTTCAAACTTTGGGTTCTAAGAACAATCTCTAAAAAGTTGTCTTGTGGGATCGACCCTTCTATACTACCCTTAAAACCGGAAGTAAAAAAGGTTTAAACTCTAGGATTAACCATCTTAGTGATTGTTATTGCAAAACGATGATCATCACTTATAATCTCATCTCAGACTTTAGGTCTATCCTAAATAAGAAAACTTAGAGCTCATCTTCTTGGTTATCAAACTATACCTTGTATAACTTGCAAATTCCACATTGTTCATGATAAAAACATCCTCATAATATGGCTACCTTAGTTGTCTTAGTGTTTGTAAACCATCCCTGCGTCGTTCATTCCACAAGGGTATGTTATCATCTCTATCCTCATACCTCATAGCAACGTTCCAACTCACATCATCTTTATCCTTGGTGTATGGCATGTGTATTGTCCTATCTCTCTCTCCCATAATAAGAGGAAATAAGAATTTGGCTGCAGTCCAAATACAGAGTTCTTCCCATTCCAAGAGTAGAGATGGTACATCCCACATTGCCAGTACACCTTCAAATCTAAATTGAAACATGCAACATATGTCTCTACATCATGATTATCTTGATACCAGAGTTACTTCCATGGAAAATTGATCTCGAGCCTACTTGGGTCCACACATGATCCATGGTCATCTCCTCTAGGTCTGTAGGGTGCCGACACATTTGGAGTCATCCCTCTTCCCTTATGCATCCATAGAGTGCCCTCCTCATCTGCCCTTTGGGTCCCATGAGTTCATGAAGGTGATCAATCTCCTAACCCATGGCCCTCAGACAATGATAGTTGTTACCTCCCGACCCTATGGTAATGTGCAACTAGGGAATTAGGCAAATCCTACTTCCATCGGTCTTATTCCTACCTGACCCTAGGATAGACTTGGGATTCTAATATAGTACATTTCCAACTTAGGACCTTACCCTAGTCTTCATCATCTCTCTCTATGACTGACAGTCATATTGCAGTCATGAATCACTTCTTGAGTGATAAAGGAATGTGTAGCACCCGAATCAATCAAAATAGATACAAAGAAGGATGAAGACATATCATAATGAAATAATTCCATCTGACCTATCACGAATCATGGGTTGAGCACTAGTACTTATGGCTGATTCATAGCATCGAATATTGCCATTGCTGGTTATCGACCACTTGCCCTGTTGTTGGATGTAGATGAGCCATCTTGGGATGCATGTCCACGTCCTGAGTGCCACTATTAAACTATCACTTCTGGGAGCCTTGTGGACTCTGCCTCGGTGGTTGGGTTACACTCACATTTCTAGCTGGACAATCTTTCATCAAATGTCCCATCTTCCCACATTTATAACAGACTTTGTTCTCCTGTTGTGGTCTAGATGGTCCCGTTACTGACATTGAGGTTAAGTTGTGGGCTCCCTATGGTGGTAAACTATGACCTCTACCCTTGCTGGATGTCCACTATGTCTGAGTTTTAAACCTAAGTGGTGTTGTTGGTGCAGAAAACCTTAATTTCTTGAAACTCTCAGACCTCTGTCCTTGAAACTGTGTATACAACTTCTTACTGTAGGCCTGACACTTCTCAGTCATGGACCTTTCTATCCACCTAACTGACTCCACAAAAGTGGCAAACCTCTCTCTATTCTCTAGAGCAGATACTGGTGTGGTTAAATCAGCATTCAAACCCTTCTCAAAATGTCGAATCCTCTCCTCATCTGTAGCAGCCATGTGCGGACAGAACTGCAAAAGATCCATGAACTTAGCTTCATACTCACTAATGTTCATCGGTCCTTACCTTATCCGTTCAAACTGAGAGATCTTCTCATCCAGGTAAGTCTTGGGAAAGTATCTACTAACGTATTCACATCAAAATTCTTCCCACCTGACTTCAACACCTAGCCTTTTGCCTTCTTCTATGGCCCACCAATGGCCAACACTCCCCTTTAATAGGTACACTACATGTCTAACCTTCTCAGCTTCTGGGATATTAAGAATTCTGAAGGCCTTTTCTAGCTCAGTCTGCCACAAGTCTGCATCTGCTGCGTTAGCTATACCAGCATAATCAGTGGCCCATACCCGACGAAGCCATTTAAAAGTCTTACCATCTCCATGTCCCTCATTGTGAGCTGGTTCCCTAGGTGAAGGTGGTGGCATCCTATCTGCCATGTGTGTCATAGTCGCCATGAACTGCCCAAACAGAGCATGGAAAGTTGGGTTTTCTAGTGCATCTTGGTCAAGCTGGGGATGTTCAGGTACTATTTCTTCTCTATCATGATCCCCTGCTCCTCCTCCTGGTGCAGCAACACTACTGAAACACCTGGGCCCATTACCGAGGGCTCTAGTAGAGTTTCAAGAATGACGATTGGCCCCACAAACCACCACTAGCCTTAACTTTGCACTTTATCCTCACTCACGCGCAAGCCGGGGTCAACTTCCCGACTGGTCACCCATCCTAGTTCTACTCCAAGCCAAGAACGCTTAATTATGGAGTTCTTAGTGTCGGGCTTCCTGAAAAGGAGGTGCACCTTGGTGATATGGGTAGTCCAATCATTCCTTTTAAGATCATGTTATCTGAGGCCTCAAATCCTGGGATGTTACAATCTCCCCCACTTAGAATCTTGACATCCTCGTCAAGTCTCAACTATTTGGCCTCATAATCTGACCCCTTTAATAGGTACACTACATGTCCAACCTTCTCAGCTTCTGGGATATTAAGAATTCTGAAGGCCTTTTCTAGCTCAGTCTGCCACAAGTCTGCATCTGCTGGGTTATCTATACCAGCATAATCAGTGGCCCATACCCGACGAAGCCATTTAAAAGTCTTACCATCTCCATGTCCCTCATTGTGAGCTGGTTCCCTAGGTGCAGGTGGTGGCATCCTATCTGCCATGTGTGTCATAGTCGCCATGAACTGCCCAAACAGAGCATGGAAAGTTGGGTTTTCTAGTGCATCTTGGTCAAGCTGGGGATGTTCAGGTACTATTTCTTCTCTATCATGATCCCCTGCTCCTCCTCCTGGTGCAGCAACACTGCTGTAACACCTGGGCCCATTACCGAGGGCTCTAGTAGAGTTTCAAGAATGACGATTGGCCCCACAAACCACCACTAGCCTTAACTTCGCACTTTATCCTCACTCACACGCAAGCCGGGGTCAACTTCCCGACTGGTCACCCATCCTAGTACTACTCCAAGCCAAGAACGCTTAATTATGGAGTTCTTAGTGTCGGGCTTCCTGAAAAGGAGGTGCACCTTGGTGATATGGGTAGTCCAATCATTCCTTTTAAGATCATGTTATCTGAGGCCTCAAATCCTGGGATGTTACAATCTCCCCCACTTAGACTCTTGACATCCTCGTCAAGTCTCAACTATTTGGCCTCATAATCTGACCCCATTTCAGTGCATACCCACAATGGCCCACAGACACCCAACTCCCGATCACGAAATATCAGTGCAAGGGTGGCTACGTCAACCATGGACAACTATTTCCTACATGCCTGGACCGCACAACTCAAGACTAGCATGCCACATGCCCATGTGGGCTCCACCTACTGGAGGGGTTATGGCTCTGATACCATTTATAACACCTGGGCCCATTACCCAGGGCTCTAGTAGAGTTTCAAGAATGATGGTTGGCCCCACATACCACCACTAGCCTTAACTGTGCGCTTTATCCTCACTCACTCGCAAGTCGGGGTCAACTTCCCGACTGGTCACCCATCCTAGTACTACTCCAAGCCAAGCACACTTTACTATGGAGTTCTTAGTGACGGGCTTCCTGAAAAGAAGGTGCACCTTGGTGATATGGGTAGTCCAATCATTCCTTTTAAGATCATGTTATCTGAGGCCTCAAATCCTGGGATGTTACAACTGCTTTCAGCAGCATTTTCTTCATGTGATCCAACCATCTTCAAGCTTTACTTCTTCTCCTGAGAGTAGAAGTCACTATCAGATAAACTGGAAGACACTAGAACATACTCAATAACCTTAATCCTATGTCTTTGTAGACTCAGTGAACCTTAATCTTTGATATCACTTAAACTGACACGACCCGATACCAATCCGATAAACAAATCGTTACAATTAATGCAGAAGAAAACATTAGTAGTGGATTACTGAAAATCACTAAAAATTAAAACCATTTGCAAAGAGATCCATTTCTAGTAAACTCTTATAACAAGAAACAAGATATTATATACACATTCTGGTCCTCAAAGTACATACCATGTACCTTCTCTTCTCGACGATTACATGCAATAGTTGCTCTGTTAAATCTACACATAAGCAACATAAAAAATCGAGGCATTCAATGCCAAAAATCTTAGATCAAACATTAAAGCACTAACTACTGACTCCTAGGACCTAAGAGTACAGATATGACACATAGGACTCTTATCTACAAGACCTGACAGTCAGTATCTCCACCTGAGCTGTCACTACTGTCCCTAGTGCTTCTATTCTTCCCCTGCTATAGGGTTTCTACCTCCTCGTCCTCGTCCACCTAAAAATGTTGGATCCCACAGGGTGAGACAATTAAAATTGTCCCAACAAGAGATATAACAGTCTGCCAGAAATATTATTATTGTAGATAAATAGTAATAATTTGAGTAGAATAATCTCTATTGAATAGCAAGATTTAAATCATTATTAAGCAGAATAGAGCAATATCATCTATTCATTTTTATAAGGAATATGAATAACATGTATAATATTTATCCACTTTAGGATAGAATAAGCAATGTCACAATAACCAATAGTTTCCATAATTCGTTCTTAAGCAAATATGCTACACAACTGAATTACATTTATAATCATTCTTATGCCCTAAGGAAGTGAGTCGTATCGCTCAAATCCAACCTTCGATTGCGAAACACAGAGTCGGTGTCATACAAGATCAACGGAAGAAACAGACTCCTCGATCTCATCCGTCTCGGTCAGTGTGAGACCACAAGCAGGACCACACTCTATTGCTTATGTGACGTCAGTCACAGGGTTAGCTGTCATTGGCTATCCATCCTTTAGCTCGCATTGGTACAGGTCCTGATGCTAGTAAATCTGAGCCACGGGCCAGTTCACCGTGCTCACTGAGCCATGAACACATTCATGCTCTATCACACTGAGACATGGGCCTATTCACCATGCTCTTATTCATATCTTGAGTCTACAACTGAAGTTACACTCTAATCCTCCTATTTTCGGCTAGGAGCACCACGTATATTCAACAATATACGCTCCGGATTAACCAGTAGGAGAATCCATTTCACCATCACCAGCTACTGACGATGATGGATCTATGGCCAGGGCTCTACATGATAATATTCCACTTGATTATTTATGTACATTACCATATTCTTTTAGCATCAATCAAGTTTTCAAACAAGAATTATTATGACAATTGCTACAAGGAAATAATACTCTTATCAAGTAATTTTCAAAACTTTATGAAGCATTGGGATCTCAATCCCTTGTCTCATTGATGGGAATTCACATCCCTCAACATCATCATCATCATGTTTGCTGGATCTGGGTATTCAAACCCTTAGTTCAACACCAAACATGGTTACCACTTATCAGGTGACTATTACCTTCAGGTCATATGACCAAGGTATTCATGATACTTGTCACACAAGCATTTCACATAATTTACCAGGCATATTCAACTTCTTTTCACCTATCACTAGGAAACAAATAAAGTAATGGCTCACAAGGCCCATTATCATCATAGCTCATACCTGGTTATGCTCATCGTCTCATGATACTTGCATGGTTAGTATACTTGATAACAACCATATCAATTACATATCAACATTATGCAATACAAAGATAAAACCACTATTCCCTCATTTGGTTAGGGTTTCCCATCTTATCAATTAGGGTTTCACATAAAATCACCCCATATTAGGGTTTCACATAACATCACCCCATATTAGGGTTTCACATAACATCACCCCATATTAGGGTTTCACATAACGTCATCCCATATTAGGGTTTTACATAACATCATCCCATATTGGGGTTCACATATCATCACCCCATATTAGGGTTTCACATAACATCACCCCATATTAGGTTTCACATATCATCACCCCATATTAGGGTTTCACATAACATCACCCCATATTAGGGTTTCACATAACATCACCCCATATTAGGTTTTCACATAACATCATCCCATATTAGGGTTTTACATAACATCATCCCATATTGGGTTTCACATATCATCACCCAATATTAGGATTTCACATAACATCACCCCATATTAGGTTTCACATATCATCACCCCATATTAGGGTTTCACATAACATCACCCCATATTAGGGTTTCACATAACATCATCCCATATTAGGGGTTTACATAACATCATCCCATGTTGGGTTTCACATATCATCACCCCAATATTAGGGTATCACATAACATTACCCTATATTAGGGTTTGGGTTCCTCATTCCATTTCAATTAGGGTTTCTTAACCCATTACCTGAAATTAGGGTTAGGGTTTCTCATTCTCCGTGGATTATGGTTTTATGTTTACCTCATTAATCCAAAACCTAAGGTAGTGCTTCTGTAAAGAAATGAAACCACTTCTCTACTAGAAAGAAAAGGCCACATCCCTTGAACCAAACACCACATAAATTTTTTTGCCAAAGGGATGGAGACCAATTCATTCAACATGTATGTATCATTACACAATGAGTAGTAGCGGAAAATATCATTATCTAACAATTTCCAAAGCTTGATAACATGATACAACACTTCATCACATATAGGTATCTAAAGGAAAACTAAACATAAATACCAAGGACCAAGCCGAGGGTCATCTAACCACCTCTTAAGGTCTCCCAAAGCTCAACTACAAGGTTGATGTCGAAGTTTGCCTCTCCTTAGTCAAACCTAGGGTTGGAAGCATGCCCCACCAAAAGACGAAGAGAAAAGAAATACATCAGCAAAAAGCTAGTATGTGTATGCTAAAGGAAACTTTGAGCAATTTAAGCAACAAGGACATCAAAAGTAAAAGGCTTACCATACAAGAGATAAGGACTACCCACATGGGTATAAATGAGAAGAAACATCATAACTTGATAAAAGAGGATACTTGCCATAAACAAAACAAATAAGATTGTGCGGCACACACCCCACAACATCATCAACTTGCATGCATGTGAGATAAACATAGCCCTAGAACAATATAAATACAAAGGCGGCCAAGCACAAACTTGAACCTGATAGAGAAAGGAATACTTCCAATCTCCCAAATATATAAAATTGAGTATGGATTACTGCCACACTCGGGTATCGAGAAGTGGTATACTGCCTGTAACATCACTGACCTGGGTTATGCCTTAACCCTAGAAGTTTTGATTAAGCAAGATAATTATATCCTTAATTTTATTTGGTGAAAAGTAATTAAGGCCCAAGAGGAACTTATGTTTCAATTTTGGTCATGTTTGAATAATGTTGAAGCAATGTTTGCTTAGTTTGGACTAAAATGCAAATTACCCAAGTTGAGGGGTTAACTTGCAAAAGTTACATAACTAAATGTCCCTCATGTGTTGAATCATCATAGGAATGAGTATGATGCAATGGTATGGCTTTCACAAGACTGAGTACCAAGAAAGAGCTAATAAAGCAATGTTTGTGCATTAAAACCTAGTTTTGGTGTAAAGTGCAATTTACCCAAAACCTAGAGTTCAATATGCAAATTACCACTTCAAAATAGTTCCCCATGTTTCTTGTCATCATGTAGAGAAGATAAAATGTGAGGGGCGCCTCATTTGAATTAATTAGGAGGAGAGAGAATCTTGATATTAAAATAATCAAGATTTATGTATAATTGAAACCCTAATTCAATTTAATGCAAAAAGAAATATATTAATTAAAGAGCCCTTCAACTAAAAGTTGAGGGATGAATTTGCAAAGAGGTTGGACGAGCTTGTTCCTTGAAAAGGCACGAAAATATCCAAAGGAAGTGGATAACTCACTCACATTATTATAAGAAAAAGAAATATCCACTCACTTATGGATATTATTATAAAATGATTTAAGGTGCTTAATTTGGTTTTCTTTAAATTGTGGATAATTGAGAGGAATAAGATTCAAAGAGGATAGACTAGTCCCTAAGGAAGAGAAGGGGGCAAGTGGCAAGGATAAGGGGGAGATAATTCCTACTTTCTCTCTCCTAATTGAATTTTTAATAAAAATTGCATATAAGCTCATTTATCCATAGAGTAAAAGGGGAATTTCGAATTCACTTCCACCCTTTGCCTGAAAAACGACCTTGGGAGCTTGGGGAAAGAGGAGAACGAGCCCCAACCTGTTGGTAAGCTTCTTGACCCTCTTTCACCTTGAATCCATAGTGGAAATCACAAATCAATGCATGATTTCTTCTTATCTCAATCCCCTCTTCAATTTTAACCATTCCTTTTCACTCAAAGCTTGAGGACGAGCCTTGGGATAGTGAAAGGAGTTTCATCCACCATTGTTGACGTGAGCTTGAAGCTTTGGAGCTCAATTGGAGGCGGGTTTTATAACTTGAACCCTTAATATTGATATTGCATTCAATTCCTTATCAATTGATGATCCTTTCTTCATTCTCAAAATTTAATTTGGTTGATTGATGCAATCACCATGAAAATCACAGAAAGTTTCATGGGTTTAGATCTTGATGATGATGACATCATCATAAGCACACACCTCCTCAAATATCCCTTGCAAATGGTTTCAACAATTTGGTCCAAACGGTTTCACCAAACCGTTTGGAGACCAAACAGTTTCCAAACCGATTGAAGGTTTGGATCCCAAACCATTTAGAGGAGTTGACCGTTTGGATAGGTTGACCATTTGAGGTCAGAACCCTAATACATGTTGGATGATGATCTAATGGATCCAATTGATTAATTCAATACATAGACAATCATCAAGTAGTAAACCCTAATCGGGTTAAGTGCTGATTTTGCAATTGATTGTGTTAGAAATTTGGGTTGATTAATCCAAATGGTCTCAAACCGTTTGGAAGTCACCCCAAACAGTCTCAAGAACGTTTGGAGGTCAAACAAGACCATTTGAGGGTCTAGGGTTGAGTATGGTTGAGTATTTGAAGATCCAATGATATGAAGTTGAAATGCAACTAATAGCTAATGTGATGATCAATCCAATGATACAAACCCTAATTGATTATTCACATTTTTCAGTGACAAGTTGGGCAAACGGTCTCAAGACCATTTGGAGGTTATCCAAATGACCTCAAGACCGTTTAGAGGTCCCCCAAACGACCTCAAGACCGTTTGAGGTCAGGTCATATCACAATTTGATGATAATGCATTGGTTTCAATTGAATCGATTCCACAATGTTAACCATTGATGGTTCCTTGACTTCAAAACCCTAATTGATGGATTCTTGATTATAAACCTTAGTTTAATTGGGTTCAAAACCCTAATTGATGGAATAATTGAAGGGTGATTCAATGGTTCAATTGATGAAGGATCAAGGATCCAATGGATAGTTGATTCATTGATTGAAACCTTGAAATTGGTTAAGTGTTGGAGACCTTTTTGGTCCATTCGATTTTGAGAGGGTTTGGACCAAACGGTCATAAGACCGTTTGGGTCCAAACGGTCTCAAGAACATTTGGGACCAAATGGTCTCAAGCCATTTGGAGACCGAAGCCCATTCCGTTTCAAAGGCAATTTTCCAAAACGGTTTCAAAATGTTTAGAGATCAAAGGGTCAAGATTGTTTGGTAACATAAAATGATCAAATCAATTGATAACTTAATGTGCTGAAGAACCAATTGACCCTATAATTGTTACTGATATATCTTAATGAAAATCACTAGGATTGTAACTTTAGGGTACCAAGTGATTGGTAATATTAGATGAGTTAATCCTTGAAGCTTAAATAAGCAATACTTCAATATACTATGTTTATCCTTATTGAATGTTCTTAAGTGAATGCAGCTTCAACCTCTCGGTCTCCCTTAATTGGGGGTTATCAGAAGGTGGGGTCGTAACACTTGGCATATGATGGGATCTGCTTGATAGCATCCAACAATGGAATGTTGGCCTTCACTCGGAGAAACACCTCATAAATGTCAACATTGTGCTTTTGTCTCCTCCTTACTTCTAGTGGCTTATCTAATGCTTAAACAAATGGTGGCTCACTTACGTTGGCCTTGCTTACATCAACATGAGGTGGAACACTAGGGATGGTGGGACCTACAAATGGAGTGTGAGGTGGGGCACATGGTATTCCAAACTCAACATGTGGTGTCATCAAATCATCTTCGTAAATCTCAATCACAGTATCACCACTCGGTTGCCTTTGCTTTGCTTTATCAACCATTCTTTGACTCGTGGGTTGCTTAAGAGATTTCCCACTCCATAGAACTGTCACAACACTTCCTTGCTCATGATGGAGAGGGGGATCTAGTTGTGGCTGTGGAGGAGGTGGAGGTGGCACTTGGTATTGAAATTGAGGTGGAGGGTGAAATTGAGGTTGGAAGGTGAATTGGTGGGAAAGTTATGGTGATGGAGGGAGAGGAGTGTAAGTCTTTAGATGGCCTTGGAAATGGTAAATGGGGTATACTTGCATGGGAGGTGGACTATAGAAAACTTGAGAGGACTACGTAGGTCCACTTGCTTCATTGAAACTCATTATGGACTTTGAAGACAACTCTTCTTCTTAGAGAGCAAGTATGTAAGATAGTTGCTCTATTCTTTCCTCAAGTCTTGATACATTCATTTGTATGTCATCAAATCTCTCCAACCTAGAGAGAACCACTTCCTCAAACCTTGAGCTATATCTTGGACTTTGTGGTTCCTTGTAGCTATAGGAGTGAGGTGTCTTCTTTTCTTCACCATAGAACTCAATAGAATTGACCGAGTGGCACTGAACATTTGTCACTTGGTTCTTCATGAAGCTCACCATGTCACCAAGAATTTTCATCACTTGTGGGCTTGAGTTATTATGAGTTAGAGATGCCACATCAAAAGGGTGATAAACATCATTCATCATGCTTGAAGCTTCCCAACTCATGATGTCATTTGTGTCATTTGTGTCAACCTTGCAATAGAATAGAATTGACTGAAGAATGTATTTTTCATCGCTTCCCAACTCATGATGTCCCTCTTTGAATCATACCAATCGTTGGCTTTGTCTTTGAGGGAGAATGAGAACAAGATCAACTGGATTGCGTCATTACTGGCTGTCGGTGTCCTGAAGGTGGAGAATACTTCAAGAAATGAGTCCAAGTGCTTTAAGGGGTTCTAAATCTCTGAGCCATAGAAGTCAGGAAGGAGCCCAAGAAGACCTTGAGGAATGGATAATTGCTTCCCTGGCATTTGATCAACTCCTCTAGCAATTGGTGATTTGTAGTTTCTAGGCATGAAGTAATCTTGAAGTGGCTTGGGAGGTGCATTTTGGCCTTCCATCTTGTCTTTCCTGAGTGGCTTGTCACATGCACAAGGCACAACCAAACAAAAGAAAACAAGTTGACAAATCAATATGCACAAAGAATACAAAGACTAAAGAATCAATAATAGTAATGATGAGGGTAGTAGGAAAAGATTAAAGAAAAACTAACTAGCTAGGTTGAGCGCCTCTACTCCCCGACAACGGTTCCAGAAAGCTTGGTGTGTTCCTGCTAATGGTGTTACACACTACTCAATTAAAATTTGAATAGATGCAACTCCACAAGCAAAAAACACACAGATGGATTAACATTCAAAATTTATAATGACCTAAATTTAACACACCTACTACTAAAAGCACTACACCCGCAAGAGCACAATGTCGTGTCATAGTATAGGAGGGCAACAAGTATAGGTTCGATCCACATGGTGACAATGGGGCACTAGAGATAGGTTAATTTTTGGGCTAGGTTCCTACTGCAGAGTCTATGATTGAAGGGTTTGATGGCTATTTTGATTGATTACACTAAGGGTTGAACAAGAAAGCAATTAAATGAAAGTGAACAAGATCAAAACCTAAGTTAACCCTAGATAGTTAATTCTAATGAACAAGAAAATACAAGTCAAGCAAGGGAAGGAAAGAAAAGAGCAATCTACACTAAGAAAAGAAAGAAGAAATCTACTTTACTCTAAGCTAGAAAACAAGCGAAAAAGAGAAATTAAAGACCTAAGCTAGCAAGAACAAGGCAAAAAGCTATCTAAGAAAATAAAGAACTAACTATGCTAACACTAACTAACAAAGAAGACAATTAGGGTTTTAATGCAATAAAGAGAGGTGTGGGCTGTTTGGGAGATGCACTTATCAATTAGGTTGGGGGGTTACATGTGAACATTATGCTTTCATTTAGATTATCAAACCAAACAACAAGCTAGAGTCTAATGAATTATCCTAAACTACTAACTGGCGATGGATATGCTAGGTTTTGTATAGTGGAGCTAGTCCCTAACACCTCCTACTACCCTTACGAGGCTCAATTGGGTTAGTGTTTAGATGAAATTCAATTAGAGTCTAAACAAGCTTGGGTTTCTAGGTTAGATGGTCTTAGGACAATTAAAGGCTAAGGTTAGTAATGGGAGTGGAAGTGAGGTTTTAGACCTCCCATCACCCACATTCTAGCCTTGAGAAAGCTCCATGCTAAGCACACCAAATTCATCTAATCTAGCAACTTAGATCTCTCAACTAGGGTTAGGATAATTGATTAGCATGTAGGAGGATGGGTAGCTATCTAGGGATCCATGAATTGGACCTAGGAGCAAATTCCAAAATTCACACATATAAGGAATTTCCCTAAATTCCTAGGTGATTTCAAGAACAAACCAACAAGCAATTCATATAGAGTGAGATAGAGATAGAACATAATCATTAGAAAATGAAATGACAATGTTTACATATCATTTTCCACCAACATGGTATCAAAGTAACATTTTTGACCACAAACAGCCCACCTAAGGGGCCTAACTACTTGTGGAAATGCAAAATACAAAAAGAATGGAGAAAGAGGTAGAACAAGCCATGGAGATCAATGTAGATGGATAAATCATCCTCTTCATCTGCTACAAGACTACCTCCTCCCTCCTATAAGGTGCAAGGGGCATGGAATGATGGTGGAATAGGGTTGAAACATTAGGAAACTAGGGTTTTGGTGGTGGAAATGGTAAAATGGAGTGGAATGGATGGAAAGCGAAAATGGGTTGATAGGAGTGAGCTAGGGGTGACCTAGGAGTAGCTAAAATCGGCCTCCAGCCGCCACCTACAAACATATAGGTGGGGAGGAAGCAATTAGGTGAAGTAGGGGTAAAGTGGGAAATGTAGTGCAAAAGTAGCTAGGTTTTTGTGAGTAGCACAGCCATGGTGGTCACCCGGCCATGGTGGAGTGGGGTGAGAATGGTCGTGGTGGAGTGGGGTGAGAACGACCGTGGTGGAGTGGAACGATTGTGGTGAAAAAATGGGGAAAAATTCACAGTGACTTGGTCAAATTTGTACATGAAGTAGCACAGCCATGGTTGTTACCACAACTAGGTGGGGCCAAGGTAGCACGGTCAGGGCGGTCACCAAGGCCACAGTGAATTGGATTGCTCTGCCCATTCCTGGATCCACTGTCATTCTACATCAGCTGCCACACGTCTGTGTAAGGTGGCATGACCGTTTTGGGTCCATCTACCACGACCATTCTGAGTGGTACAACCATTGCGATCTATGGACTTTCGTGAAGGTGAGTCTGTTGAATTTTGATGAGCCAACATGGCCGTTCTAATGTACCACAGTCATGATGGCCTCTGTTGTAGCACTTTGACTTGATTCCTTGAATTTTTTAGGACATCTTTGCTTCAATGGAGCTTTTGCCACTAGGGGTAGGTTGAGGGAGTCTCAAACTTTACTTTAGGCCTCTCTAAGCATAGAGAAACACTAGGACCACTCCTCTCTCTCTTCCATCCAAGCATGGTCCAAATGCCTGAAAAAACATGCAAATAATGTCCTTTAGTGCATTTTATACACATATGCATATTAGGGGAAATGACATGTAATCTAGTAGGTATAAATGTAATTGAAATGCAATATGACATAAGATGGAGCCATAAAATAGGGGTGCATCAGGTCTTATATAGGATTGGGCTTGCATGTAGTAGTGACAAGTGCCATCCATAGACCCCTGGATAAAAGAAGATTTTGACATTATCGTGTTTTGAGGAGATAATATAGTCAGTTTGATTTGTTTTACTGTCCTGAAGTCAAAGACATAAAAATCATGTGGAATGACTAGTTAGAGAGAAGATATATAGGGGAATAAAGGTACCCTTCTCTATGGAGGAAGATACATAGATCATGTGGGGGAGATTATCTCCCCGCTTACATTTTTTCCTGAGTCTAGAGTCAGGGTCTGGGTGGACACTCACCTCCTCAAAAATTTTCATTTCTTTCAGTTAGAAACACAAACCAATGATCCAATTCCCTAGGCCATGTCAGTACTTCAAGTGTTCCCAAAATTTTGGATCATTTAAAATATCCCTTATCTGACATTGGGTCAAAGTTTGAGGAAAAATGATTGTAGTTGATGTGCAAAACTTAGTTTTCAAGAAACGACTAGATAATTACTTAGGACATAAGATAGTTTGGAATCTTATGAAAATTGATTAATGATCTAATAATTCTTATATCAACAAAGTAAAATTATAATTTCTATTGAATATGAGCCTAAAATATTGAATTCTCATTTTGTATCGCAAGGACCAATTTGTAAATGAAAAAGTAGTGCAATTGGGCATAGCTTGGATCCTAGGGTGCATGGATCAAACCTAGACCTTATAATGAATATGCAAGCTTCAATGTGTTCTTGTTTACTCCATTAAGGGTTTGATTTACCATAGGTACCTTATTTCAATCATATTTGTAAATTAACATCAATATTACCTTATTGAATTAAATTATAGACACAATCAAAGTCAAAACTTTAATATTATTAATTAAAGTCATACCATTTCATTCTTTATTCACATTCGATTCTCCACATAGTATTTTTGAATTAAATATATAACTTCTAAAGTTTTAAGCCATCACATTCACCCCAGATTAACAAGAATTTTATCCCCTAAATAAAAAAAATTAGGTTAAGGTGGATGAAAACTCTATTTGCCTCATGCATTATTGGGCTAATACATCCTGTTGAAAATGTTTTATCTAGATCATTAATACCAAATTTCATTGAGGTGAAAATTATTTCTATATCTAAGGTTAGAACCCATATTATTTCAAGGGTAGCTCCACATCCACATTCATTGCATTGTATTTAAACCCGGTGATTGTATTTTCACCTAGATCTCATGCACACCAATCATTTAGTTTTATCCATGGGATGGGAAGGTAAAACCTTTGTACCCTAACTCATGCCATTACTTCTAACTCAGGGTGCCCATTTCCATATGATATTCATGTGAATTATTGGTGTCTACTAATGCAACCCTATTTTAGGGCTTCATCTTGTGTTTATTGCAGTTTAATCTTAGCTAAAGCTATTAGATTGCATGTTATTGCCCTCAATATGTGTTTTATCATGAAATGTACTTATGGACATTCCTTGTGTGTTTTTTAGTTAATTGGACCATGATTTGATGGGAAGGAGAGAAGGAGGGTGATCCTAGGGTTCCTTCAACATTGGAGGGCTTCAAGGAAGGTTTAAGAGCTTCCCCAACCTACCCCTAGTGGATAAGAGTCAACTCAAGAAAAGAAGTCCATTGAGATCAAAGATAAAGTGCTAAGTGCAACTTAAAGACCCCAGCATGACTGTGGTGACAAGGAACGGTCGTGCTGGTCAAGTTAAAAATCACAAAGAGACCATGAGTTCAACATTGAAGAAAAAGACCAGCACCATGACCGTACTAGGAAGAATGGGTAGAATCGATATGCCTTAGTAGAGCAACCAAAAGTTCCTCATCTAGAATGTCCGTGTGACTCCCCACAACTATATAGCCAATGACCCACCATGACCTACCACTTGCTTTCCATACTCCCAAACTACCATTTTTTTTTTACATTTTCACCTTGCCCGTTCCACCTCACCATGACCATTCTACATACTACCCACCAAGACCATGCTGCCTAGCATTACTGTGCTACCAAAAAACCTAGCACCAATTTATACTACATTTCCCATTCTATCCTCCACTTGACCTAGTACTTCCCCACCACCTATATATACATGGGTGGTGGCTAGAGATCGAGGTTAGACACTCTTAGCTATCTCTCACCCTACCCTATAACTCTCTACTTCTTTCCCACTCAATTTCATCACCATTCCATCACATTCCACACCAAATCCCTTCCTTTAGGTTTTTTGTCCACTTTCCACAACACATCCATACCATTTCACCTTAGAGGAGGGAGAAGCTCGAGATACTGCTTCTAGGAGGTGGAGAAGGAGGATTTTCCATCAAGCTACCATGTCTTTCCATTCCTATACTCATTCTTCTTTCTTTATTTTTGTATTTTCTTGTTCTATGAGTAGCTAGACCCCTAGGTGGACCGTTTGGGGTCAAATATGTTACTTTGATACCATGTTTGGGGAAAGTGATGTGTAAGCATTTTAATTTCATTTTCTAATGATTATTTTATTTTTATCTCATTTCCTATAAATTTCTTTGTGATTTGTTCTTGAAATAACCTAGGATTCTAAGAAAATTTCTTATATGTAGCTAATTTGGGAATTGCTCCTAGGTCCAATTAGTGGATCCCTAGATAGCTATTCACCTTCGTACATGGTAATCAATTCTCCTACACCTAGGTGAGAGATCTAAGTATCTAGTTTAGAAGCATTTATTCTAATTTTCTTGGAGCTTCCTAAAGGCTAAATGGTAGGTGATTTGAGGCTCAAAATGTCATTTCCACCTCTCATTACTACTCTCAGACCTCAATTTCCCTAGGAGATTCTATTCTAGAAACCTAGACTTGATTAGATCTAATAGAATTCCACCTAAACCCTAATCCAAGTAAGCCTTGCAAGGGTGGATAGGAGGTGATAGGGACTAGTTCCCTATACACAACCTACTCCATCCATCGCCAATTAGTAGTTTAAGGCAATTCATTAGCATTTTTCTTATTGTTTGGTTTAGTAATGTAAATGAAAGAGTAATGCTTATATGTTATCACCCCAACTTAATTGACAAGTGCACTCCCCCATACAACACATACTTCACATAATTTCCTAAAACCCTAATTTGCCTTCTTGCTTAGCTAGTCTTTACTTGTTTAACTATTTACTTGCTAAATTAGTCCATTGTCTTGCTCTTCACTTGTTCTTTCTAGTTTTAGGTCTGTAATTGAATTTAGTCTTAATTGCTATCTTAGTGTAATGAAGTTGTCTTTTTGATTTCCTAAGTCTAATCTTGTCCTTCCTTTCTTAGTTTCCTTTCTTTGCTCATTAGAACTTAATTGTCTAGGGTTAATTTAGGTTTTGATTGTCTTATTCTCTTTAACTGCTTGCTTGTACAACTTTAGTGTAATAAAACAAACCCTGATCAAACCCTTGAACCGTAGACTCCATAGTAGGAACTTATCTCAAATTAACTCATCTATAATGCCCCCTATCTTGTGGGTTCGACCCCTTACTTGCCACTTTCCTATACTATAACATGACCCCGTGTGATTGCGGATGAAGTGTGTTAGTGAAGACACCCAAATTTATGCATATATGCTAGGTATTTATTAATGGTTTTGTGTCACTATAGCCTTAGTATACCCAAAATAACCCTAGATTTTTATCTTTTAGTAATTTATATCATTTTAAAGATATAGTTGCTCAAATAGACAATTTTAGGGCTTGAAGGCTCCAAACTCAAGAATCAATCAATTCTCTAGATTCCGCCCCACAATCATCGTGTTATGTGCACCAGCTTAGGAGACGATGGTCCCTCTAACTGACTAGCAGGCCCAAGAGATTTTTGATATCTTGGACCCTATTTTCGATGGAAAATCCTTTAACGGAAAGCATCCTCATCAATAAGAAGGTTCATCGACACGGGCCCATCGACCACCTGTAATAGCCCCTCCCAGGTGGGTTTGTTCAAAAGGAGTTATGTAGTGCACTGCAACTGTTCTGACTGCTACAGTCATCTTGACCATGATAGTGGTCTCGACCGCCATAGTGGTCTCAACCGTGATAGAGGTATCGACCGTCACTCCTATAAATACCCACCCTTGCTACCTAGATAGGGATTCTGTGGTTCCAATCTGTGTCCCACAACTCAGACTTTTAGGGGTTCCCTCCGGTGATGAGTGGTTCCCAGAGCTCTATCGGAGTGCTCCAAGGTCCATGAGGACCGAAGAATACACCCTACGTCCATCCCTACGACCTACCTCCATCCACCTCCACTTTTCACCATCTTCTATCCATTTCAATCCATTCCCAACCACCTTCCACCTCCATACATCGACCAAGGTTTCTGCTCAGGGTGCAATCAAGGAGAAAGGAGGTCAAGGAGTCTACAAGATCAATAAGGATGATCCAAGGATGAGATCCAACCCTTCTAGAGGCTAAGGAGTGAGAGCCACCTCTCCTCTACGGGCTATATCTCTTCTTCTTCCCTTTTTTTACTATGCTTCTATGTTTATATATGAATGATGTTCTTTCATCTTTGTTCAGTGCCAACTATGCTTGTCCATAGCTAGTTGAGATCCTTCTTGGCCATGTAGCCCATTTTGGACATGTTTATGTACTTTTACCCTTAGCAAGTAGTTTTGTTTAGATCTAGTATTCTATATGTTCTATCTTCTCTTCTCTTTTCAGTTATGATTGTTGGTTTGGTTGATCTCTTTCTTGCTTGAACCTCTGTTTCTACATGGATAGAGAGATTAGTTGTAGATATGGATAAGATATGTAGCCTGGATCGAATTTGAGAGGAGGCCAAAGGAGTGGTTCCTAACATATATGAATATTCTAGACCTGATAGGGTATCACAGATATCTGGGGGTGTTAATCCATAACCCTTGAGAGATGTTTTGGATCATTGATGGGCTTTTAGTCATGTTGCGTGAGAGTGAGTGGGATGACCCCCATAGGAGAAACTACCACGGTACATGCTACATTTGGATGTAGGTCTCTTGCTGAGGTGTTCGAGGCTTTTCTACACCCGAGAATGGGTGCATAGACTGTCCAACTTGTGGCTACATATCCAAGAACTCCTTCTCTCTATTTAGTAGAATCCGACATACTCTGTTTTGTTTTATTTTGTGACAAATGTTCTTGACTAGTTTTAGTTCTAAACTCTTATCATCTATCAGATTGGCTTAACCGACTTAAGGGTGAGATCTTAAGCGTCCTAAATGTACCCACGTCTCTGTATTCGGCCCCGCATATCTACTTCAACCCCATAATAAAGTTGTGGGGGTCCTTGAAGGTTTCAGGTTATAAATTAAAAGTCTGATTCCCCTTTGGGATCATGCCTCCATTTTTGGAGCACACACTTAGGGCTGATTAGTTAGTCTATGTGAGTGAGCCTTTTAGGGACTTATAAATTTTGAAAGATCCCATCATATGAGCTAGAGGAGGATCAAATTCAATTGGTTAGGTCTACCTTAGGAAAATCACACCAAGCTTTCTGACACCGTTGTAGGGAGAAAGACGCTCATCCTAGCTAGTTAGTTTAGCTTTGATATTTTCCTACTACCCTCATATTGCTATTATTTGTTCTTCATTATTTGCCATCTTTGTGCATATTGGTTTGCCAACTTGTTTTCCTTTGTTTGGTTGTGCCTTGTGCTTGCGAGAAACAACCCGTGGAAGACAAGATGGAAGGTGAAAATGCACCTCAAAAGACACTCCATGAGTACTTCATGGCTGGCAACTACAAATCACCAATTGCAAATTGCCAAGGGAGAAATTATCTATCCCTCCAAGTCTTCTTGGGCTCCTTCACAACTTCTATGGGTTGGACAATGAGAACCCCTACACACACTTACATTCTTTTCTTTAAGTGTGCTCTACCTTTAAGATGCCGACATCCATTGATGACTGTATCAGGTTGACCTTGTTCTCTTTCTATCTAAAAGATAAGGGCAATGATTGGTATGATTCTAGAATGTACATCATGAGTTGGTGTGATATGAAGAATGCCATTTTGAAGAAATTATATTCTATTGCAAGGTTGACACAAATGTGGTATGTCATAGTGAGTTTAAGTCAAGTGGGGAATCAACAGTTCTGTAATGCTTGGAAAGATTTTAGAATATTTTGAGAGAATGTCCACACCATGAAATCCCTTTATGGTATCTTGTGCAATACTTCTTCTCTGGTCTCTCATTAATGAGACACACTATAATTGTGAATGATCTTTTATGGCTAAGACACCCAAGGAGACATGCCCTTGTTTGAGCAGCTGGTAGAAAACTCAAGGATCTAAGCTTCCAACATGATTGATCATGGCGACCAACCCTTTGGTCTGGCACCATCAACTCCTAGTGATCCAATCCCACAAATTATGAAGATTCTTAGGAAATGATGAACTTTATGAAGAGCCAAGTGGTAAGTGTTCCTTGTCATTTGGTTCATTCTATTGAGTCTTTTGTTAAAAAAGTGAAGGCACATCTTCTCATGGAAACCTAGAACAAAAAGTCCAAGATTTATCTCAAGGTTTGAGGATGAAGTTCTTTATAGGTTGAAAAGTTTTGATGATGTGCAAAGGAATGTTAGAAGGCTTGAGGAAAAAGTGGAGCAGCTCTCTTCAAACTTGCACTTCAAGTGGAAGTAAAGTTGTCCTACCAACCCATAATGAATCTCAATGAATCAAGTGTACCAATACGTTCCTCCCAAGTTTTCTATCATACACTTCCTATGAAAGTGCAGTTCATATATAAATTTATGAGATATCCTAATCCCTATAAGCCTCCACCGCCTCCATCACCACAACCATCCCACCACTTCACTGATGACCCTCAATTTTCTCCTCCACCTCAATTTCAATACCAAGGGCCACCTCTACGTCCTCTACAGGCACAACCTACTCCCCCTCCCCACCATGAGAAAGGTAGTGCTATGATAGTTCTAAGGAGTGGAGAAGTCATTGAGAAGCCCAAGAATCAATTGTGAAATGACCATGTGAGCCAAGTATATGTTGATGAAACAAGAACAAAGAGACCAAGTGGTGATATGGTGATTGAGATTGGTGAAGATGATACTACATTTCTAGTATGTGATACCGTGTGATCCAACTCACATTATGTTTGTATGTTCTACCATTCATAGTGTTGCACCTCATGTAATACCACAAGAAGGGAGTGTTGCAAAAGCAAGAGAACCACCATTCCCCAAAGCATTGGATGAGCCCCTAGTAGTAAAAAGGTGGAAAGAACTAATTTTTGACATTCTAGAGATGTTTTGGAAGGTGAAGGTGAATATTCCCTTACATTATGTTTGGTTTGTAGGAAAGGAAATTGACATGATAGATGGAAGGCTAGAATAGGATGGAGCTGGTCTATAGGATACTTGTGATCCTATCTCACATTTGGATGGACATGGGAAATGATGATCTTTAGTCTTGTCTTTTATGGGCTTTTTTAGTTAGTCTCCACAAAATAAACTTGGATGGTGATGAAACAACACAATTCACATTACATATGTTTTGTTCAGGAACACAAGCTATATATTTCATTATGTAATAAAGAAAGCTTACAAACATCCACAATGAAAAAACAAATTATAAAAAAATCTAAAAATTTCAAACACTTTCTGTAGCTTATCGTATTTGATTGAAACCAGTTTCTTTGTAACTTATGCATCTTGTACTCAGATCTAAAAAATTAATTAAGAAAGGAGGCCGCAAATGTTTGGCATGCATGTTGTTGGCGTGCATGAGAGAACTAGAGTTTTTTGCACATTCTAGGATGTAGAGAGATCTTTAAACGAGTGATATGGATGCACTGCATGATACAAAGCTATTGGCAGATAATGTATGCAAGTGAGGGAGGTGAGACGTCACACATGTTGCTGGTAGAATGATATCACAGGGGAGGGAGGACTATAAGATGCATATGCATTATTGAGAGTCTAGAGATATCCCTAGTCAGTACCTGGTGGAGGTGCAAAACTCAAAAGTCCTACCTGGTTAGGACTTCCTCTCCACCAGTTTCCCATCCTAGAATGATATTTTCATAACCAAATATAGGAATAGAGAATTAGCTAGATTTGGAGTCCGATCCTTCTATGTATCTAGTGAAGAAAGCACAACCTTATTGGATGCTATTAAGTAGATCCCATCTTATGCGAAGTTTCTCAAGGACCTATGAACTGTCAAAAGGAAGTCAAATGGGAGAATGTATAAGAAATTGAAGTTGATTGAAAGTGATCTCTATCTTTCAACACTCACTTCCCATGAAGAGGAAAGACCTAGGGGACCATTCATACCTAGATACATAGGGGGAATCATATATATCAATCCCTACTTGATTTGATATCTAGTGTCAAATTTGATGCCATATAGTGTTTATGTTGAGCTGGGGTTAGGCAAGTTGAAACGGCTCATTGCACTCTTCAATTGGCAGACCACTCCATAAAAGTACCTAGAGGAAGCATGAATGATGTTTTGGTGATGATAGAAAAGGAATGGGCAACAATGTTCCTAGCTAATTTCGTTGTTCTTGACATGGATCTGGAGTATAGAAAAATTCCCATTATTTTGAGGAGATCATTCCTATCTACATCTGATGTTGAGATACATGTGTGTAGTGGCACAATGACAATCTCTATCATGAATGCGAATATAAATATCAATATGTTTAAGACCCCAACCCAGTGAGACCGAGATGAGGATGTTGAACATGTTCACTTGGAAAATCTAGTTGATTACTTGAAAGAAGGAGATCTATATGGAAGATTACATGATAGCTTTTGTGGTCGATGGGATAAGGAACATCTATTGGATAAAAATGAGAGATGTATCTATTGCAAAAGTGGACACACAAGCATTCCAAATGGTTAGTTGATTGAGAAGACTACTAGAAGCCTGATTGAAGGCATGAAACTTAGCTCTAGTGGGAGGCAACCCACCTAGGTTTGGGAAATGTATCACCCAACCTTTCAATTTTTATACTTTTTTGTTAATTTTGCACTATTTTAAGAAAACATGCACACACTATTGCTTTTAATTGCTTTTATTTCTATTTTATTTGTGAAGATGAAAAGAATGATTAAATGAAGAAAATTGACTAAAATGAGGAAGAAAATTAATGAAAATATCACTTGGGTTCAAGATTTGATGTTTTGATGTAGTTTAAGTTGAAACTTCCTACTATAGTGCCCACCACAGTTGTGGTATCATGGAATAGACATGTTGTTGCACTCAAATCAAAAGTAGAATTGAAAAATCTCAAGGAAGCAACAAAGGTCCCCAAAATGTGCATGCTAGGTGGCATGGCCGTATAGCTAGCCAACTACCACGACCATTTGGCCCAAAAAAACTTGTAGCCAGCCAGCCAACATGACCATGGTGAACATTACAGATATGTTGTCACATGCCCAATACAATTAAGCTACCTAATTCTAGCACTTTTGGTTTAGTTCTTCAATTCATTTCCCTGACTCCCACACCCATGTGTGCGTCCAATGACCATGCAATGTCATGCCAGTCTTCTTGAACCCTGATTTCTTCATCCTCCACCTCCAATCCGCCCTCAAATCACTCCAGTAACATTTCCCCTACCTCCACCTATAATTTTCACCCCATTCACCACCAAATCAATTATTTTCTCTCCAGTCTGCCCCAACTGTCTAGAACTATAAAAACCTAAAATTCTTCATGTCTACCACCCAAAATCCACTCAAAATGAAGGGAATCACAAGTCAAGTGGTGGAGAGAACCAATGGTTCCCTCTCCTCTTGAAATTGGCCCAAAGACGACTCTTCTACAACCCCATCTTCATCTGTCACTCCTCCACTGCCACTGCCCGCCTCTGGATCTCATGGTGAAACACCCCATATGGCGGCAACCAACATGAATACATTAGTAGATACCATGGTGGAGGAGTACACAACTACAACACAGAGTGAAGGAGTTGTTGTGTCCCAAACATTGACTTCTTCAAGGGAAGCACCACCATCTTCATCATATCAAACTTCTACTTCAGCAACCCAACCTTTAATTTCTTCAGCCAGACCCTAATCAAACCATAGCCGTGAGCCTAAAGAATACTAGTTCTTGATGATGCAAATGAAGAGATACAAGATGAACCACATGAGGAGGTGCAAGATGAACATGATGAGGAGGCATCGAATGTGAGAAATAGTTAGTTGAAGAAGCCATGACATCTAGACTGCCTGACGCGTAGGGTGGTTTCCACTTGCTATGTTTACCAAGAGGTTATGGAAGCTTTGGATATCTTATCTTTTTTTCAAGATGTCATGAACCCCATTGGATTGTTTGATGTACTGACCATGGTCCATGAGACATATATTGATCTAACACAATAATTATTCACCACCTTGGAGAAAGTATCACATGAAGAGGAAGAAGCCCTTAGTGTAAGATTGGGGAATGAAACTCGCCTCATCACCACCTCCTTTCTCAACAACATTTTTTCTCCCACCCTGAAATAACAGCCCTACTTGATCAAGGGAGTACATACAAGGATACTAATTTAAATTATGTAGCCATGTGGAAGTGGCTTATCAGGTAAAGAAACTTTATAGTGGGTAAATAAAAGACAAGCTTGATTCATAACCCCATTTTGAAATTTACTCAAAATGTCTGAGCGAACACAATCTT
The DNA here is from genome assembly GCA_963693085.1 of Alisma plantago-aquatica. Taxonomy (NCBI): domain Eukaryota; kingdom Viridiplantae; phylum Streptophyta; class Magnoliopsida; order Alismatales; family Alismataceae; genus Alisma; species Alisma plantago-aquatica. The sequence goes on from OY856410.1 coordinate 192,065,265, forward strand.
TGCCTTGTATGCAAAACATGGGAGTTATACTAAGAAATATATTTTTGTGTTGGGTTGGATGATACAAGGAAAGAATGTAAATGTAGGGACACTTATTATTGACTATACATAGACAATTCGGTCCAAGAGTAAGAATCATTTTATAATGGGAGGGATTGTGACTTCCATTGCCCTAGCCATGGATCATGATGTGTCTGGATATACGAAGGAATACAGGGGGAACTTTTGGACCTACAATACTTGAGTTACTCATCTATTCTTTTAATGATTGATTAAAAGATCATTTACAAAGTCAACCCTCCTTATGTAGGAATCTCACTGGAGTACCTTACCATGCTACCCCTCTCCTAGAGGGTCGTGGCCCATCTCCAAATTTCTTGATTGTTTTGAGGAGGTGGGAAGAGGAGCATCCAAGGGACACATGGAAGAAACAACCCATAGAGTTGCATCAAGGATTGGAAGAATCACAAGAAATACAGTAGAGAAGAGGAGTAGAGGAGAGAGAGGCCCGTACAGTGCAGAGACGAGAGACAAAGACGGAAACACCACATCAGCCCACAGTGAACACGTATGACATGCATGCTATACATGCGCAGTTGGAGGGCATCCTGAGGACACATGAGGGATTTCAGAGGACACATGATGAAATGTGTTTGGATCATTAATAGACACCATCGGATCAACCACATGCCTCACTTTTAGCACACACATGTGCAGAGGAACCCCCAGTGGGGGGAAGACTGGTTAAGTGCATGATACAGGTATCAGGAGACCTACCCACTTCCATAGGCAGACTAGTAGAGCTACTAATACTAGTATCTGCCACCACAAGGAGATCACCCCCTGAGCCACCTCCACAACAATGATTGTCTATCCTATCACTCCTAGTCTTTAGTATCATGTTGAGGACAATATATTCAAAAGTTTGGGGTGGTAGGGCGGTTCACTCTTCTTTTCACTCATTTTACATTTTATCCTAACATTTAGTTTTGTTTCATAACTCTTACTATCTAGATTAGGTTTTTCTTTCTTTGCATACCATGCAGTTCATTTTCTTGCAGTTTTGCACATTTTTCAATTTTTTGCTCTTTTTACCATGCATTGCATTGTAGTAGATTACTATAATTTTTGCATGTTTTTAGATATGATTCACTTGTTTTTTTATTTTTGTTTCATAATGAAGGGTAGATGTGATTGAAGGAAATTTGGCACCATTTTGGCTAAATTTTCCCATATTTAGAATTTCTTACCTAGAAGAATGTTTTGATCCAATATGTACTTATTGAAGTGAAAATGTTGATATTTGACAAATGTATGCTACATTCTCATGTTCTATTACTAAATGGCCTCAACTTTTTACTTTTTACATGTGAATCACATCTTTCATGATCGTGTCATGTTTTGGTTGAATTGTGATTTAAGAAAGCTATAAACAGTTAGGGCTTATATAATCTCAAGATAAAAGTGTGATTTTCTGTAATGACCCCGCCTCCCGGTAACCCCCAATTAAGGGAGACCAAGAGGTCAGATCCGTTATCCCCATTTCCAGATCAAAGGTTCGACAAATAATCAGTAATAATTATCAAATTCTACCAGACTATACTGAAAAGCTGGAATAAAATAAAAATTTACATACCTTTTGAAAAACTTGGATTTCTAAACTTCTATCCACATAAAGAAACTATTCTAACTAATCCTCCTTGCACTTCAATTCATGTATTCACAATATGCCAATTTACTATTTGTCCTTTTGGGATATGCACCTAAAACGCCGACAAACAAAATGTCGGTCCGCATAAATGAATATTCCGGTATGTGGGGGAAACAATAATTGTGCAATTAGCTATAACAACATATTGCATTCAATTATGATTTAACAAACAACTTTACATTTTCAGCATAACTGCTCAATCCATACATACCCTAGCCTCTGTGTTGTCCCTGCAGTGGACCTGGATGCTACCTTCCTTATGGTAGATCCCCATTAAACCCCTCATGATCCTACCTAACATGTGAATCAATTTCTAGGGTTGAGTCACATGGCACTACCCATAGGTAGCCCACTCCTTAACTCATGGTGTGCTAAAGAGTCTTATGGCACTACACGTGGGTAGCCCAATTTCTAACTCATGATAACATGATCTCCTACCTAACAAGTAGGCCCTATACCAAGTTACCCTTTTCATCATTAGCAAAGACATCGAGGAGGACCAGGATCTGATCCAATCATGTATACGCATTTATGGTGATAATCATAGACACTTTATAGTTGCATGAAATAAAAGTCATCCAAGCAGTTATTTTTAGGCAATCAATAAAAACATTCGAGGATCATCTTGAAACTAAAGCAATTAACCATAAGCGTAACCACATACCTGTCAGGCTGATTTGAGACAAAATTAATCCAATCAATGCAAGAAATCCAATAGGAAAGTAAGCACACAAAGAGATCCTGAAATATGCATACAATTTCCTATTATTGATTATGCCATCAAGATATATTAAACCTAGCTCACTTCCTAGGGTTTATAGACCACTTTTAGGGTTTCCATTGCAATTAGGGTTTCACTTCATTTTTACTATTTTAAACCCTAATTTTATACAATTACTCACAAACCCTAATTATCTCATCTATTCTTCACGGAAGATATTAAGGTTACCTTTTAACAACATATAACCCTAATTTCAGATTAAAGGCACAATTAAATGTCCATTAAGTCTATTATGCCTCTTTTACATTAAAACTATCATTTTTGTCGTTTTAAGATATGAAAAGATCATTAGGCCCCGTTATCATCTTTGGTTCCTTTCAAATGAGCAACTTATCTTTTATGAACTCTATTTATCACTAATTCCACCTTTATTCATTAGAAAACCCTAATTACCGTATTAAGGGTTTTTATCCACAATTAGGAACTTTATACTTGAAATAGTTTAGAACATTCATATCTCAGCTTTATTCATGAATTCGAACAATCAAAGTCATTAAGAGTCACAATTACTAATCTTAGGGTTTCAAGGCCCATTAAAGCTCGTTTATGCAAATAGGATTTTAAATTAATCCAATTATGTGTAAAGTTCATCCTTTTAGATCTAATGTGCCCTTTTTATAATCAATAGGTTAATATCAACTTTAAACATCCATTTAACCCTTCTCAAATCATTAATCACCAAAGATTTGGGTTTTGCATTAATTAAACCACTAAAGATAGCATCTTTACACACTTTTTGAATTGCAATCATAATTAGGCTTCAATCTTATTTTTATTGCATTCTTTGAGTTCTCTTAATCAAAATTCATATATCATTTATCTAAATCTGAGCTACCAATGATTAGTTATGAATTTTGTAAGATAAACACATATGGACCAATAGGGAGGTGCTACATAGGCAACTCACTCCCACACACGTACCTTGCAGTCAGATTTGCATTATAACCGAATGTCTCTTTTATCCCCGGGATGCGGACTGCTCCTTCATGCTCAGGAGGGGCAATTTCATCAAAAATGCCCCTCTCATCTTCCACCTCATGAGGAACCCTAGCAACGGCCTTCAATACTTCTGTCGGGTCTCCTCCTCAGACCCCCGAGGCCTGTGAGTTTCGGGGAGGGTCTGGGCACTCCCTGCACCTCCGTGCCACCCTCCTAAGGTGTGGGGTCTCGTTAGCAACAACATGAGAAGAGGAGACTCACGAGATTCTCCACTGGCGTTCCCATGTGGACGAAGACCTACGGATCCCGACCTGTCGTGAACGTGCCTCGAACTAGAGTTCGTCTAGGGCACGGAGTATGTGGTGATGAAGACCAGATGACCACGAGTGATGGTGGTGTCTACTATATATTTGAAGGCTATAGGAGATATATATATATATATATATATATATATATATATATATATATATATATATATATATATATATATCATGGAGAGAGCCCACGATAAAACTAGAAGAATCAAGAAGGGAGGAGGAATAACATGGCTCCAGCATGGTTCTATTTTATTTTTGTCAAACTCTCCCCCTAGGTCATATGTATATGACTTGTATCCTTCCCTCCTCTTAAAAACATTCCAAACCCATCGTTCCTTACTAAGAAATCCAACTCATGGCTTAATCCAAAGATTTCCTCTTTTTCTTATATATTAATTTCTCTTTCATGTTGCTATTACTCAAAGCCTTCCTATTGGATATGCATGAGTGTTAAGGAATGTTATTATATCCTCAATTTTACACACAAAAGAAACATAAAGAAAAGACACATATTGGATAACTTATTTTTCCACAAAGGCTCTCCAAAACCTTCTCTTTTGAGAATTCACTTTCCTTATCAAACAAAGAGGGAAATCCTTGCATTGGTATTATCTACTCGTATACCATGCTTGAGTTCCAAACTTAAAAGGATAAAGGTCGTTTCTTCTTATGCAAGTTAACACTGATTAAAGCATATATCATTCATATTTTCTCTTGCATTAACTTTTATTTCTTCATTGGGATTCCCTTTTATCTCAGGAATCCATGTGGATTTGAAATCCACTCTATTATGGAAAACGCTTAGTCTTCTATAAGACTATTCTTAGTATTAATTCAATTTATTTTTATTATTAGATTTATATCCATCATTATCCTCTTTTAAACATATTGGGCTTTGTTACTCAATAAGGCCCATGAAACATTCATGTAAAAGGATCATTATCAAAGAAATCCATTCAATACACATATAATTCATATAATTCCCCTAATCATATAGTTATTGGGAAAATTGCATTTTCCACCATATGAACCCAAAAATTGGTGTGGTAACATTTTCATATCGCTCATTCATGTAGTATGTCATTTCTTGAAGGAATTTTTGGATTAGTTTTCATACAGGAGATATCATGTAGAAACCCACAATAGTGACCCCTATTTGATTCACCTTTTTTTCACCATTTATTACCTCTCCACCTCATGAAAGGATGCTAAAAAGAACATATCATCCTAGGACACCTTCAAAAGTTTGGGGTGGTATATATATATATATATATATTTATGTATATATATATATATATATATATATATATATATATATATATATATATATATATATATATATATATATATATATATATGGGGATTAATTCGTTCCCCGCGTGGGTAGCCTGATTTTTCTCTACCCACACATCCAAAAGTGTAACTATGTGGTACACAAAAGTAACTTTAAGATCAAAAGAGTAACCATATTAATAAAAAAGTAACAATATGACTAAAAAAGTAACTACGCAGAAAATATACAATCAGTAATATATGGACATATTTTTTTATTTTGGTGTGGTGAATGATATTATTTTTAGATGAAATTTTTTGGGGAGCTAGATAAAATGCTCCTCTACATTTGCAATTTTTTTAAAAAAAGTGACAGGAAGGGTGTGCGGGTATTAAAGATGAGCCCTATATATATATATATATATATATATATATATATATATATATATATATATATATATATATATATATATCCCCTCTTCACTCTCACCACCGTGTGCCCTACCTACACCAAGGGAAAAAAAGAAAATAAAGAAAATAAAAGATAGTCCTATATAATGGAATCTAAATAAAGAAAAGATGAGTTCTCATTTGTAATAATACTCCAATCTCCTACCACAACCTCTTTCTTCTATTTGCATTCCCATTGAGCTAGGAAACATAAAACCTAGATCATTTTCCCCTTTTCTGTAGCCAAGTGGGTCACTTAGTGTGGATTGATATATGAGATTAACTGCATGAAGGTAAAATAGAAACCCTAGTCATTTTTTATTCTCACCACCATGAAATAGTTTACTGAGAGTTATATGACAACTATATGGATTGATTGTGCATTCTATGTCTATATTTGAAGTTTCTATGCTCAGTGCTTTTATCATGATTGGTTCATTAAAGAGGAGAGGAAAGAGGTGATATATAAGTACTTAGTCATCTTTGAGCTCATTTAGTCAATATACACCTGTTGTAATGCATTTGTCATTCTTGTTTTTTGAAAAATTGAAGAGAAATGGAGTTGGGACAAGTATGTTTTAAGTTTGGGGTAGTGATTCAACCCTATTTTAGGGATTCATCTTGTGTTTTATTGCACTTCATTCACATCTAAATCTGTTAGATTGCATGTTATTTCCCTCAATATGTGTTTTATTATCAAATGCACTTATGGACATTCTTTGCATCTTTTTCAGGTACTCAAACCATGCTTGAATGGATAAGAGAGAAGGAGGGTGATTCTAGGGTTCTTTCATCATTGGAGGGGCAAAAGGAAGGTCCAAGAGCTTTCCAACCTACCCCTAGTGGACAAGAATCAACTCAAGCAACAAAGTCCATGGAGATCTAAAGTTGAAGAGAAAAGTGCAACTGAAGACCCCAACACAGTTGTAATGCCAAGGAATACTGGTCAAGTTGAAATCACAGAGAGAGCATGAGTTCAACATTGAAGAAAAAGACTAGCACCACGATCGTGCCAGGATGGACCCAACACATATGGTGTCAGTGAGAATGACGGTGTTGGCAACATGCAGAATGGCCATGCCATAGAAAAACAACCAAAAGTGCCTCATCCAAAATGTTCCTTTGACTCCCCACAACCGTGCAACCAATAACCCACCATGGATATGGTGATCACCAAGGCCATTCCACCAACTTTCCAAACACCCATACAACCTAACATTTATTTCCATTTTTCACCTTTCCCATTCTGCCTTACCATGGCCATTCTACGTACTACCCACCATGACCGTGTTGGGATATACGACACAGAGTATTGCAGTGAAAACAAAAATTTATCCATCTGTATTCCCATAACAACAAGATCACATCAACTACTATGCAATAGGAAGGATGGTTTTAGTGAGTTATAACTGGTCTTGGAGCAAGTCCAATGACAAAACTTGCTTCTTTTGCAACTGCTAACTAGTTTCTCTTAGACAGTGATTGTGCAGCTCCTGGTCTTCACCACGAACAGATGTCTGCACAACCTCTGTAGTGACTCCAATGGTCTCACCACAGACTATAGGTTAACTTTTCTCTCTGAGCAGAAGACAAAGGACTTCTCCCTCTAGAGTAGTACTTATAGATAAACTAGAACTCCTGTTGTTCACCAAAAATTGATAAGAAGGAGTTGTCCCTCACATTAGCATACTAGTCACCAACCTTCTCTTCCACAAACAACGATCACCAATTGATTCTCTCTTGTAGCTATCACTTCCTATCAGGTAGGACTTGCTTGGGATCTCTCAGTTACCACAACTATAGAGGACAACATTTGTTAGAGGAACTGGTTCTCAATTGTCTGTGTTGTGTCTTGGAAAGCCCCCCAATCTCTACAGGATTGTGCAGGAGTGGAAGGGACTAGAATAAATTGAACTTTCACAACTTGTGAGATACCAAATGGTCATCTGGAACATCCAGATGGTCATCTAGTATGAGAGATTGTTGCCTCACATTGCCGGACGGTCGTTTGGCAGTGTCCCAATTGGATACAAATTTGGCAAATTCGATTCCAATTAATATCACATATTAATTTACTTGCTCCCCAAGTTTCTGCAATCGAAACTATTCAGGAAACATCCAGAATATTGGTTTGGCCCAACAACACCATCTCACCCAGGGAAGATGCCCATCTCACTCACCCAGATGCCTGTTTAGTGAATCGAGATGAGTTGGTCAGTTCGATCACATTGAACTGATCGATTATAGGGTAGAACTTAGCCAATTTGTACTCTGATTAGCCTGACAACCTAAATTGCTATCTCAATGCTTGAGACACCTATCTGTCTCCTCAAACATCTATCTCACCCAGTGAGATGGTTGTTTGCCAGTTTAGTCATTTAATCCATTGATCTATTGCATGAATTGAATACCTAAACACTTTAGTAATCAATGAATTTATCATTCAAGATCCAACTCCTCTTCTAGATGAGTTCCTATGTGTGTAACCCTATAGGTCCCATATCACATTGGCAGTGAGTGTCCATAAATAGCTTATGACAACACAAGTAGAGAGTCGTGCCTAGTCGCACATCAGTGCTACCCAAGTGAATGGAAAGTTGGAGAACAACTTCAACCTAAAATATGTGCAAGGTGTTGTAGTGATTGTATAATTCCGTCGTCTCTGATATGCAAGATGAACTCGAGGCATGGAAGGGCATCCGCTCAACATTCAATCCATGTTCCTTGAATCGAGAGAATATTGTTTGAGATAATGTGACCTCAATATCATATATTGATTCACTTGTGCATGCACAAGCATTTCTCAGTCTCGCTTATCAAGTGGCCAAGATATCAGACTCCAGTAGGAGGGACAAATCCCATATCTATCACTCACAGTCTATCCCCATGAGTCAAAATCACCCAATCATCACCTTTACAACAACCCATGTTTCAGGATCACATTTGATTATGTCAAAGCATACCCAATGACATGTGACGAGTGCAGTGATTTTAGGTCTAAGACTCACAATCACCACCTTTACTATGTGAGATGATTGTGACCACAACAACCATGTGTCACTTTCAAGGTGGGTCTGTTCAGTACTCTATTCCCCAACATGTATTTGTGTGCGTGGTTTGATGTTGCCATATCATGACTTAGTGAGACTCAGTCATCAACCAACTCACACTCCAATCTTATGTGTTACTGGTGTCTATCTACCTTCCCTAGTAATAACTAACTAGGGACATAATGAGAATGCATATATGTACTCTTAACACCCGTATGATCTCATTTCCACAATGCTAATACTTGGAGACATACGTCATTGAGTGATATTATTCTCTAGACATTCATAGTGTTTCCTCGTTATCTCATTATTGAATGAAATAGAATGAATTGGAAGCTTGCCTTTATGAGTATTAATCAAATTATTTAAGGTATATGCCATGTCAATCATCACATGATTGGCTTTATGGGTATACCTTACCAAAAGACTCCCACTTGCTCTTAGATCCAGTCACCAATGGATCTCATCTTTACTGACCTAAACATTTCCAACATGCTTCTGTTGTGCTAGTATTGATTTAGAGGGTTAGCAACACTTTTTTTGTAGTCGGTATATTGCACATTTCTAATCTCTTCACTGTATAACTTCTCGTATGAGACGGAACTGTCGTAATATGGTGTCTGATATTCCTTGCCTAAAAATTAGCTCCATTATTGTCATAGTATCGCTACTAGGTCATCAATGGTTGGAACATCTATAAGTTCATCATATGAACTTTTAGATCCATAAAGTATCATTCTCTATTCACAACACAAGTATACCCAACCTCTTATTGTAGAATAGAATTATTGGCTATCAGTTTGGAACCCTTCTAACTAATAACATCCTTTTCTCTTTGAAATCAAAGATATTTTAATTTGCGATCAATTTGTCATTCAGAAGCTTGCATCGATGGAACCCTTTACATCCAACTCTTCCTTTTATTGCTATTATTATTAACTAGAAATCTTATCCTTAAGTACTTCATAAGTACTAGTGGATATCTTTTAATGACGCTTCATTAACCCTTATTGAAGTTTGACTCATCTTATCATGTCAAATACATACAAGTTTCTATGGGAGAAGCACATTCACTGCATTTTGATATATTCACTATTGGTCTGGACAATGGAATCCTATTCATGATATTTCCATTCTTCATAAGAATATGAATATAGGGTTCATGAGAGACTAATCTGAATTCTCTCTCGTTGAATCCTTCCATGTTTAACTCTTTCAACATTTTCCTATTTGTATATTTTCAAACTTCCATTGTGAACATTCAAGAACTATCTCTATAGGATATGATCCTTTTGTCATAAGATATTTCACCCAAACCTTCATTGCTGAAGGGTTTTTCATGCCAATTCTCAATATTCACAATATTGAGGCATTACTCATCATATGTGGAATATTTGAATATGCTCCCACTAAATCTTTTGTAAACACAAATTTCATATTTTTCCTTGATTCAAGTCAAACTCTTTGACCATCATATCAAGTTTAAAAGATTCCATTTTTGAATTGCTTGTTTAAATCCCAGATTGAAATTTGTAATTTATAGACTTTATTTGCATTCATGAAGTTATAAAACCTTTTAGTTATGTCATGTACACATCCCGTGATATATTCCATTTAAGGAATCTATTTTTATCTTCATATGCCAAATCTCTTAGTCTATTTTAATTAAAACAACAAGCATGCCATTTGGTAGATGAATTTTTATCATGTCGAACAACTTGAAATGATTTGAATTTTTTTTTCAACCAATTTACCCTTTTATGTTATTGATGTAGGTCTTTGCAACAAGACCCTATCGCACCCTTTGAGTATTACCCCTTTAGGTAGCACTATTAAGGTCCTACCTTGTTAGCTTACATGGACCCCATAATGGCATTGAGCCACTACACAAATTATGGTATTCAATATCTTCTAGTTGACTAGTTGGCTCATCCTATTAGGACCAACCTATCTGATGTGTTGGATTCATAATCTTCCCATCTCTGACATGTTCTAATAGAACTATTTTGCTCTATTCTCTATATAATGAAATTGAGATTCCATAACAACTTGTGATTCTCTCTCTTCTCATTATACCTCTTCATTGATCTCGAACATTTCGAGTTCTACTTTTACTCCCATCGATTCTTTAGGAAATCAATTATCCAACAAGCAAACAATTTGATATTGGATTGTGATAAATAGTGTTAAATAATTGTGGTTTGTGGATGAACATTTTCAAGAAACTACTTTATCAATGTTGATTTTAATCCTTTAGACATATTGGGACACTCCCAAATCAAATCATATATGATGTCTCATAAACCACTAAGATGGTACTTTATTTAGTGATAAATATATATCTTCATGAGGATACAAGAAGATTAGATTAATTAATTGTTATATCATGATTTATCATGGTATAATTCCTTCCTTTTTACACATCATCTTGTTCAGATGGATTTGACATGTGATACATTATCACAATTCTGTATGGTACTCAAGGTGTTGATGTAAATTATTCCAACATTTGATCTCATCAAAGTTCTTTAATACTTTTATCAAAGTTATACTTCATTTATAATCTCATTGAAAACTTTAAGAGATTTATGGTTCTATTTTACTGTAAGGACCTGACCCAGATTCTGGGATAACCAAGTTTGTTTTTCTTAAGCATGTTTCTTAGAACCTTGCTCTAATCATCTAAGATGTAATTAGGGCATGTTGGAAGCTCGAAGTTTCTTGGTTTATGCTTGTTTTGTGGTAAAATTTTGGTGCAAATTTCAATTTATCCAGGATAAGGGTTAATGTGCAAGTTTTCCACCTCTAGAGTGTTCCCTCTCTCTTAGCACCATCTTGAGGATAGAGAGAGTTATTTATACCTTTCTTGGGTCTTGGTTATGTGGTGACATCTTTGGAAATGTTTAGGACACATATTTGAGGTATAACTTGCACCTAGAAGTGTTGTCTCAGGCTTGAGAGCCTTGGAGAGGCCTTCTATTAGTTTGTGGGTCTCTTGAGCTCCATCCTATCAGTTTATGGGTGTGTGGAGATGTGATATCGGGCATGACCTTGGTAGGTGACCTAGTGGGTGAGACCTTATCTCCATGTTTTGCATGATGTTGTGCATGTGGCTCTTTCTCGTGGACAAGTGGCACCTAAGCTCCTAAGGTGGTGAAACCTCCCCATAATCCCTCTCTTATCCCTCTTGTATATATACCCCTTTCTCTCCATGCAAAAGAATACTTTTAGCCGTCTTTTCTTTCTCTCCTTGGAGGATGAGCTTGAGTAAGAAGATCTCGCTTGGAATCTTGGTGGACGAGTCCTAAGCTTGGAGTGTTCCCTTCATTTTCTACCTTGGTAAGCCATGGTTTATAGATCCCTTTCTTTCTTTCTATGTTTCTTTCTTCTTCTTGGCAATGGATCTTGGTTACCTTCTTTCCATCCCGAACGCTCCTAATCTTGGTTCCTTTTTCTTCCTTGGAGGTGTTGTGGTGACCAAGCTTGGAAGATCATCTTCTGCCTTAAGCTCATGAAGCTTGGAGTTTGACCTTGGAGCTTGGATCTTGGTGGTGATCATTGAGGTGAGTTATATAACTCTAAACCTTCTTTGTTATTATCACTCCTTACATGATATCTTGTTCTTTATCTCTTAAACATTACCTCTTGCTTGCTAGTAGTTCTTCTTTATGGTTTTGAGTTCTGTTTTGAAGAAGGGAGTTACCTTTAGTTGTTGCCTTGTGTTTTACCTTCTACTTTGCTACAGATGAGTGACCTTAGGTTGAAGATGACTTAGCTAATATGTTATGTGGGTAGTCTTCATGGCTTGTGATGACACAGACCATCACACCTTGTGACAGATCATCACAACCTTGTCTAGGTTTAGGTCGACACATTATTATGTTGCTTAGATCGTCATGCCTTGTGTATGAATAGGCCAATCTGATACGAGAGTGTTAGTTTTCTTGGTGGCTGTTGAACCAATATGGGGAATAGGTTTTGGGTAAGCTAGCCTTCACGACCAAAGTATGATACCTAACTGAGACGTGTTACATCTGAGATGCATTGCTAGCCGAAATGTTTGTGAAGTGTTAGCCCATCATAGCTTTGACTATCACACCTTGAAAGGTGTTGATGCCCAACGTACCCAACTCGTGACGCCCAACTAACCATACAACCCATCACAACATAAGATGCTGACATGATGATACCCGTCATGCCTTAGGCTAGCATTGCCCGACATACACATGGGTTGCACATCACTTTGTGACGCCTACCACACCTTGAGGAGGTGTTTCCCGATAGGCTAGGTAGGCCGACACACTCCCCATAGGTGTTTCTATTGACGATCTCCTTAGATGGTAAACTGATGCACCTCCTAAGAGGGTAGCCTGACACCATGTTTGCTTATCTGATACATCATGCTGATCTAAAACCAATAAACAATCCTTGATGAGGTTTTCCTGACACTTAGGGTTAATCTGATACACTATATGATGGCCCTAACTGATATCTTTTGATGGTGTCTATGATACATCATGTTCATGATAGAACTACATAATAAGATGTAGTACCCTATGGGCGGTTGTGTGAGAAATAATAAGAGTTATGTTTATATAACCTTTATCTCATGACACACCTTATAATGATGATGAAAGTAATGATCTAAGGGTGGTTGTTGATCTAACCTTGTAAACCTTAATTGGGTAAAGAGAAACCCTAACCCTAAAATGTAATATGTACGTCATGGATCTTATAAGATGATAGTGTTGATGATGTCTTGTCTTCTTGTTTCAAGTTTCTAACCATGCAAGTAACATTAGATGATATGAATAGCCACCTAAAAGCTATGATGATTGTAGTATGTTTGAATAAGCCTTGTGAGGCACATGTGATATGGTAACACAAAAAGAGGAGTAAATTGTCTTATGACCTGATAATGGTTTACTGCTTCATATGAGATGATAGTTTCCTCAATGATGAGATGAAGGGTTATCTCCCCAAGATATGTGAAGTTTGTGATGGATATGTATTGAAAGACATGAAGTGATGATGTGATGAGATCACACCTTATATGTTTCAGTATGTTCTGGTGATGTGTCATGCCCTTGTTTATGTAGAACTTGTCTTGATTTTATACGTTGTAACTTGATTGATGCTAAAAAAATACTAAAATAACCTAATTAAAACTACAACAAACATAATCATTAGCGGCCTTTCAGAAAAGCCACTAAAAAAAATAAAAGCCAGTAAACAGGTTTAGCGACATTTGTTGACATTTAAAAAAATGCCTCTAGCGCCAATGCCACTAGGATGATAGTGGCTTAAGTTGTAAAAGCCACTTAAGGTTTTTCTTTAGTGGCTTCGAATAAATGCCACATAAAGGCCACTAAACTATCATTTGGCATTTATAAAAAAGCCACTATCCATCAATTGGCTTTTATACAAATGCCACTATTTTGTATTTTGTTGGTTTATGAAAATGTTCTTATTGAGTTTAATGGAATATAAAAAATGCCACTAATGACTACTAGTTCTGTATTACTACATGTTCATGGCTTTTAGTCATTCAGTTTTCAATTCATTATCATTATTTCTAAATGAATGTCAATTGTAGACGAACTCACTTTTATGAAAGTATGAATAATTTTTATTTATAATCAATTTAGAATTACATGGGGAGGACATTTTACCTTGCCCCTTATATTGAATTACATGGGGAGGACGTTTTACCTTGCCCCTTATATTGAATACAACACCAATGTTTACCAAGCTCCATTGAACTTGGATGGAATCACATGCCAATATAGTCTTCACTGACTTAAAAGAACAATAGTAGGGAGGTGTGAATGACTAAATTAACTGAATTAACGATCTGTATAGCCGCTTATAAACCAGAAACTACAGGAGTTGCAACATGATTCTCTTGATTAAGTTTGTATTCGTTCCTCAGGTTGTACAAATCAGCTTTGGTGTGATTAAACTTTGATCTACTTCGGATGTCGCTGCTAGATTCTGAAAATCCTTTAGTCTTGGACTTCTTCTGTTAGTCTCAATCTTTCTCGCAGACCCTCGCCTCTTCATCTTTGTGCCACTTCCTTTAATTCTCCTACTTACTGATCTCTCTGGAGTGACATTCATATTGTCTTCCTTGGTTTCCTTTACTTCAGAGATTTGGATTGAATCCTTGTTTATGTGCAGGTCATCTTTCTATGCATCCACCAGGACGTTTACAAACTCTATTAATTCATCCAAATCCTGGTAAACAATTGTGTGATTGCTGCATTATCAACAATAGTGTAAAACATCAAATAATAAGGGAAAATAATTTACCTACTGACTCATCTCAACAATGCCACATGCATTATCAACAATAGGTCCAAACATATCCATAGTCAATACATATGCAGCAGTACTCAACATCCATGTTGAATCCACCAAGTGGCCTAATACAGAGCAGCTGCAACATCCATGTCGAATCCACCAACAGACTAAATGACAAATGGCCAAGCAAACCTTTCTTTCTTGCTTTGCAATTTCATTTTCCTTTGATAGCTACCTCCCAGGACCTAATGCAATTTCATGCTCTTCTCAGGTTTTAGCTCTAAAATTAGAAAAAACCATTACCAAAAAAAACTTTCAGGAATTGTTAATTCCTCTTGCAAGTTGCAGCAATAGAAGTGCGATGTTCATCAAAAAATCTCACTAGTACATGATTACAGTTAGCATGACAGTACATTGGTTCATCAAATTAAAAAGAAATTTACATTCCATCTCTATCAAAGCAATGTTCATGTTTGCTTATTCATCAAATTAAAAAGAAATTTACATTCCATCTCTATCAAAGCAATAAGAGAACTAACTTCAATAATTATGAGTGATGTTTGCTTATTCAACAGAGAACAATATAAAAACACCCCAATAGATGAAATTCCCTTGGCAATATGTATGAAGGCATGTGAAGAATGAGACATAATAACAAGGTAAATAATGATTCCTGCTCTACAAAAAATGTGTGGAATGTGCAATGGTAAATTCATGAGTTAATTATTAAATAGAGATGTAGAAAAGATGTGCACCAAACATGGTTATCCTACAGGGAAGCCGAGCATACTCCTCAGAAGCATGTAGTTATTAGCCAAAGATGTGGCTGCCACAACTCATTGTACAAAGTGCAATGCTTCCCTCAATGCAGAAGGAAATTCCACCATCTGACCTATAAACCAGTCATTATCTCACATATTTGACAAGGCTGCAACTGGGTTGTCTTGGATTGTATTCAGCCACTATAGTCCTCCCTATAGCTAAAAACTAGTTTGGTCTTGGTTGGCTCCACTTCTAACCTGATCATGTCCAGTTCAAGAACATGAAAGTAACTATACATAAAAAGGCCTGGAAAGTTTGTGTTTTCCTCAATCCACCACTTTGGGTGCACCTTTGGAGTTATGTGTGTTAATCGAAAAGAGATCAGGGATAGGAATGTAGAACTGCAGGGCTTTTGGCAGTATTTGGCTTAAAGTAGATGCAAAACAGAGCATGCACAATTCATATTATATACAGAGGAAGCCTTGTCACCCCTAATGGTGCAAGCTTCATAGACAGATGGACCTCCAACAAAATCTAGCATATGCAAAAAGACATGTGATTGTTCAACTATCACAACAGCTCGAGTGGTCACTTGAAGGAAATTTATACAAAATTACAATTACACTTACAAAGTGACATGTTGAATAACCTTCCCTCTTCAGCTCATCCTTCTCTTCTAATTGAGCCCTCAACACATTTTTCTCCACTCTAAGATTCTCCAGTGGAAACTGAAATGATATGTAAATAAGTTTGGTATCTTTAAAAATCAAATGATGGGCATAGAAGCACTAAAGCATGGGTAGCAATAATGATGGTAACTTCTGGTTCACTTGTATGATATGTATCATTATAAGTTAGTAGCATACCATCTTTGTGCACACTTAGCATCAATAGAATGTCTGTCATGCCCATGGAAAGCTTCAGACATGCATTCAACAAAAGGAGTCTTTGAAATTCAATGCAACTCGATCTTCACAAAAATGTACATGTATCCAAAGGGGTAAAGATCAGCCTCAAATTCCAAAGTGGATTACATAAAAACAACTATAGCTCTCCTCTCTTTAGATAGTATCCAAGAATGCATATTATAGCATGATGATTTTGTGTTAGCTTAATGACACTGAAGGACACCAAAATAAAATAACTTCATGGATGACAAAGGAAAAAGTGAAAAATGTACCTAACTCTTAAATTATGGTTAGGTTTTAGTTAACTTGTATCTCTTAAGCATTCAAAAACCCATACATATGCTACCGAGTCAAAATTCAAAGCTTACAGCAGCTATTGATGGCTTGTTCGACTGCCCAGGTCTCCCATGGGACACATCCATTCCTAGTATAATAGTTGGCTCTTAGGAGATCTTTGTCATGGATGGAGGATGCTCAGTTTTGGTGAACTTCTCTGCAGGATTATTCATGATCTCATTCGTTGTGGAAACATGAAGTGCGTTGTCAGTAAATTTTTTTTATGTATTTCGTTTAACTAATTTAAACAAAATACATTAAAAGATTTTACTTACAACGCCCTTCATGTTTCCATAGCGAATGAGATCTTGAATATGCCTCCATCCATGCCAAAGATCTCCCAAGTGCCAACTATTATTTTAGGAATGGATGTGTCCCATGGGAGCCCTGGGCAGTCGGACACGCCATCAATACAGAGGTTGTCAGCTCTTGAGATTGGCCTTTAATTAATCTCCAAGTACAGAATTGCAATTAGCAGAGGATCATTACCATAGTTATTGGCTTTTAGGGCCTGCATCACAACCAAATGTTACAAAAAGGGTATTATTTTAGATGGAGGGGGTAAAGGAAAAAAGACAAATATACAAATGCTATTTTAACAATTAAGGGAACAAGGAGGAACCCACATTACTAAGAACACCCATTCTTTTTTTAGGCTTCTGCCTAGACTTCTCAACCATAGCAAACCTCTGAAATGTTGACAATGACTTAGTGTGCCTCTGCAAAATGCAAAAACACCAGGCTATATTATAGTTAGTACCAAAAACAAAACATTCAAAAACAACACAGTGAGAACACAGAACAACACTCGTACAAGTAACACACCTCATCCGTACCCACAAACAAGAAGCTAAAATACTACTCATAGCTAAAAACCACAAACCAATCATAATGTGTGTATCATCCATAATACTAAGATTCTCCATAACAAAATTAAAAGTAGGACAAAACAAAATAGGATTGTTATTTGGCAACATTGTCTATGACAATGGACATGAAACACCATTACTTTGGATCGGCATGTACAAATAACAAAGTGGATTACATAAAAACAACTATAGCTCTCCTCTCCTTAGATAGTATCCAAGAATGCAATTAAATTTAAACTTCATGTCCTGCAACAAATGGAAACGACTTTAGATACTACTTTTGTTTTCAATTATGTAACATTATAAGCAATACTTTATGCTCACCTTGGCAACATATGTGTTTTCGGCCATGCTATGACGTTGCCAACAGCATCATCAACAGATTAATATTGATCATAAGGTCTAACTAGAGGATCGTTGCCCAACAAAGCAACCTCTACAAAAACAGCAACAAATGATGAGCCTAAAATTGCACCTCCCACCCTTTTCATGGGGTCAACCTCAGAGACTTGACCAAATGCAATTCTAGCATCTGGATCTGTAAAACGCAGCAGATACACATCCTACAAAAAAAATACAGTTAAAAAAACAAATTTATGTAAATGTAAAATGAAGTGCAATTCACAGTAATACAAACATACTTGTCCCTTCTTAAATGATGAATGTCTTATATGGAGTGGAGTTTGCATTGATAAGTTTGTCTGCACAATTATTTTATTTTTGTCATAAGTCCATAAAAGTCAACATGGAAAATAATTGATACCACACATCTTGTATAAAATGTATTCATACTTGGCCAGTGCCAACATGCTGTGCTTGATTGTTTCCTGCTCTAGTTAAGGCAAGTAACTCCTCTAATTTTTGGTTGAATTCATCCTTTTGTTGTTGAAGTTTTGCATCAAATTCCAACCGTTTTTCTTCAAGCTTATCCTGGAAATGCTTCCTTTGTGCTTCTTCAGCTTCTCAGGATTTACAGTTCTTGCCCCAGATATCAGAAGGTTATGGTCCAAGTCCATTACCACAAACATATCCTGGTCTCTCTTCTCCCATAACATGCCTATAAATTTCATCTGAAGTAACATCAGGTTGTTTTCTTCGCAGCTCTTCTCCTACCTCAGAAAATACTAGTGTAATCATGCAAATGAAGTTCACATGAGCATATATGACTATGCGGGCACCCAAGCATTTTTTGAAATACTTATAATAAGGATAAAAGAACATAGTTCTAATAAGGATAAAATAACATTTATAATGAAATTTATCAGTAATTTGTAACATAATAGGATATGCATATTTCTTTTTGTTGTTTGGTTTCGAATGTGTCGTTAGATAGGATGGATATGTGAATTTGGAACATTCATGGGAACACACACTTCAGTTATAAGCATTCATGTAGCAACTTTTAGTTCCATTCATTAATCTCTTTTTACATCCACACACAGGGGTGTACCCCTAAACAATAACTAAACAAAGGGGTTGGTGTACCCCTAAACATGTGCATAATTAAAAAAACTATTAATACAAACAAGTCTAGATAGATAGACAACTAAATACTACACCAACATGCCAATGATGTGGCACCCCAGTGGTAAAAGTGATGATGTAAGACTGAGAGGTCATGAGTTCGAACCCAGGCGACGGGATGAATGAATCGTCAAATACTACACCAACATGGTCCTGCATCAATAACTTCAAGGACTTATCATTGTGGTGATCTTCTCTTGAAGTTCAGAAAAGAAAGCAGCTATGATTATTGATTGCTTTCAGATAAAAAGTGTAAACACAAATTTTTTGTCTTGACAATTATATTTGTTAATTGGACTTATTGTGGCCTTTTTGATGATTGTGCTGTGTCACGGAGCTCCTCACTGTATTGAGATGAATCTGAACTGACAGGGGCCTCATAATCAAATTCGTCCGAGCTGATATCCTCTGACGTGCGCTCATACCACAGTAGATGATCGGGGGTCTCACAGTTGGTGTTGGTTATCCAAACTTTGATGGTATTATGGCCAACTGGACGGAGAAAAAGCCTCTCACTACGTCCCACATGCATCTTTCCAATCCAATCACGCCAACTGAATTTTGATACAAAATTTCCCACCAAATCATACTCAACCTCGATAACATGTGAATAATTGCCAAAAGTTAGGGTCACTTCACCAGGCCTGTAGTGTCTTCCTTTTCGAAAATGCCAATGTTTAGGTATGACCAATTGGTTTAAGGAATGATCATCTAGGATGATGTCCAATTATTCTTCAATAGGGAATGCTAACATTGCCATAGAGGCCCAGTTCATAGTGACTGTTGTGGGTGGCACAAACTGCATAATATTAGTATTAACAAAGTGTAAGTACATATAATGATGTTATATATTTTTAGAAAAAAGTTGTATAACATCAGTTAACCTTTTACTGCTTGTCATAACCAACTTTATTGTGGTAGACATGATAGCCTGAAAAGAAATCTAATAGAGGAGATCATGTCCTATATCTTTGCAATCGGTCTAATGTTCACTAATCCTTCTTTGAGAATTTCAAGGAAGTAACTAGTATTTTCTATAATTTGACGTATCTTTTTTTTTGTTGAACCATGCGTGCCTCCTCCTTTATTAAAAAAAACACCAAAACAGAGTTTAACTCTTTACAAGCTAAGAAGCTAACAACTGTACAGAAAGGAAAACTATAACTATTTCTTTATGCTATTGACATCACGTATACACAGGGTCCAAACCCCTTTGGGATCACAGACTTTTTGAGAAAAGATTCTTGTATTCCTCTCCTTCCAAATAATAGAGATGAGGAAGAAAGTTGCACATTTTGCTCTCTGATTGAGTGATAAAATCTCTGTCAGACATGAAGGAGCACGACTGTACTTAAGCTTGAAGAAGGACCAAAGCTCAGTGCAATAGAAACAGTCAAATAAGATGTGTTGTCCATCTTCTTCATGCTTCCAACATAGATAGCAAACAGAAGGGAGCTGGAAGTTAAATTTCTTTAAAGTGTCCTGAGAAGGTACGTGCTGAAGGTAACATTTCCATAAGAAAACAGAGATATTCCTGTTAGGGATTGGTCTAAATCTGACTCACAAGCACTATTTGGAAAATTGTTTGGCTAAACCTAAAGTAGGCATACAAATTGTGGTCTTCCCTGAACTAATTGCATTTGATGTACTGAAAATGTCATGCCCCACACAATAAAGTTGTAACATCAAAAAAGTCAAACCTAAAACTGGAAGTGCACACTACAAATTTTAGCACGATCGTGTATGAATGCAAAACAATACTGAACTGAATTAGGATCAATCATAGGGATTGGTTAACTAAATTATCATTGACATCTACTTGTTTAAGAAATAGGTTAAAACAAGGTCAACACACATTAACAACCATAGTAAATCCTCATCATGATTTACAGACCAGTTGCAGACTCCTAAGACATGTATCAATGACTGCAAAGTATGTCATGCAACTTGTTTTACACATGAAAAAGAGCCATGTTCAACTACATTGGCTCAAATGGAAACCAAACCCTATTAAAGGTAGGTATAAATCCTACTGATGGCCAGAATTTGGCAAACAACTTAGCTAAAAATGAACTAAGCATACAAAATGTGGTCTGGCCTGAATAATATGACCCAAATTGAGGAAAATGTGGCATGAAACAAAGTGGTGGTTCATATCCATGGAAAAAATCATATCAATCCAATCCATATAAAAAACACAACTAAAGCTAAGCATGGGAAAAAATCAGTAAATCTTAAGTTAAAATCTCTATTGAAATCATGTATAATTTGCCTTAGGAAAATATTTTGTGCCCAATCAGTAAATCACGCTTGGGCTTGTTTGTCATGGCCATTAGGGTTCTGTCTAATTCCTTGTAATTTCCTCCTCTCCTAAACATAGGACATGGGTGTACATATCAATACACAACAATGATTACAATGTCACACACACTTGTTAACAATAACCATGAAGCTCTAGAAGGATAAAGATGAACTCAACCGAGTCTGAGAAATAAGCAAGAACCAAAAAGTAAGGAAATATCGTATGTGCTTCACTGAGCTCTGTCCTCCTTTTATTTTCCTTACAATTCGTCCTTCCAATGCCTCCTCTTTGGTGATCTAGATTGGAGGTTGGCTTATCCTAGAGGGGACGAGATGGGGTTGGGAGGTAGAGAAGATGGTGAGAGTGTCACCAAATTGGGAGGCAGAGAAGAGGTGAGAATAGGGTGTGAGAAACAGAGTTTGGCCATGGGTGGGATTTGTGGGGGTGCAGGGGGCTAGCAGAGTGAACGAGGGAAAATGAGAGAAACCGGACGAGCTCATTGAGTTATTGCAGGGAGGAGAGGGGGAGCGCCAACATACCTCTTCAGAAAGTTGCAAAGCTTTGGATGATTGGAGTCCCTCACTTGAGCTCGTCGGCGCCTGAGGCGGTGCTTCAGGTTGGCAAGGTCAAAATAGTCGGCGGATGAAGGTTCCCATTTCTCGATTGATGCACACGGCGGGCAACTCTCCTCCACTCGCAAATGTCGGTTCTAGGTTGGGACTCACCGTCGACGCCGGAAACTCTGCGGTCAGCAGCTTCTCTGGAGCCGACACAATCCACAAAGCTAAGGCTCGTTGTGAGGAGAGACTGGAGAGGGAGGAAGTCACAATCTTGTGAGAGAGCGGCATATGTCGGGCTGAATTAGGGAGAGATTAGCTATTTGGAGCACGAGTCATGAAATTTGGAGCGGGAATGTCAATATTGCCTTAGCAAATTTGAGTATGGAAATTTAGGATTGCCGCTAATTAAAAATACAAATGCCTTTAATGTTAAGTCCTTTTTAGAAACTCTATAATAGGAGGTTTAGAGGCATTTTAATTAAAAATTCTTGTATATTAGAAAGATAGTGGCTTTTTTTATAAATGACACTAGAATAAATGCCGCTAATGGGCAATTTTGCTGTAGTGTAATCAAGTGGAACCTAATCTTGTAGTTAGCCCTATTCCATAGATCCATTCAGTGTTAGTACTTGTTGAATGGTGAAATGAGTTTAACTCAGAACACATAATGCTGAATATGTGGGGTGCAAGTTCAGGTATCTCCTTGAGTCCTGAATGTATATATATACACAGGATTGACTGTGAGCCATACCCTAGAAGAGTACATCTTTAGACCATAGGTCCATGAAATGTAACACAGGATCGGCTACAAGCCATACCCTGGAAGAGTATGATTGTGACATGTATCTCAATTTCACTAGCGTCGTGATCTGTACCAAGGTGGGCTAAATATGCACAACTAGTCTATACGTCGTTGGAAGTAGTTGACTTGTGATCTCACTACATGTTCACTCGTGCAGACCAAGGAAGGTGAGGTCGTAGACTCCAAATCTTCCATTAGACCTTGTATGGCACCAATTTGGACTTATCAAGTGGTCGGTTGGATTTGGGTGGTACTCGAGGCCTTATAAAATACATAATCAGCTGTGTAGTATAATTGTATAAGATCAAAATATAGAAACATTGGATGAGGACTTGCTTGATCTTCATACAATGTTGTTGATAGGAAATATACATGTTCTTCATATTCCTTTTCAATTGTTAAGGTTTTTCATAATTCAACAACAATTGCTCTTCCTGTTAATAATGAATACCTACTTCACATAATTGTAGTTATACTACTAATTAGTTTATCTTATACGTGATAATAATAGAGTTGGTGGAGAGTTATATCTCCTGCTGAGAATTGGAATCTCACTTTGTGGGTTTCCCACACCCTTTTTAGGTGGATGAGCATAAAGAGGTAGATATCGTGTAGCTAAGGTTGAGCAGCAGCAGGAAGAGCAGTAGCTGACTAGGTTGGAAGTGTTGTTGGATGTCTTTTACTGATAGAGTCCTAGAGTTGTCCCTATACACTCAGGTCCTTGGGGATGTTTTGTTGATGTGTTTTTGATACATGTTTGGCTGGTGTTCCCTTTTGTATACAATTGTAATGGATACATGTATATATGTTCTAGAACATATTCCCTGGTAACAGGTTGGTGGTACACCTAGTAAGTGCTTTGAGGCAGGAAAGCACATGTATGTAAAGGTTCTTGTTGTTTGACAGTTTTATGAAAATGGTTTTAATTTTTAGTGTTTATCCAGTAATATGTTCTCTAATATTCTTCCACATTTTATTTTGAGTAATCTCACTTTTTTGTGGGACAGGGCATTACAACCAGGTTTGTATCAGAGCTTTAGGTTTGCTGAATCTACAAGGACCTAGGACTAGGGTTTATGTTTATACTACTGTCTTATGTAGAAGAAGAGGAAAGCTTAAAGATGTTTGGAGAACATGAAGAAGATGCTGTCAAGAGCAGTGTTGCTGCACCAGTTTGTGGTGCAAGGAACTAGGAACGAGAAGATCGAGTGCCTGATATCATCCAGTTTGACCCAGCCATGGTTGAAAACCCTACCTTTCAAAATCTTTTTGGGAAGTTTATGGCTACTATGACTCATATGGTGAACATGATGCCTACACCTCATCCTAGGGCATCAGATCATCACACTAAACCTTCAAGTACTGGGAAGACCTTTGAGCGACTTTGCTGTGTTGGAGCGGTGGAGTATGCAGGGACGACTGATCCGACAGATGCAAATCTATGGTTGACCAAGCTTGAGAAAGCCTTCAAGATATTGAGTATCCCTGAAGAGGATAAGGTGAAGCATGTGGTGTACCTCTTAAGGGGGAGTACTAGCCATTTGTGAGCCATAGAGGAGTAGAAGAGACCCGATGTTGTGATCGGTTGGGAGGAGTTCCGACGTGAGTTTGTTAGTCGGTACTTTCCTCAAACATATCTTGATGAGAAGATTAGCCAATTTGAGAGGATTCGAAAGGGATCCATGACGATCACCTAGTATGAAGCAAGGTTTATGGAGTTATTGAGGTTCTGTCCTCACATGACTTCCATAGAGGACGAGCATATTCATCATTTTGAGAAATGGTTGAATGCTGAGTTGTCTACCCCAGTTGCTACCTTGGAGAATCAAGAGAGGTTTTTTGTGTTTGTGGAGTCTGTTTAGAGGATAGAACGGTCTGTAAGGATAAGAGAGAGGCAAGTACCAAGTAGAGGGTTGCACAGTCTTAGGGGAAGTCATTAGGTGGCTTTAAGAAGCTATGGTTTTCTACAACACCAACATCACAGAAGTTCAGTGCTTCAACGTAGTGGTCACCAAGTAAGGGCAGAGGTCATAGTTTTCCACTTGCATAAGCCCAGAGTGTTGCATCAACATCGGTGATAAGGCTATCTAGGCCATAATATGGGAATTGGGCTTGCCACAAGTGTGGGCCGATGGGACATCTGAGGTGAGAATGTCTAATGAGAGGTGATGAAGTGACCTAGAAACCAAGACAGAGTCAATAGGACTCACAGAGACTGTAGAACAACAATGCAGTAGGGCAAGGACATGGTCAAGTATCACATGTCAGATCGTCTGCTCAGGGAAGTAGAGTATGGGGGAGACACTAGGAAACAACTAGATTATACACCATGAGTCAGCCGAAAGTGGTGGTCAATCTGTGAGTGATGACAGTTTATATGGAGTTGTTTCATTCTGATTTGTCTTCTTCTTGCTTTGTTTCTATTTTGGTTGACCCGGGTGCAACACACTCTTTTATTGCTTATGAAGTGTTTAGTTTTTGTCCTTAGTCATAAGAAGAATAGTTTGTTTTTAGAAACCCCATTAGTTGGTTATGCAGTGTTGTAGGATGTGTGTCCTTCCTATGTTCTCTCCTTTACAGGACACAACATTCAAGGAGATCTCATACCACTTGACATGTATGGATTTGATGTGATTCTTGGAATGGACACCTGGGAAAAGTATAAAGTGGTCTTAGATTGTAGTTCCAAGCAAGTGACTTTTGTGGATGGTGGTGAGACGTGGATCTTCCAAGGAGATAGAAAGATTCTTCTGACATGTCTTATATCGTCCATTATAGCAAGGAAGCTTTTGAGACAAGGTTGCAAGGTGTTCTTTACACATGTGATGGATACTGAGGAAAGGAGTCCTACTATTCATGAGGTGCCAGTTATTAGAGAGTTCAAAGATGTGTTCCGTGAGGAGTTTCCAGGAGTTCCCCCAACCTGAGAGATTGATTTTGAGATAAATCGGGTTCCCGACATGCAACCGATAGCTTAGACACTATACAGGATGGCACCGACAAAGATGGCAGATTTGAAGAGAAAGTTGCAAGAAATACTTGACAAAGGTTTCATCAAACTTACGTCACCATGGGGTGCTCCAGTTCTGTTCGTGAAGAATAAGGATGGGTCTATGAGGTTGTGCACAGACTACAGACAGTTGAACAAGGTGACGATAAAGAATAAGTATCCCTTATCAAGGATAGATGACCTATTTGACCAGTTGTGTGGTGCGATAGTGTTCTCAAAAAATAGATCTGAGATCAGGATATCACCAGACATACCCAATTCTACCTTTAGGACAAGCTATGGTCACTACGACTTTGACGTTATTCCATTTGGGATGACCAATGCACCATCATCATTCATGGATTTGATGAATATAGTGGGAACAACCTAAGATGCTGATAGAAATGTGTAGTTGTTTAGGATTAGTAGGCTGTTAGAGGAGGTTCATCAAGGACTTCAATGCTATCGCCTTACCCCTAACTAAGTTAAAAATGAAGGATGTTCCATTTGTTTGGGATGACAAATGTCAACGAGCTTTTTAGACGTTGAAGGAGAAGTTGACCAGTGCACCAGTTCTGGTCTTTTCTGAGCAAGGAAAAGGATACATAGTCTTTTGTGTTGTGTCCAGGAATGGTTTGGGATGTGTGTTGATGCAGGACAAACAAGTGGTTTCTTTTATTTCCCGACAACTTGAGAAACACGAGGAGAATTACCTGACCCACAATCTTGAGTTAGCAGTGGTAGCCCATGCTTTGAAGATTTGGAGCCACTTATTATATAGGGAGATGTTACGACCCTGCCTCCCGGTAACCCCCAATTAAGGGAGACCGAAAGGACAGAGCCATTAACCAATAAACCGGATCAAAGGTTCAACAAATAATCATTAACAATTATTAAATTCTACCAACTATACTGAAATATGGAGAAAACAAAACTTTCGCATACCTCTTAAAACTAGGATTTCAAAACTTCTATCCACACAGATACTAATCTATCTAATCCTCCTTTGCACATTAATTCTCATTTAGTACCACATATGCCACTTTACTATTTGTTCTTTTCATTGTACCTAAAACGCCGACAAACAAAACGTCGGTCAGCCGAAGCTGGTATGTGGGGGAAACAATAATCATGCAAATATGGTAACAACATAATCATTCAATTAATCATTTAACAACCAAGATTACGTTTTAAGCCATACTACTCAATCCAAACTTATCCACAACTCTGTGTTGTCCCTGTAAGGACTTATATAATACCTTTGTAAAGGTAGAGTCGCATGACACCACCCAAAGGTAGCCCAATATCTAACTCACTATGACTTTATGGACCTACCCTCTAGGTAGCCATATACTAAGTCATTCCATGACCTGATTGACCTACCCTCTAGGTAGCCATATACTAGGTCGACCATTAAGACACAGAGGGGACCAGGATCTGAGCTAGTAGGAACATATATTATGTGATAGTCATATTCAAATTATAGTTTGCATGAACTAAATTCATCCAACAATTTATTCAAGTCATCGGTGAAAATCTCGGAAAACCTCGAAAATTTATCTCGAGATATTCATAAGCGTAACCACATACCTAATTTGATGATTTCAGAAGCATTACGAAAATCCAACCAAGCATGCAATCCAAGTAATTCAACAATCACATAATTCCTGAAAAGAATATGTACTCTATTTATTACACACTTTATCAAGAACCTACTTTATTAACTTGGATTCACTTTCTAGGGTTTCTGTATCCATATTAGGGTTTCATTTTGCAATTAGAGTTTCCCTTCATCTTTTACCATATTAAACCCTAATTTATGCCATTACTCATAAACCCTAATTATCTCATCTATTCTTTAATATTAAGGTTATCTTAACAACATATAACCCTATTTTTGGATTTAAAGGCACCATTAACCATTAATTAATTTCATTAATCTTATTTTACATTAAAGCTACTGTTTTTATCCTTTTAATCCATGACAAGATCATTATGCACATCTATCATCAATTCAAAGTTCATTATGGTTTAATCACATATGAACTCGATTTTCCATAATTCCATCTTTATCCATTAGAAAACCCCTAATTTCCATATTAAGGGTATTTATCTATAATTTGGAATCTTTGTACTCAAAATAGATTAGAACCATCATATCTCAGCTTGGTACATGAATTTGACCAATTAAAATCATTAAGGATCATAATTACCATAGTTAGGGTTCAAGGTTCATTAAATCATATGGAACCCTAAATTAATCAAATTACGCATGAAGATCAGCCTTTTAGATCTAATGTGTCATTTTGTAATCAACAAGTTACTATCAACTTTAAACATTCAAATAACCCTTCCTAATTCATTAATCATTACTGATTAGGGTTTCTCATGAATTAAACCATTAATGCTAGCACCTTTACGTACTTTTTGAATTGCAAGCAGAATTAGGGTCTATATCTATTTTTAGTGGATTCCTCATTATCCATGACAAGATCAGGTATTAACTCAACCTAGACAAACCTACTCATTTAAGCATCATATTAAAGGAATTTATGTTTTCCTTTCTATTAATCACATTAAAATATGTATGGAATCCACTTTTAGAATATGAAGCATAATTAGATCTTAATCATATTTTATTTGGATTCCTATCATTTTTCCAATTAAAATGATATATAATTTTGCTATATTCCAATGTTCCTAACTATTTCTATGATTTAAACAAAATACTCATTATACCTTCATAGTGGGATGATGTGGTAGCTCCTCATTGGTTTGCATGCAGCCCGCTCCTCGCCCAACTAGATAAGTGGGGGACGGTTCAGCAAGCGGTTTTCTTCTAGATTGGTTATCAATTGATTTGGTTCATTTGTTGGCTGGCGTTGGATCAGACCCTCTCCTTCTTCACGAGTCCGTGAGATACTGGTCACCCATCGTGATCCCTCACTCAGCGCCCACGCGCGCCGACCACCATCGCCATCCTCTTGGCGTTCAGGGCTCCCAACCACCTGTGACTCCCTCTGTGGAGGTGCTTCTTGGTCGCCCATCTGCGACACCCACCCAACAGTAGTGGAGGCACCGCTACCAGGCCCTCCCTGCTCACCGTTGCAGTGCCCAGGTTCCACCTTCTGGCCTCCTTCGAGGCCTTGTGATCCACCTCTCCTCTCCTCCTTGCACTGCTATCATAATCCCAATGGCAAGAACCCAAGATAGTTGGTACCACATGTTGTTGGTGGTAGACCTTTCTAAGAGTTGTCACCTCCAGCCTTTCCCAACCAGACCGCTGCCAGTGCTCTGGCATCGTAGTGCCAAAACAGGCTATAGCAAAGAGAGACGTATAGGGGGGAGGCATCTAGCTTGACTCACAGGCCTCGTCTGTAGATTGTGAACAAAGGGCAGAGGTATCAGAGATGATACTTTGGCTAAAAAGGTGGAACTCCCCATATATATAGGCAGTATTGGGGTTTGCAGATCCATGTTTCCATAATTTTTTTGTATACGATTAGAAAAGGCAAGAATTAAATAGATTCCTCCTTTGCTTTCTTCTTTCCATTGGGACTCCTTGGACCCCAAGAAATCTTAGGAATTCAAAATCCTTTTTAGTGGATGCCAATTATTCTTCTAGATGCATCTATATGCATTATTTTTCATTATCATGTTTATTAAAATATCTCTTTTTGAGGATTTCTCTTTATTTCTCTTTTATTTTCCTCGTTGGTATTCCTTTTATCATTAGGAATCCTTGGGATATGGAATTTACCAAGAATAACTCATTTATACTTCTTTCCATTTATTTTCCACATTTTACCATTATTTTCAATTTCTTTCTTTAATTAAGAAATACTTAATTAATATTTTCTTTTTTTATTGCCTTTTCTTTCCACTTTGGACTCCTTGGAACCCAAGGAACCCAAAAGGAACGAAATTCATCTTTGGATTACATTATTTTTCCTTCTAGAGGTTTCTACCTCATTCTTTTCTTTATTTTCTCATTTACTTATTTAATAATTGAATTTCCTTTTCCATTTCCTTGTTATTGGGCCCAATAGCTAATAAATCCCTCAAAGCAACCATCAAGGCTATTGTAAACGAAATCCATTTATTTAAAACAAGTTATATCATTATTTGTTGAAATATCTTTAATATGAGAAATTACATTTCTCACCAAATGAACCCAAAAATTTGGGTTGTAACATCCTTCTCCTCTTATACGAATTTTGTCCTCAAAATTCTATCAAGCAAATAAACAATTTAGGATAAGACTTTTCCATGTCCACCATTGGCCCCTATGTGGCTTTAGCCTATCCATGTTGCTTCCAAAGAACCTTCATCACCTCGTATTCTTTCATCTGAGTACTTTCATCCTGGCATCTATAAACTGCACAGGTGACTCAGGCCATTTCAGTCTCCCTTGGGGCTCACTAGGTTCATCGCTCACCACATGGTCTGGGTACCTCACATAGTGCTCTAATTTGGACATATGGAACTCATCAAACATTTCTTTATCCTGAGGGGTAAGATCAAATTTAGCCTTCTCGACAAAACCGAGTCAAAAGAACCCATGCATCGGGGACTCAATTCTCTTAGCTATAACTTAGAGGGGTTGGATTTTCACATATTCTCCCACAGTGAACTGCATGTCAGTCTACTTTGCATCTACTCACGACTCTTATCGTCTCTAGGCTCCTTTCAGCCATTGCACGATCAAAGTGACTTCATCTACATGCACTATGGTCCTTTTCTAACCATCACGTGGTCCTTTCACCAACATCACCTTACTGAAGTGGTGACCGACACAACCTCCCTTATAGAGCTTCTTTAAATATCGATACTGGCTATGGTGGTTATCATCACATCTTATCATAGGACAAGAACTATCTCTAGCTATCACTCTGAATGAGAACATATGCTCTCATCAGACCCTTTAGTCTGGATCATACTAACCATTAATTAGGGGTGATAAACTATAGTAACATAGAGTTCTTCATGTACCTTCTTCCATCTTATGGAAGTAACCCTTTAGGCTATACTCAAGAACTTTTGAATTCACTGCATGGTGTAGTTGAACCATCTTTCTCATCTAGGTAAGGCGATCTACCATAACCCACATTGCATTTGAGCTTCCTTGGTCTAGGGGAGACTTATCACAACATCCATAGTGATGAACTCCCATTTCCTCTCGGGAACTATTTATCCTCTATAACAATGCACTGGGTTACCGATGTTCATCCTTCACCTTATGTCATGCATGGCAACATACTACATGCAACCTCATCTTTAGGATCCATAGAAATGCTACCACTTATTATCTCAGTAGTATCATGGTGTATGGTGGTCTTAAAATCATGATTTCTTGTATTTCATGATTCCTTAAGATAGATTCCTCAGAAACCCTAAACCATTCTCATCAGGGTTTCATCACTTTCCTATCCAAAGCGTGCATTGGAGGTTCTACAACCATCCTTTCATTATATCAAGGACTAGATTGGCTAATCCAAACAACCATTAACTTTTTCAACATATCTCGTTACATCTGAGTGTTATCCAAACACATCTCCTTTTCAAAACTTAGGGTTAGTCTAACAACCTCTTCTAGCCAAACTAGGCAGATATATCTCAACCAGGACATCCATTACTACTTCACCTTCTTATGTATTAGGTAACACTGAAAACATACACTTCCATGTATTTCACTTATCATCTCAAACTCGAACTCTAAGTCTATCTTCATTGAGAACACTTTGAGCTCATCTTCTTGGTGATCAAACTCAATCTTGTATGACTCATATCTCATGATAGAAACGTCCTTATGAGATGATTGCCTTATTTCTCTTTAACGTTTGCAAACCATCCATGTATCATTTACTTTACCAGGGCATGTTATACTCTCTATCCTCATACCTCATAGCAACGTTCCAACTCACATCATATTTTATCCTTGGTGTATGGCATGCATACTGTCCTATCTCTCACTCCCATAACAAGAAGAAATAAGCATTTGGCGGTCGTCCAAATATAGAGTTCTTCATGTTCCAAGAGTAGAGATGGTACATCCCACCTTGCAAGTACACCTTCAAATCTAGGTTGAAACGTGCAACTTATGTCTCTACATCACAATCATCTCGATATCAAAGTTACTTCCATGGAAAACTGGTCTCGAACCTATCTGGTCCAAACACAATCCTTAGTCATCACCTCTAGGTCTATAGGGTGACGACACGTTTGGGGTCATCCCTCTTCCCTCATGCATCAGAGAGTGCCCTACTCATCTGCCCTTTGGGTCCCATGAGTTCATGAAGGTGATCAATCTCGTAACCCATGGCCCTTATACAATTATAGTTGTTAACTCTTGACCCTATGGTCATGTGCAACTAGGGAATTAGGCAACTCCTACTTCCATCGGTCTTATCCCTACCTGACCCTAGGATAGACTTAGGATTATATCATAGTACATGTCCAACATAGAACCTTACCCAAGCATTCATCATCTCTCTTTCTACATTCATGGGTTGACTTTCATCCTTTCATAGGGATCATGGCAACCTGCCTACCTTGGTCAAGCTCCATACCGGTTACCTCCATGGTAACACATCCACATGCACATAGAGATGGTTATCTATGGGTCTATAGGTTCATTCTCATGCCATGTACTCTTCATTTAGCTTCTCAAGATCCTATGAAACCTCCTCAGGTTACTTCAAAACCAACCAAACAGGTAAACTCCCTACCCAAGGGTCCCTCTCCCAGGATGGGAGGAAACTACACCTTGATAAAAAAAAGGTCACAAGCGTCCTTAGGGTTTACATTCACAT
This sequence comes from Alisma plantago-aquatica, assembly GCA_963693085.1. Taxonomy (NCBI): domain Eukaryota; kingdom Viridiplantae; phylum Streptophyta; class Magnoliopsida; order Alismatales; family Alismataceae; genus Alisma; species Alisma plantago-aquatica. The sequence goes on from OY856410.1 coordinate 192,097,952, forward strand.
GAGCATGCTTAATCTTAGCAAGCTACTAAGGCACAAGAAGACACTTAACAAACCATGCTAGGTCATGCTTATTCTCATTCTCAACATTAGACCAACTTTGTCGTGAGGGGTTCATCATACATACCTTAAACTTAAGGGGTTTCCCTTTTCCTCTATACATGAGGAGTACCATGCTCGAAACTATAGAAACTTAATTCTCATCATGAGCATTAGGTATACCACTTCCCCTCATAGGCCTAGGAACCCTAGGTTCACTTGTAGCTATCCAACTGCATGCTCTATCTCTTAACCACGAACCAAGCATGTAAAAGGCATGACATGCACTTCTTGTCATCCTTCAACTCAAGAAACACTTAGAGTTGGGTCCTCCTTAAGGACAACCAACAAGGCACAAGGCCTCACATCCTGCTACTATACATCTCCAATTCTGAGAAACTCTTCTCCCTATCTCAGGAGGTAAACACCTATACCATAGGCGTAGAGGTACCAGCAGACTCATCCTCTCTCTTGGTTTTGGTTCCTTTCATGGAATCCAAGACATTCCAAGGGTCAAGCATACGACAACCACTATCACCCACCTAGGTCGCATCATCCTCAACTCCCACAGTTCCTCAAATTTCGGGATTTTAGGCTTCCAACCTTCTTGCCTGGGGTCTGCTCTCTCTCTAGAGCTAATCCTACAACCAACCTCTCTATAAGAGGTCCTTTCTTCATGAAGGATCAACCCCATAAGAATGTCCCTACCTGAGTGAAGTCTATGCTCGAACTTATGTTTACTCAAGATTATCCATAACCCCTTATGCTTATCTAATAAGCCATCCATTATGATTCCTTTTCCAGGGTTTCATCCTACTATTAGCACTACTAACGTACTCTGGGTGCAAGCTATACCCTACTTGCACAAGCCCATAGGGTTCTATAAGTTCTCCTCTAACCTCATCCACGAAGGAGCTATCCTTCGCTATGGCATGCATGACCCTCTTCAGGGTTGGGTCGCCAAAGGTACTAGGTCATCTACCCTCTTATGGTATCCCAAAGGCGTGACCAACCAAACACTCAGTCAACCATGACATCTAACTCGTCATGTCATCTCTCTCTCTAACCTTCCCTTAGGGTTAGGGTTAACATCATCCTCAAAGGACGTGCTAGGTCTCTACTTCTAATGGAGGTCTCTACCTCCAAGACTAACTCTCTCTACTCATCCTCCTACTAAGGAGGTCTATCCTCAGGTCTCTCCTGAGGGAAATTACAACTCGTGTCATATGACCTAAGCATGTATCTATTCCTTTACGCTTACTCTATTAAGCTTATGTCCATGACGTCTTATTTACATGTTTTTTATTAATTTGGGGGAGGATTCCTTAATCCTTATCAACCTTACCCATACCTCAAGAGGGTGAGGAGAAGAGAGTGGAAACCCTAACCCTTAAGGTCCTTAATAGAATTGGAGTTGAGAAGGGATGAACAAGATGAGGGAGTCCTAAAGGTATCTTATTTCGATTCATACCCTAAGACTTTGGCCAGGCAGTCTCATAGATCCGGGAGTCCTCGTATTCTGACTAGCAGTGCGGAGGAAAATATTGCCAGCCCCCAAACGTGATCCTTTTCTAGACACCTCAATCTTTCAGATAATCCTCTAATAACTCCCTTGGGTTTTACAGAATTTGTAAAATTTAATAATTATTAAAGATTAATTGAGGAACCTATGCTTTGATACCAATTGTTATGACCCCGCCTCCCGATAACCCCCAATTAAGGGAGACTAAAAGGACAGAGCCGTTAACCAATAACCCGGATCAAAGGTTCGACAAATAATCATTAACAATTATTAAATTCTACCAACTATACTGAAATATGGAGAAAAAAACTTTTGCATACCTCTTAAAACTGGGATTTCAAAACTTCTATCCACACATATACTAATATATCTAATCCTCCTTTGCACATTAATTCTCATTTAGTACCACCTATGTCACTTTACTGTTTGTTCTTTTCATTGTACCTAAAACGCCGACAAACAAAACGTCGGTCAGCCGAAGCTGGTATGTGGGGGAAACAATAATCATACAAATATGGTAACAACGTAATCATTCAATTAATCATTTAACAACCAAGATTACATTTTAAGCCATACTACTCAATCCATACTTATCCACAACTCTGTGTTGTCCCTGTAAGGACTTATATAATATCTCTGTAAAGGTAGAGTCGCATGGCACCACCCAAAGGTAACCCAATATCTAACTCACTATGACTTGATGGACCTACCCTCTAGGTAGCCATATACTAAGTCATTCCACGACTTGATGGACCTACCCTCTAGGTAGCCATATACTACGTCGGCCATTAAGACACAGAGGGGACCAGGATCTAAGCTAGTAGGCACATATATTATGTGATAGTCATATTCGCATTATAGTTTGCATGAACTAAATTCATCCAACAGTTTATTCAAGTCATTGGTGAAAATCTTGGAAAACCTCGAAAATCTATCTCGAGATATTCATAAGTGTAACCACATACCTGATTTGATGATTTTAGAACCATTAAGAAAACCCAACCAAGCATGCAATCCAAGTAATTCAACAATCACATAATTCCTGAAAAGAATATGTACTCTATTTATTACACACTTTATCAAGAACCTACTTTATTAACTTGGATTCACTTTCTAGGGTTTCTGTATCCATTTTAGGGTTTCATTTTGCAATTAGAGTTTCCCTTCATCTTTTACCATATTAAACCCTAATTTATGCCATTACTCATAAACCCTAATTATCTCATCTATTCTTTAATATTAAGGTTATCTTAACAACATATAACCCTATTTTTGGATTTAAAGGCACCATTAACCATTAATTAATTTCATTAATCTTCTTTTACATTAAAGGTACTATTTTTATCCTTTTAATCCATGACAAGATCATTATGCGCATCTATCATCAATTCAAAGTTCATTATAATTTAATCACATATGAACTCGATTCGCCATAATTCCATCTTTATCAATTAGAAAACCCCTAATTTCCATATTAAGGGTATTTATCTATAATTTGGAATCTTTGTACTCAAAATAGATTAGAACCATCATATCTCAACTTGGTACATGAATTTGCCCAATTAAAATCATTAAGGATCATAATTACCATAGTTAGGGTTCAAGGTTCATTAAATCATATGGAACCCTAAATTAATCAAATTACACATGAAGATCAACCTTTTAGATCTAATGTGTCATTTTGTAATCAACAGGTTACTATCAACTTTAAACATTCAAATAACCCTTCCTAATTCATTAATCATTACTGATTATGGTTTGTCATGAATTAAACCATTAATGCTAGCACCTTTACGTACTTTTTGAATTGCAAGCAGAATTAGGGTCTATATCTATTTTTAGTGGATTCCTCATTATGCATGATAAGATCAGGTATTAACTCAACCTAGACAAACCTATTCATTTAAGCATCATATTAAAGGAATTTATGTTTTCCTTTCTATTAATCACATTAAAATATGTATGGCATCCACTTTTAGAATAGGAAGCATAACTAGATCTTAATCATATTTTATTTGGATTCCTATCGTTTTTCAATTAAAATGATATATAATTTTGCTATATTCCAATGTTCCTAACTATTTCTATGATTTAAACAAAATACTCATTATACCTTCATAGTGGGATGATGTGGCAGCTCCTCATTGGTCTGCATGCAGCCCACTCCCCGCTCAGCTAGATAAGTGTGGCGCGGTTCAACAAGCGGTTTTCTTCTAGATTGGTTATCAATTGATTTGGTTCGTTTGTTGGCTGGCGCTGGACCGGACCCTCTCCTTCTTCACGAGGCCGCGAGATACTGGTCACCCATCGCGATCCCTCACTCAGCGCCCACGCGCGCCGACCACCAATACCATCCTCTTGGCGTTCAGGGCTTTCAACCACCTGTGACTCCCTCCGTGGAGGTGCTTCTAGGTCACCCATCTGCGACACCCACCCAACAGTAGTGGAGGCGCCGTTACCAGACCCTCCCTGCTCACCGTTGCAGTGCCCAGGTTCCACCGTCAGGCCTCCTTCGAGGCCTCGTGATCCACCTCTCCTCTCCTCCTTGCACCGCTATCATACTCCCAATGGCAAGAACCCTAGACATTTGGTACCACAGGTTGCTGATGGTAGACCTTTCTAAGAGTTGTCACCTCCAGCCTTTCCCAACCACACCGCTGCCAGTGCTCCAGCGTCGTAGTGCGAAAACAGGTTGTAGCAAAGAGAGACGTATAGGGGAGAGGCATCTAGCTTGACTCACATGCCTCGTCTGCAGATCGTGACCAAAGGGCAGAGGTAGCGGAGATGATACTTGGGCTAAAAAGGTGGAACTGCCCCATATATATAGGTAGTATTAGGGTTTGCAGATCCATGTTTCCATATTTTTTTGTATACGATTAGAAAAGGCAAGAATTAAATAGATTCCTCCTTTGCTTTCTTCTTTCCATTGGGACTCCTTGGACCCCAAGAAATCTTAGGAATTCAAAATCCTTTTTAGTGGATGCCAATTATTCTTCTAGATGCATCTATATGCATTATTTCTCATTATCATGTTTATTAAAATATCTCTTTTTGAGGATTTCTCTTTATTTCTCTTTTATTTTCCTCATTGGTATTCCTTTTATCATTAGGAATCCTTGGGATACGAAATTTACCAAGAATAACTCATTTATTTCTTTCCATTTATTTTCCACATTTTACCATTATTTTCAATTTCTTTCTTTAATTAAGAAATACTTAATTAATATTTTCTTTTCTTATTGCCTTTTCTTTGCACTTTGGACTCCTTGGAACCCAAGGAACCCAAAAGGCATGGAATTCATCTTTGGATTACATTATTTTTCCTTCTAGAGGTTTCTACCTCATTCTTTTCTTTATTTTCTCATTTATTTATTTAATAATTGAATTTCCTTTTCCATTTCCTTGTTATTGGGCCCAATAGCCAATAAAGCCCTCAAAGCAACAATCAAGGCTATTGTAAACGAAATCCATTTATTTAAAACAAGTTATATCATTATTGGTTCAAATATCTTTAATATGAGAAATTACATTTCTCACCAAATGAACCCAAAAATTGAGGTTGTAACAGGAGAAGTGACAGATCTTCACGAATCACAAGAACCTAAAGTACATCTTTTCACAATAGAAGTTGAATATTATACATCATTATTGGATGGAGTTGATCAAAGTGTACGACTGTACAATTGATTATCATCCAGCAAAGGTGAATGTCGTAGCAGATGGGTTGAGAAGGAAGTCTTCATCTTCGCATATGGATAGAACCAAGTTGAGTTATTTGATATGCTACAAGCGAGACATGTTGGTATCCTTATGTCAAATGAATGTTAAGTTGGAGGTTTCCATGTTAGCTGGTTTGTTGGCACATCTATAGGGGAATCCCACTAGTACAGAACCGACCTTTGGTGTCGGTTATTTAAGGCCTTTGGCGACGGTTAAAAAGCAACACATATGTGGGCGACGTTAAACGGTGAACCCTTAGGCTTCAGTTTGAAAACTGATGCCAGAACCCTTCGTGCCACCCAAAACGCACCAGCAAGGGCACTATATGCGTTAGTTATTAGTGGGGAAACCGACGCCTGAACCTTTTGCGCCACAAAAAGGGCACCAACAAGGGCACTATAGGCGTCGATTATTAGTAGGGAAACTTACGCCCAAACCCTTCGTGCCACAAAAAGGGCACCATCTAGGACACCATAGGTGTTGGTTTCTTAGTAATAACTGACGCCATATCACCGTGTTGTCTAACCACATTAGGCGGTGTTTTTTTCTATTAACTGACGTTGTAATCCTTTGGTGTTGGTTTTCGACTAATAAGCGACGCCTATGTTCTGATTGTTTTTGCTTATCAGTTTGCAAGCCTGCTGTATGGCTGGTCGTAGGATGTAGAACCTACAGTTCAATTATAAACTGCAGGTTTACAACATCCATTGATATCAGCCAACAACATGCCAAAAACTTGCAAAATTTACAAGATTCATTTTCACAGATTTAGCAATCTACAATTCCATTCAATTTTCACATTCACACATGTAGAAACATTTATGTAGCAACCTGCAATTCCTTTCATTTTCACATTCACACATGTAGAAACATTCAGACACATGTAGAAACATTCATGTAGCAACTTGTAGTTCCATTCATTTTCACATGTACACATGTATAAACATTCTTTAGTCATTATCGCTATCAACATCCCAACTATATTTTAAAACCCCCACTACATGTATGGATTTTTCCCATTCTTCTCTTACATCATTTAATTCTTCCTTCGTATAGGGAGCATGTACATCTGATAAGGCCTTACCTATAGTGGGGTCAGTTTTAAATACCTGGAAAGAGAATGATGTATATATTTAATTAATAATGTATAAATAAGATTGATATATTTCATATTATCTAATGAGACTATATATAATACCTCATCTATGGTATCGATGTCCACTGTGGCATGCATGATAATCATGTGCATAAATAGCATCACATAGTATTCACATGCCCAGCCGTTGTCTTGTGTAGCACACTATAAATTGAAACATACAAAATATTAAAAAATACAACTAAGCACAGTTCACATAAATAGTATATACATTGGAGTCGAGAACTTACTTCAACGTTCTCCCAAATTATTGGCTGGTTCTTTTTCCTGGGGACCTTTCCTCCAGCCTTTTTGAACTCATGTAAACCCCTACATGTTAATGTAACACAATAAATTGCATAATTAAATAGTAATGTAATAACAAATGTTAACGAATATAAAAATGAAATATTTCTCACCAAAATAATGTCATTTTCATTGCGTGTCCATATGTTGGATTCAATTTAGTCCCCTTAGGATCTAGATAATAGACAGCGAATGTCCCGAGGACAATAACTAGTAACTCCCAATGCGTACCCCTAGAGGTAAAAAAGTTAAAAATTAATAACTCAAAATCCATAATAAAAATGTAATTTTCTTAAGTCCAAATTATAAGCAAAGTAAACTTACTCCACATTGAATGGAGCTATTATCACTATCTTCTTATTTTGACCAAAATTTGTAAAAGCCTCACAACTATATTATTGAACTGACGAAGGGTCTTTAGCTACTAGAGGCACAATAGAAGGATATTGTGCTGAGATAGCGAATCAGAGAGGCACAATAGAAGGATACTGTGATACAACATATTCGATCAGAGTTCAGTAGCGAGAAGTGTGATGGTTTCCACGAGTCGGATGATGGGACAGTTTGTTACAATGATAGGATAGTGGTTCTTGATTCTAGTAACCTAAGGAAGATGGTACTGGAGGAAGCTCATTCGTCCATGTATGCTATGCATCTAGGTAATACCAAGATGTATCATAATCTAAAGGACATGTATTTGTGGACAAGCTTGAAGAAGGATGTGGCTAAGTTCATGGCAAGATGTGCAGTATGTCAGCAAGTTAAATTTGAGCATTAGAAGCATGCAGTAGCATTGCAACCGTTACCTATACCTCAGTGGAAATGGGATCATGTGACTGCGGACTTTGTGGTTGGTCTGCCTAGGACAACCATAGGCCATGATTCCATTTGGGTGATCATTGACAGGTTGACCAAGTCAGTGCATTTCCTTCCCATGAAGACAACATTCACAATAGAGAAGCCTGATCAAGTCTATGTGAATGAAATAGTGCATTTACATAGTGTTCCAACTACTATCATGTTTCATATAGGTCCCCATTTCATGAGTCACTTTTGGAAGCGAGTGCACACAATTTTAGGTACACAATTAAAGTTTAGCACTGCCTTTCACCCACAGACATATGGCCAATCAAAAAGGACCACTCAGACCTTGGAGGATCTACTGAGGGCATGTGTTCTTTAGTTTTCAGGAAGTTGGGATGTACACCTCGGCTTGATAGAGTTCACCTACAACAACAACTATCAGAGTAGCATTGATATGACACCTTATGAGGAGATGTATGGGAGACATTGTAGATCTCCATTATGTTGGTACGAGACAGGTGAGTATCAAATTTTTGGTGATGAGTTTGTGCAGCAGATGATAGAAAAGATCAAAGTGATACAAAAATAATTGAAGGAAGCACATGATGGACATAAGTCATATGTAGACAATTTTCATAGACCTTTGGAGTTCCAAGTAGGAGACAAGGTATATTTGAAGGTCTCTCCTTGGAAAGGTTCTATGAGGTTTGGGAAGAAGGGTAAGTTGGCTCCCAAGTTTATGAGACCTTACCCAATTGTGTATGTGTTGGGAAGGTGGCTTATCAGTTGGAGTTTCCACCTGAGTTGCACAGACTGCATCTAGTATTCCATGTGAGTATGTTGAGGAAGTGACATATGGATACAGAGTTAGTGTTGTAGCCTGAGGAGGTGGACCTTGATGATGATATGACCTATGTGGAAGGTGGGGTGTTGATCCTTGATCGGAGAGTGAAGAAGATAAAGAGGAAATACCTTGTGCTTGTGAAGGTTCTTTAGCATCATCGTGGTGTTGAGGAAGCCACATGAGAACTCGAGGAAGAGATGACGAGAAAGTACCCCTCCCTTTTCTCTTAGGATTTCGGGGGTGAAATACCTATTAGGGGTTTATGACTTGTAAGGACCGTGACCCACATTTTGGGATAACCCTATTTGGTTTTCTTAAGAATGTTTCTTAGCACCTTACTCTAATAATCTGAGATGTAATTAGGTCATGTTGGAAGCTAGAAGTTTCTTTCTTGAGCTTGTTTGGTTGATGCTTGTGTTTTGTGGTAAGGTTTTGGTGAAAATTGTAATTTACCCAAGATAAGTGTTAATGTGCAAGTTTGCCACCTCTAGAGTGTTCCCTCTCTCTTATCACCTTCCTTAGAATATAGAGAGATGGAAACCTTTCTTGGGTCTTGGTTATGTGGTGACATCTTTGGAGATTTTTCAGACACATGTTTGAGGTGTGCCTTGCACCTAGAAGTGTTGTCTTGGGCTTGAGAGCCTTGTAGAGGCCTTGTATCGGTTTGTGGGTGTATTGAGCTCCACCCTATAGGTTTATGGGTGTGTGGAAATGTGGTATCGGGCATGACCTTGGTAGGTGACCTAGTGGGCGAGACCTTATCTCCATGTTTTGCATGATGTTGTGCATGTGTCTCTTTCTTGTAGACAAGTGGCAGCCAAGCTGCTAAGGTGGTGACACCTCTCCCATGATCCATCTCTCATACCTCTTTTATATATACCCCTTTCTCTCCATGAAAGAGAATCCTTTTGGCCATCTTTGCTTTCTCTCCTTGTAGGACGACCTTGAGCTAGAAAATCTCGCTTGGAAGCTTGGTGGACGAGTCCCCAAGATTGTGGTGTTCCCTTCATCTTCTACCTTGGTAAGACATGGTTTATAGCTCTCTTTCTTTCTTTCTTCTTCTCGACCATGGATCTTGGTTACCTTCTTTCCATCACGAACCCTCCAAATCTTGGTTCCATCTTATTCCTTGGAGGTGTTGTGGTAACCAAGCTTGGAAGATCATCTTATTCCATCTTATTCTTTGCTCAAGTTTCTTGCTGCATGAAGTCTGTCATTCTATGTAGAGGAAATATTTATAACCCTCTTTACTTATATTGTTTACTATAATCTTGTAAGCTCAAGTTCTTACTTAAAAATGGCAATTTAAGCATTAAGAAGTTAAGCTTGTTTGGGATTTCTATTTTTATGGTGTTTTCTATTTTGTTTACAGTTATAGATGAACCTATAATCATGTACATGTTCTTCCTAACGAATGATATGACTTAGTTCAGGTTGGTATAACCACCTATGGTTCTAAGCACCTATCAAATGATGGTCCATATTAGGGTTTCTAGGTTGTTTTCTTCTCTAAACACATGACCCGATGGTGTGGTCTTCATGACAACTGAAGGTGGTGACCAAGGGTGATGAATGATGGTGTGAATTGATAGTCACACCTTAGGTCAATGTTACTCTCTCTTAGAATCTCAATGAGTAATGGTTTGATTCTCTAATAATGCTATCAATCAATGATGACAATAGCTTAACATATGATGGTGTTAAATGACTATATAGTGTTGTTCTAACAATTGATGGTGACTTAGTGATCACAACCAATGGTGTATCAGGCCATCACCACCAATGGTGATTTAAGGGTGTAATTGTAGCATCAATTAATCCCTAAACCAATGGTTTCTTGGTTCAATTGATCTAATGGTTAGACTTATACTCCAATGGATGGTTTTGAAATATGAACTTGATCCAATGTTTAAGATCTAACACTTCTTCATCTAATAGTTTTGAATAATGGACTTGATCCAATGGTTGAATTGGATTCTTCAACATCCAATGGTTTGTATTGAAACCTATAATATTATATATGATTTATAATAATATGAATTTGATGGTTTCCTTATACGATCAATTTAAGGAGCTTGACTTTTGAAATGATGGGTTGCTTAAAATGTACAACCAATGATGGGCTTTAATCCCACAACCTATGGTGCCCCCTTTATGTTATTAAATAAGTTATGTTTAGGGTTTAATGGTGACTCTTTCTAGGTTACAATTCGATGGATTTGCATATGGTTAGTTTAAGGTGTTTACTTATGTAAATAACCAAGGGTCTTACCTTTTCAACATTCAATGGTTCTGGGTGATGTTGTGGTGTGGTGATATGGGTTGAATGATGTTGTAACCAATGGAGGTTTGACCTTAATAAGGTAGTCTTACCTTTTCCCTCATATGAATAAAATGGATAATGAACATATTGTGTTGATATGTAACCCTAATGGGATATAGCTTGTTACACTTAATCCTAATGAAATTAGGTTATGGTGATTAACTATGGTTAACCTTCCTTGTTGGAGTAATATAACAATGGAGTCTCTCTTATTTTGTGGATCTCTAGTATGCTATAACCTAATGGTTACACCTTGAGATATGTGTGGATCCATACTTGAGAATAGTATGAAATATGATGATGATGTTGTGCCTTATGCATCTAAGATTATATGGGGATGCTATGAGTTAAGGATTTTGAATGAATGTTCAATTATAACATCAATGTAACTTATCTTGCTAAACCTAACCATAATGCAAGTAGATAATGATGATTAATCACGTTATCTTTCTTTGAATGATTAATATAATAATGAAATATCATTCCTAATGAATGATTGAAACTCTAATGTGTTAACTGGTGGTCATTATAGATTTATGATGTATGCTTTCTTAACTTGTACCCTATAAGTATGATGATGACCAATCATATAGCTTCCTTATATGTGATATAATAAAGGAGTGCTCTTAAATGCTAAGATGACCCTGTAATGTTATCCTATAAACATCTTTTAGTTATTAAATGAAATATCATGCTGAGCTCATGCATCACATGTGTCGTGATGTTTGTTGAGCCTTGTTATAAGTCATGGAAAGATAATGATGAACTTGCAGGGAATGATGTGATGGTCTTAATGACCTTTGATCATGGTCAATCTGGTAATGAGGTGTAATCCTCTTATGATGACAAGGTTCGATAATCGATGAGATTGTGAAAGATTAATATCCTATGATAGTGTGATGACAAGTGTAGTCTCTTGAATGGAAATGAATAGTACCATGTGAAAATGATGTGATGACAAGTATAATCTTTTGATTGACAAGTGAATAGTGCCTTGTGATATTGAGATGAGAAATTATGTCTCATACATTTTATATCTTCTGAAGTTGTTATATAGCAATGTTTGCTAGAAGTGAATTAGGGTTTGTGTGTCCACTTGTTTGATGCAGGCTTAATTCACCCAATTAGAGATAACTAATCAAGTGAAACCCTAATCATGTAGTGCCCTATGCCATAGAACTATCTTCAGTGTCAAAACTTTCTAGATGGTGAAACAAGTATTCCTAAGGGAAACTCAAAGCACATATTGTTGAGTATGAGGGGTGCTTATCATTCTGACACCAAGTGTTTTGGGAGGATGGCTGTGGACATACCTTGCCAACTTTTTTTTAGAACGACTGCAGTCGGGTCTCAGTGATTATAACATGATGTGATTAGAGGACAACTACGGTTGTACCTCAGTGATTGGGTTTGAATACCCTGAATGTTGGTTCCGTGACCTGTACCAAGGTGGGCTAGTTACAAGACTATATGTCACTATTTTGCAGTTTCACTATATGTCACTACGATGCAGACTCGTACTGAACAAGTATGGAGAAGATCTTAGAGTCCAAATCTTCCTAGATCTTATATGGAACTGATTGCGAACAAGCGGTGGTCAGTTGGAGTTTGATTGGTACGACTCAAACTCCCTAGGGCATAGTAATAAAATCATGTACCATATCTGTTTAGGGTTATACATAATGCCTCACAATGGATGATAACCCTTGTTTGATCGTCTTATATAGAGATTATTTATAGTACAATAAGAGATGATTGATATGCTTATGTTGTAGATGTACTCATGTTGTAAACCAATTTATGTTGTCAGATATACTGACTCTAATAGTTAAGATTATGTTTGTAGCTATGTTTAATATTGCTAGCCATTCCTCTATGATTAGAAATGCTTAACGTGCTAAACATGTTTATGCAGTTAGTTGTTCTTATGATGTTAGCTCCACTTATGATGTAGATTTTCCCACTTTATCAAACATGCCAATATTGATAACCATGTTATATTACTAGACATATTCATGATGTCAAAGATGATTACACTTCTAGATTGTTGGTATTGTTAGTAAGGCATATGGTGATAGTAATATTAATGATAATGATTGTTATTAGAAGCAATCTTATGAAACCTAAGCAGATATCTGATAAATGAAATGGATTTATCTATTACATGTATATCCATTGATAATCATACTTGTTTCTAAGATTATTTGCTTAACCTAATTAGCATACTTGAACTATTCAATCTGCTCAATTGACTATTAAATACTCCAACTGCTCAGTTATTTACTATTTAATCTGATGTAATCAATATCTGTTGGAGAGAGTTATATCTATCGCTGGGACTAGGTCTCACCTCGTGGGTCACCACATCTTTTTAGGTGACTGACAATAGCACAAGAAGAACCATAGAAGCAAATAGAATCTGAGGTGATGAACCCTAGAGATGGTAGTTTAGTTGTCTAGTGTGTTGTAGAGTCGTCCTTGTACTCTTAGGTCTAGATGAAAATTTTATATATGATGTTTTGATTTAATCGAGCTTTCAATAGCATGCTGATGCTTGTATATGTGAAATATGTTGATAGTGTTCCTTTGTAAAGTTTATGTTGTAGCTAAGACTACAAAGCAGTGACAAAGGATATTCAACATTATATGAAACTCAACAAGTTCTAAGGCTTTATGTAAATGTTTATGAGTAATTGGGAAGTGTTGAAATTGGTTTTAATTTACCCTTTTTTCTGGGTTTGTGTTTATATAATGAGTAATCATGTTTTGAGTAATCTCATTTAGTGTAACGGGTTCTAACAGTTACGTTTAGAGTTTTGCCTTGTTTTTTACCTTCTGCCTTGCTATAGATGAGTGACCTTAGGTTGAAGATGACTTGGCTGATATGTTATGTGGGTTGTCTTCATGAATTTTGATGACACAGAGCATCACACCTTGTGAGAGGTCATCGAGACCTTGGTTAGGTTTAGATCGACACATTCTGATGTTGCTTAGATCGTCATGCCTTGTGTATGAATAGGATGATATGAGATGAGAATGTTAGTTTACTTGGTGTCTATTGAACCAATATGGAGAATGGGATTTGGGTAGGCTAGCTGTCATGACTAGAGCATGATACCTAACTGAGACGTGTTGCAAGTCAGTATGTTTGTGAAGTGCTAGCCCATCATGGATTTGGTCGTCACACCTAAAAAAAGTTGATGCCTGATGTACCCAACTCGTGATGCCCAACTAACCCTATAGCCCATCACAACATGAGATGCCATCATGCTATTCCCCGTCAGGCCTTGGGCTGGCATTGCCCGACATACACATGGGTTGCCTATCACTTTGTGACACCCATCACACCTTGAGGAAGTGTTGCCCAATAGGCTAGGTAGGTCGACACACTCCCCATAGGTGTTGCTATTGATACACTCTCCCTAGAGGGTAAACCGATACACATCCTAAGAGGGTAGCCCGACACCATGTTTACTTATCTGATACATCATGTTGATCTAAAACCAATAAACAATCCTTGATGTGTTTGCCCAACACTTAGGGTTAATCCGATACACTATATGATGGCCCTAACTGATATCTTGTGATGGTGTCTATGGTACATCATGTTCATGGTAGAACTACATAATAATATGTAATACCGTATGGGAGGTTGTGTGAGAAATAATAAGAGTTATGTTTCTATAACCTTTATCTCATGACACACCTTATAATGATGATGAAAGTGATGAACTAAGGGTGGTTGTTGATCCAACCTTGAAAACCATAATCAGGTAAAGAGAAACCCTAACCCTAAAATTTAATATGTATGGCATGGATTATATACGATAATAGTGTTGATGGTGTCTTGTCTTTCTTGTTACAAGTTTCAATCCATGCATGTAATATCAGATGATATGCATAGCCAGGTATGAGCTATGACAATTCTAGTATATTTGAATAAGCCTTGTGAGTCACATGTGATATGGTAACCCAGAAAGAGGAGTAAATGGTCTTATGACCTGATAATGGTTTATTGCTTCATATGTGATGATAGATTCCTCAATGATGAGATGAAGGGTTATCACCCCAAGATATGTGGTCCTTGTAATGGACACATGATGAACGACATGAAGTGATGATGTGATGTGATCACACCTTATATGTTTCAATATGTTCTGGTGATGTGTCATGCCCTTGTTTATGTAGAACTTGTCTTAAGTTTCTACGTTGTAACTTGATTGATGCTAAAAGATACTTAAATAACCTAATTAATCAAGTAGAACCTAATCTTGTAGTTTTCCCTATGCCATAGATCCATTTAGTATCAATACTTGCTAAATGGTGAAGTGAGTTTAACTCAGAACACATATTGTTGAATATGTGGGGTGCAAGTTGAGGTATCTCCTTGTGTCCTGAATGTATATATATACACAAGATTGGTTGCGAGCTATACCCTGGAAGAGTAAGGATTTGGATCGTAGATCCATGAAATGTAACATAGGATTGTCTGCAAGCCATTCCCTGGAAGAGTATAGTTGTGAGTCGTAGCTCAATTTCACTAGCGCCATGATCGGTACCAAGGTGGGCTAAATCTACACAGCTAGACTATACATTCTTGGAAGAAGTTGACCTATGATGTCACTGCATGTTCACTCGTACTGATTGAGGAAGGTGAGGTTGTGGATTATGGATCTTCCATTAGACCTTGTATGGAACTGATTTGGACTTATCAAGTGGTCGGTTGGATTTGGATGTTATGACTCAAATCCTTGGGGCATTATAAAATACATAATCAGCCGTGTAGTATAATTGTATAGGATCAAAATATAGAAACATTGGATGAGGCCTTTCTTGATCTTTATACAGTGTTGTTGATAGGAAATATACATGTTATTCATTTTCCTTTTAAACTGTTAATATGTTTCATAATTCAATAGTAATTGCTCTTCCTGTTAATAATGAATACCTACTTCACATATATAGTTGTAATTATACCGCTGCTTAGTTTATCATATCTATGATAATAATAGAGTTGGTGGATAGTTATATCTCCAAATGAGATTTGGAATCTCACCCCATGGGTTTCCTACACCCCTTTTAGGTGGATGAGAACAAAAAAGTAGAGATCGTGCAACTGAGGTTGAGCAGTAGCAGGAAGAGTAGTAGCTGGCCAAGTTGGAAGTGTTGCTAGATGTCTTTTGATAATAGAGTCCTAGAGTCATCCTTGTACACTTGGGTCCTTGGGAATGTGTCGTAGATGTTTTGTGGATGTTCTTTAGATACATGATTGGCTTGTGTGCCCTTTTGTATACATTTGTAATGGATACATGTATATATATTCTGGAATAGGTTCCCGGGTAACAGGTTGGTGGCACACCTAGTAAGTGCTTTGAGGCTTGAAAGCACTGTATGTAAAGGTTCTTGTTGTTTGACAGTTTTATGAAAACAATTTTACTTGTAGTGTTTTTCTAGTAATCTATTCGTTAATCTTCATTCGGGGTTTTGTTTTGAGTAATCTCATTTTTGTGTGGCCTGGGGCATCACATTTACTGAGTACGTATTAATATATTACTAATAAATGATATTATGAGTATGTAATTATCTATAGCATTCATTCCATAAATCTTCACGCATCATATGTACAAATTATGAGGGAAAGCTTTATCCTCCCACAACATTTAGTGAAGGATGTCATGTCATATTATGCGTGAATAAGATTTTCATGTTTCCTTTGGTTCAATAACAAGGGAATATAGATCAACATCAAAATGTATTTTAGGCATGTAATTCTCATATTCGCACAAGTTGACAAATTCTAATGATAGTCTTGAGTTATCAATTATAATCTTTTGGTATAAACAATATAAACATTAATCTTTGGATCATTTTGCAGAAATATCAAAAGATGTTTTAGGGCCAATGCCAAGCCAGATCATATCTTTGAAATAGAAGCACTAACAAATCTTTATTGATAATCATCCTTTTCCATAAAAGATGCATAAAGAAAATGTTTCTATTCTAATGTCATAATGAAATAGCAATTCTAATAACTCTATTACATGCCCATTGGGCTAAGATAAATTAAAATGTAGACTATGGCTTCCGCAACACTTGCTCTGCCTTGTGTAGCTTTGTCCTTCTATGAGGACTTTTACTTCTTGTCAGATCCTACGCATCAACAGTTCAGATCTCTATCTGGTATCATATACCAAAATATAAGAAGTGATCAAATTTATATTATATAATTTATACCTAAAGTGGAGGCCTCCGTGACATCCTTTTCTTCTTCTTCTTCTTCTTTAATTCCTCTAACCAGAATGGGAAATTTTCTTCGAATGTCCAGGATGGTGACAATAGTGACAATAGCCTCTTTTCTTTACTCCACCTTTTACCTTGAGATATGAGGACTAGGGATTTTGGCTTGCTTTAAAACTATTCTTAGCTTTTCCTTTGCCTTTAGACTTCCATTTTGTCTTTCTCATCACAATCACAAACTTGGGCTTGTCTTTCTTCATTTGTATCTCAGCTATTCTCAACATGCCCAATAACTCTGCCAATGGTTTGTCAAAGTCATTCATGTTGTTCATGACAAATGACTATATGAGTATGGCAGGGACTGCAAAATCATGTCAGTGGCCAACTCTTGGCCCAAGGGGAATCCCAGTCTAGCTAGTTCTCCACTTACCCAATGAGCTTGAGTACATGAGGACCTACTAGATCTCATTCTACCATGCTGCACTTGAATAGTGCCTTGGAGACATCGTATCTCTCCTATTTTTCCTGATCTTCGTACATGTTCTTGAGATGTGTGACCATCTAAATTACCCCCATTTTCTCATACCGCCTATGTAACTCATAGTTCATGGAGGATATCATCAGACACTTGACATCCATAATGTCTTTAGTATGCTTCTTATAAGAATCCTTGTCAGCCTTTGGAGCATTTCGAGTTGGTTCATTTGGTTTTGGCATTTCCAGAACATAGAGTTTGCACTCTAGTTTGAGAATGATTCTTAGCATCCTGAACCAGTCATGGAAGTCATTCCCAGTAAGTTTGTCCTTCTGAAGGACCAATTCTAGAGAAAAATGATTATTTGTTGTTGGCATTTGGTTTGACAAAAGAATTTGCAATTTTTTCAAAAACTCATTATAATGATTTGATTTGATTAAAATCCGGGCGATAATAATTAGGTCTTTAATTCATTATCATTCTCATTATTTTATTCAAGTTGATAACTTTAAAGTATAATTTTTGAAAATTGCAGTAAACAATTTTCTAATGAGCTAGACCCAAGATAATTCAGCTGTGGCCCGATCAACACCGCAAAACACAGTTACTCATCAAGGTAGGCAACTTTTTCCAATTGCATCATATGCAATTATAGATAGATGATATGCACAACTCTTTTCCAGAATCATCTTTATGCCTCTGGGCCCATACACTCTCAGAATCACTAGTTAAACCTGACCCAATAGCCAATATGATAACAATGCACCCCGCAAAGGAGAAACCTACATCATTACCATCACACTTCTACAAGGTAGACGATGCAACACGTAGAGGCATAACCTATGCTTAGTCGAATAAGTTTTTCATGTGCATCGCTATTGGAAAGCATCTTAGACTTTATATGTTTGATTTAAGGGTTTAACATATATCATATATATCTATACTATATACAATCACCACATATATAGTACATATCATATACATGCTATATCCCAAAACATAAACATGAAATATAAAATAAAAGCAATGGTTATGCCCATGTATACTTGTAATTCCTTTGAGACACAAGGAATTACTAACACCTAGGTCAATCATCATATCACATGTATGAACCTGAGGTTGATGTAGATCTGTGCTTGCCAATCTAGGTATATCGGTTCAACCCTTCAACCGATCATGTCGTGTCTTAGGCAGTTGGTTGGTCCTCTGAGATGGTTGTCAGGCCTCCTCTCCAACTAATGTTTGGACTCCTTCCAAATGGTTAGTTTGGCCCACCAAATGGTTGTATGGATCCATCATTCTATCCTCAATGGTCATCCAAACAGTTGATTTGTCTCACAAATAGGTCGTCTCATCTGGCGATGATCATCTTCCTTGACATTGCAAGAAAAGAAAATATCCTATTTCTACTTTATTACATTGAATAAAAGAAACCTTGAGTTACATTTGAGGGGGGCAAAGGTAGGAAATCATTAAATTTACATTGGGAAGAAGGAGGTAAAGGTTTGGTACACAGACCGAGATAAATAGGAACAAAAACCAAACCATCTAACCACACACAAATATAGGATTTAGGCCATAACCATACTAAACATCCACCATCAAGATTTCTTTTAGGGCGACGTGTGTGTATATATATAGTGTAAATGGCATATATATTAGTTTGGGATTATGTGGTCTTTAACCGGATAAGTATATGATAGTTGTTTAATTATTACATTGTATGCAATAAATAAATGGTAAAACCAAAATCTGAATCAAATCGATATCCTAAAACATAGTAATTGGCATGGCTCTGATACCACTATTGGGAAATATGGGCATAGAGTATAATAGCGGAAATACAAATTTATCTATCCATATTCCCATAACAGCAAGATCCCGTCAACTACTAAGAAACAGGAAGGATGGTTTTAGAGTTATACCTAGTCCTAGAGCAAGTTTAGTGACAAAACCCACTTCTTTTGCAACTGTTGACTAGTTGCTCTTGGACGGTGACTATTCAACTCCTAGTCTTCACCACAAAAAATTGTCTGCGCAACCTCTAAAGTGACTCTGGTGGTCTCCCCACAGACTATAGGTTGACTTTTCTCTATGAGAAGTATCCAAAGGACTCCTACCTCTAGAGTAGTCCACACGGACCAACTATAACTCCTATCATTAACTAAGATAGTAAAGAGTTGTCCCTCCCGTTGGTGTACTAGTCAACAATCTACTCTCCCAGCAACAATGATCACCAGTTGTTTCTCTCCCGTAGCTATCCCTCCCTATCAGGTAGAACTTTCTTGGTATCTCTCAGTCACCACAACCAGAGAGAACAACAATTGTTAGAGGAACTATTTCTCAGTTGTCTATGTTGTGTCTTGGGAGGCCCCTAGTACCCCTCCATTTATAGGTGGAGTTAGGGTTAGGGTTCCCAATCTATATGGGATTGTGCGAGAGTGGAAGGGACCAGAAGAACTTGAACTTTCACAACCTTCTAGACTCCAAACATTCATCTGGAACACCTAGATAATCGATTGGTGTGTGAGACAACTGTCTCACACTACCAGACGATCATCTCACACTGCCAGACGATCGTCTTACAGTTTCCCAATTGGATTCAAAATTGGAAATTTCAATTCCAATTAATATCACATATTAATTTACTTACACCCCAAGTTTGTACAATAGAAACTATTCAGGAAACATATATAATATTCATTTGGCCCAACCGAGCTGTCTCACCTAGGAAATACACCCGTCTCGCTCACGCAAATGCCCCTATGGTTAGTTGAGATGAGCCGGTCAGTTAAATCACATTGAATAGGTCAGTTTAAGGGAAGAACTTGGCTAATTCGAACTCTGATTAGCCTGACCACCCAAAAAATCATCTCAACACTTGAGATGCCCGTATGGAAGCTCAAACAACTATCTCACCCTTTGAGATGGTTGTTTGACAGTTCAGTCAGCCAATCCATTGATCTGTTGTGTGAATTGAATACCTAAACACTTTAGTAATCAATCCATTTATCATTCAAGATTAAACTCCCCTTCTAGATGAGTTCCTATGTGTGTGACCCTATAGGTCCCATATCACATTGCCAGTGAGTGTCCATAACTAACTTATGACATCACAAGCAGTGAGTGGTACCTAGTCGCACATTAGTGCTACCCAAGTGAATGGAAAGTTGGAGAACAACTTCAACCTACAATTTGTGTAAGATGTTGTAGTGATTGTATAATTCCTTAATCTCTGATATTCGGGATGAACTTGAGGCATGAAAAGGTAATCCTCTCAACGTTCAATCCATGTTCCTTGAACCAAGAGCAGACTGTCTGAGATAATGTGACCCTAATATCATATATTTATTCACATGTGCATGCTCATGCATTTCTCAGTTTCACTTATCAAGTGTCTAGGATATCATACTCCAGTAGGAGGGACAAATCCCATATCTATCACTCACAGTCTTTCCCAATGTGTCAAAGTCACCCAATCATTACCTTTATAACAACCCATGTTTTAGGATTGTCTTTGATGATGTCAAAGAGTACTCAATGACATGTGATTAGTGCAATGATTTCAAGTCTAAGAATCACAATCACCACCTTCACTATGAGAGATGAATGTGACCACCACAACCATGTGTCACTCTCAAGGTGGGTCTATCTAATACACTATTCCCTAACATCTATCTGTGTTCTTGGTTTGATATTGCCATATCATGACTTAGTGAGACTTAGTCATGAACAAACTCACACTCTAGTCTTATGTGTTATTGGTGTCTATCTACCGTCCACAGTAAAAAATGACTAGGGACATAATGAGAATATTTATATGTACTCTTAACATCCGTATGATCTCATTTCCACAAGGCTAATACTTGAAGACATACATCACTGAGTAATATTATTGTCTAGACATTCATAATGTTTCCTCATTATCTCAAAAACTAAATGAAGGAGAATGAATTGGAAGCTTTCCTTTATGAGTATTAATCAAATGGTTTAAGGTATATGCTATGTCAATCATCACATGATTGGATATATGGGCATACCTTACCAACAGAATGTTCTACTAAAAAACCTAGTAGCAATTTGCAAGACATTTCTGATTCCACCCTCCACTTGACCTAGTGATTTCCCACCACCTATATATACATGGGTGGTGGCTGGAGCTTGAGGTTATCCACTCTTATCCACCTCTCATCCTACATTGTCCCTCTTTAAACCATTCCCACTCCATTTCACCTCCATTCCATCACCTTTAACCCTAAATCCCTTCTTTTCAGTTTTTTTGGCCACTTTCCACCCCACATTCATGCCATTCCACCTTGGAGGAGGGAGAAGCTCGAGTTGGTGCTGCTAGGAGGTGGATAAGGAGGAGTCTCCATCTATCTACCATGGCTTTCCACTCCTCCACTCATTCTTCTTTCTTTATTACTATGTTTTCTTGTTCTATGAATAGCTAGACCCCCTAGGTGGGCTGTTTGGGGTCAAAAATGTTACTTCGATACCATGTTGGGGGAAAGTGACGTGTAAGCATTGCAATTTCATTTGTTATATTTTTATATTATTTCCCTTAAATGTCTTTGTGGTTGTGCTTGAAATCACATAGGATTCTAGGGAAATTACTTATATTTATCTAATCTAGGAATGGCTCCTAGGTCCAATTAGTGGATCCCTAGATAGTTATTCACCTTCCTAGATACTCATAAATTCTCCTACACCTAGTTGATAGATCTAAGTAGATAGTTTAGAAGCATTTAGTATAATTATCTTGGAGCTTCCTAATGGATAGATGGTAGATGATTTGAGGCCCAAAACATCATTTCCACCTCCCATTACTACCCTCAACCACCAATTGCCCTAGGAGATTATATCCTAGAAACCTAGACATGATTAGATCCTAATATAATTCCACCTAAACCCTAAT
Organism: Alisma plantago-aquatica; assembly: GCA_963693085.1. Lineage (NCBI taxonomy): Eukaryota > Viridiplantae > Streptophyta > Magnoliopsida > Alismatales > Alismataceae > Alisma > Alisma plantago-aquatica. The sequence goes on from OY856410.1 coordinate 192,120,272, forward strand.
CCAAGTGAGCCTTGCAAGGATGTATAGGAGGTGATACAGACTCATTCCCCAATACACACCCTACTCCATTCATGGTCAATTAGAAGTTTAGGGAAATTCATTAGCATCTATCTTGTTGTTTAGTTTGCTAATGTAAATGAAAGAGTAATGCGTACATGTTATCACCCCAACTCAATTGACAAGTGCATTCCCTCAAACAACCATCACTTTCCATAATTGTCTAGAACCCTAATAATTCTTCTTGCTTAGATAGTCTTTACTTGTTTAGCTCTTTACTTGCTTAATTAGTCCATTGCCTTATTGTTGCCTTATTCTTGCTAGTTTAGGTCTTCAATTGCCTTTTAGTTTTAATTTATATCTTAGTGTAGTGATGATCTCTTCTTGTTTGCCTTAATCTAATCCTTTCCTTCCTTTCTTAGTTTCCTTTCTTTTCTCGTTAGAACTTAATTTCTCTAGGGTTAATTAATGTAATGATTGTCATGATCCCTTTAATGGCTTGCTTGTCTAACATAGTGTAATCAAACGAACCCCAATCAAACCCTTCAATAGAGACTGCATAGTAGGAACCTAGCTCAAACTAACTCATCACTAGTTCCCCATGATGCATGCTATTCAGCACACCTTTTTCTGCTAATTATTAAGCTTGTCACATAGAAATTCTCCATTCATCTCTTGAAAATTGCACAAATTGATATTTTCTCGTTCTATCACAAATTTGACAATCATGTGCATTTTATTGCAGTTTCAGGAGTTGAGCCGATTGATTGGTACATTCAACTGATCGTCTCAGAACATTAAACCGATCGTCTGACATATTGAAATGCTCGGTTCGCCTTCAAGCATCGATCGTAGATCCCATCAGACGACGGCTGAGATCGCCCGACTCCAGCTACCAGACGCTCGACTGATGCCCATTGCTGAGCAACACAGAGCGGTTTTCAACACGCCACCACCCTAATTAGGGTTGGAAGCTGATCGATTGGCTGTGCGTTCCAGAACCTTCCAACCGATCGGCTGGTTCCCGAACCGGTCGGTTGGCGGCATGCAGACAACAAAAATTCCCAGCCGTCAACCCCAAAGAACCCTAAACCTAATGTATTCTCCCCCTATCCTATAAAAGGAGGGACACTTCCTCCTCTTGGGATATCTTGGATTTCTTGTATTGGGATTCTGAAGCAATTAGTCTTGTAATCATTCTCATATTATGCAATAAAGTAGATCTTAGTTCAAGCATAGCTCTTTCATTCTTATTCTTGTCTTTTCTCTCCACCTTAGTTTTAATCTTCTTCTTTCCATTCTTTAATTCTGGAGCAAGGAACAAAGAACTAAGTCATTTCATCGTCTCTAGCATAAGGATTAATCTCCTGATTTCTGGGCTAGACTATGGCTTCATTTCTTTCTTCCTCTGTCTCCCCTTTCTCCATGTGTGAGTAGACTTTTATCGGGGCAAGGGGAATAACCCCTTAGCCATGGTTTTAACGACTTCTTATTAAACGATTAGATGGTAATCAATTTTAATTGAATGGTTGATCTACAGATCGCATGTTAATCCGGATGGAAATGACCATGGAAATCTAGATTTAGAACAATAAAATCGATTACATAGACATTTTGATATGACCGTGGATTTTCATATTTTAGGATGATAAACTAGGAAGCATGAGCACCAAGACCAATGGGCTCATGTGGAGTTTCTCTCTTGTGAGTTTTATATTCTCAAACCTTCATCGAATCGTCATTGAAGATTTAGTTGTTATCACCTAGGCTAAGGTGGTGAAAACCCCTACGAGCCTTGATTTCCTTCTCTTGATTTAATCATCGCATCCTTTGTTTTCTTTAATTCTTAGTCTTTCATTCATATAGTTTTGCTTGTGTTTACAATCTTCTTACTTTTTCCCTTGTGCATGTTTATTCTTGTTAAGTGCATTTCTTGTTACATTAGTGTAATCACTCAAACCCCCAACTGGACCTTACTTTCTGCTTTAATAAAAAGAAAAATACCAAAAACAAATAATAAAGTTCTTCAATCTATGGGTTCTAAGAACAATCTCTAAATAGTTGTCTTGTGGGATCGACCCTTCTATACTACCCTTAAAACCAGAAGTAAAGAAGGTTTAAACTCTAGGATTAACCATCTTAGTGATTGATATTGCAAAATGACGAGTATCAATTTGGCGTCATTGCCGGGGACAACGAATTGTTTTTTTTGGAACCCCAAAACAATTTTGAATTTTTTTTTCTTTTTTTCATGCCTTCCGAGTAACATTCCAAAAGTATACTCCTCTTTCTGTCGAGTTTCGATTCCGGCAGTACATTTTTTCTACACACGAATTAACTGCTTTATTTGTGCATGCGACGCCCGAACGACGATTTTCAACCTTTCTATCCGGAAATAGAAAGAACTTTTCATCATCGAAACCGTCAAAATCTAGTGAGAATGAATGAAGACGAGGTCGCCCATAGAATCGACCAAGCTCTCATAGCTCAAAGAGAGCTCATCCAAGCCAAACAAGTGGAAAGAGAAGCCACTTTGCGAGCAGTCTTTAGGGCCGAACAAGAAAGCATAGAAGCCGATAGGAGGGAAGACGAAAGGCAAAAACAATTAAAAGACTTTTCTATTCCCAAAACGGCCTATGCACAACATCCATTTATACCCCCCGATATCATTGCTCCACAATTCAAAATCCGAACACAATGGATCATTATGATGCAAGCCAACCCATTCTCAGGCAACATTGGAGAAAGTTGTCAAGATCATCTTCAAAGGTTGATTGACCTTTGCTCCTTGAACAAACTCCCATGTGTCTCTGAAGATGCCATCCACCTTAGATTGTTCAAATATTCCCTCTCCGGCCAAGCTAGTAGCTGGTAAAACACCATGGAGAGCGAAGAACATGTCACAACTTGGGAAGTTCTCCAAGGCAAGTTCCTTGAAAAATTTTACCCCCCATCTCTCACCTATGAACTTAGGGGTCAAATAACTCATTTTTCTATGTCCCCAGGAGAGTCTTTAGGTGAAGCCTGGAAAAGATTCAAAGACTTACTTAGGAAGTGCCCCCACCATGATATCTCTCAAGCCCAACTCATAGAGATTTTCTATCGTGGTGTTGATGATGATACCAAATTCTTTCTCGATTCCTCATCTGGAGGAAATTTCATGCATCAAAGTTTAACTAGCGCATGGGAGGTAGTTAAACGGGCTTTCGAAACAAGGGCTAGAAGAGGGATTGGAGGAATCCTTAAGGTAGCCAACGTAGAAGTTAATAATGATATCCAAAGCATAGCGGAAAGCCTAAAATTAATTGCCTTAAAACAAGATCGGTTAGAGTCATCCTTGGTCACACTTAGGGAGTCACCCCAACAACTAAAAGCCATGGATTCCCTTTGTGGTATTTGCCAAGGATATGACCATACCACCCTCCACTGTCAATACCTCTACAACATGCCCACACAACCTAAAGTAGGTCAACAACCAGAAGACCTCAATTCGATTCATACAATACCAGGCCAAGGTTACTACAATCCCAACCAACCTAGAAATCACCATGGTTTTCCGTATGGGAACCCCTCAGGTGTCGAGAACTCTACCCAAAATCAACAAAGGCCTCCCTACCCTCAAAGTAACAATCGACCACCACCTGGATTCCCATACAACAATCAAAGAAATTTTGGAAATCACCAAAATCGACAACACTACCTACAATTCGAAAAACTAAACCTTCCACCCCAAAATCTAAACCAACCTCAACCTCCCCAACCACCTCAAAATGCCATCCCTCCTCCCCCCTAGTCATCCTAGCTTGGCAAGCATAGAACAAACCCTCCTGGCCATTCAAGCCCATCAAAAGGCAACTGACGGACATTTGGCCTGTTTGTTTGCCCAACAAAAACCTCCTGCTGGGACTTTTACAGGAAATCCTGAAAACAACCCCAAACATCCTGAACAACTCAAGGTAGTCTCTACTCATTCGGGAAAAGTGCACACCCCTACCCCTTCAAAAGAATCTTCAGACCCACCTCTAGAATTCGAGGATGAGGACATGGTAGTTGTCGAACCCGAAGTCACACCCAAACCATCTGCCCCCGAAACCCCTCAAGTGGAAGATGAAGAACCAATTTACAAACCCCGACCTCCCTATCAAGCCTGCCTCAAACAAACAAGACTTGATGCCCGCTTCATGAAATTTAGGGAAGCTATGAAAAAAATACATGTCGACATTCCCTTCCTTGATGCTTTGGCAGACATGCCCGCCTGGTCCAAGTACATGAAATCTCTCTTTACTAGGAAGTATGTTACTAAAGAATATGAGACTGTTAAACTTGCTAGGACTACCTCTGACATTATCCTAAGTAAGATGCCTAAAAAACAAAAGGATCCCGGTTCTTTTGGAATAGGATGCTACTTAGGTGACAATGCTTGTAGGAAAGGCCTAGCAGATTTAGGAGCCAGTATATCCATCATGCCATATAGTCTTTGCAAAAGATTAGGATTCAATGATATGTTACCCACGACCATGACCATCCAACTGGCAGACTCATCCACAACTAAACCCATGGGAATCATAGAAGACATTCCGGTTAAAGTTGGAAATGATGCTTACGTCCCTTGTGATTTTGTGATCATGGATATCAAGGAAGATTTATGCTACCCCCTCATTTTTGGATGTCCCTTCTTAGCCACTGCTCGTGCCTTAATTGATGTTGAGGCTGGTACCATTGTGTTAAGACTAGGGAAGAAAAACCTAGAGTTTAGGGTGTTTGAAAGTATGAAGGGACCTAGTCTTGAGGAAGAAGTCTACCTCCTTGATTGCATTGATGAATTAAACCAACTAAGGCAAGAATGGGAATTAGTTGATGACCCCCTATGCATTGCTCTCACCATCCCCACCAAATGTGATTTTGATAATGAACCATCAAATCAACTTAAGATTCACTTGGACAACTTTGAGGAAATACCATGTGCTGAGATTGAAGACCTTAAGATGATCTCCACCATAGAAGAACAACCAAAACCATTAAAGGCCCCGGAAATGAAGGCTCTCCCCATAGGTCTGAAATATGTGTTTCTGGATGAACAACAATTATGCCCTGTTATTATCAATTCTGACCTTACCATTGAACAGGAAAACATGCTTATGGGAGAACTTAGGAAAAGGAGAACAACCTTAGGGTACAAAATGACGGATTTGGTTGGGATAGATCAATCCATTTGCATTCACAAAATCCCAATGATTGAAAATAGTAAACCTTCCCGAGACCCACAAAGGAAACTCAACCCAAACATGAAGGAAGTTGTCTGTCTTGAAGTAATTAAACTTTTGACTGTAGGAATCATCTACCCCATCTCTGACTCCACTTGGGTCAGCCCTGTCCAGGTCGTCCCCAAAAAGGGTGGGACCACAGTCATTAGGAATGAAACGAATGAGCTCATCCCCACCCGTACCATCATAGGGTGGAGGATGTGCATTGACTACAGGAAACTCAACAAAGAAACTAGGAAAGACCACTTCCCTCTTCCCTTCCTCGATCAAGTTCTTGAATGTTTAGCTCATCAACAATACTTTTGCTATTTAGATGGCTACTCAGGTTTTTATAAGATTCCCATTCATCCTGAAGACCACGAGAAGACCACTTTCATATGCCCTTTTGGTACATACACTTTTAGACGAATGCCCTTTGGCCTGTGCAATGCACCAACCACTTTTCAAAGATGTATGTCTGCCATTTTTTCAGGGTTAACTGAAACTATCATGGACGATTTCTCTGTCTATGAAGATAGTTTTGATTCCTGCCTTCAAAACCTCTCCCTTGTCCTTGATAGATGTATTGAATCACACTTAGTCCTTAATTGGGAGAAGTGCCACTTCATGGTCAAGGAGTGTATTGTTCTAGGCCATAAGGTGAGCAACCAGGGTATTGAAGTAGACCAAGCTAAGATTGAGGTCATCACCAAGCTTCCCCCCCCAACCTCAGTAAAAGACATCTGAGCCTTCCTAGGACACGCCAGTTTCTATCGGCGATTCATCTGTGATTTTTCCAAAATCACAAAACCTCTCACCAATCTTCTTCAAAAGGAGGTGCCTTTCCATTTCGATACGGCATGCATGGAGAGCTTTCTATGTTTGAAAAAGGCTCTCACCACCACTCCTATCATTCGTGCTCCTGACTGGGCCTTACCCTTTGAAATCATGTGCGATGCTAGTGATTTTACTGTAGGTGCCATTTTAGGACAAAGAATTGACAAAAAACACCATGTCATTTATTATGCATCCAAGACCTTAGATGAAGCTCAGCGAAATCACACAATCACCGAAAAAGAAATGTTAGCCATTGTCTATGCATTCGATAAATTTCGCTCATATCTTGTTGGTTTAAAAGTTGTTGTTTACACTGATCATGCAGCTATTCGTTACCTAATGACCAAAAAAGATGCCAAGCCTCGACTCATAAGATGGATTTTGTTATTGTAGGAATTTGATCTAGAAATCCTAGACAAAAAGGGCTCTGAAAATGTCGTAGCTGACCACCTCAGTAGACTTAGCTATAGCCCCTTTGATGAACATCCCATAAATGTATCCTTACCCGATGACCAATTGCTCAAGGTTGACTCCCAATTTCCTTGGTTTGCTGATTTTGTGAATTATTTAGCTGCAGGTGTATTGCATCCCGAGTATACGGGACATTCTAAAGCTAAATTTTTACATGATGTCAAAAATTATTATTGGGATGAACCTTATTTGTTTCGACTTTGCGTCGATGGTTTATATCATCGTTGTGTGTCCCATGAAGAAAGCATTGCCATTTTGGAACAATGTCACTCTGGCCCCTATGGTGGTCACATGAGTTCCCAAAAAACGGCTAGGAATGTCCTACAATGCGGATTCTTTTGGCCCACCATCTTCAAAGACTCGTATGATTATGTGCTTTCATGTGACCAATGTCAAAGGACGGGTAACATTTCCAAGCATGACCAAATGACTCTCACCTCTTGGCAAGAATTAGAGATTTTTGATGTCTAGGGAATCGACTATATGGGCCCATTTCCTTCTTCTTATGGGTTTACTTACATTTTAGTCACAGTCGATTACGTGTCAAAGTGGGTTGAAGCCATACCTACTAAAACATGTGACTCGAAACCCATTAAGAAACTTTTTAAAGATGTCATTTCTCCTAGATTTGGAGTCCCTCGCACCGTCATTTCTGACGGGGGATCCCATTTTTTGGAAAAAAAGTTTTGAGGCTCTTTTGAAAAAATACGGGGTCTATCACAAAGTCGCCACTCCTTACCATCCTCAGACCAGTGGGCAGGTAGAAGTATCCAACAGACAAATCAAATCCATTTTAGAAAAAACTGTTGGACGAACTAGGAAGGATTGGGTGTTAAAAATCAATGACGCCCTGTGGGCATATCGTACTGCCTACAAAACACCTATTGGCACCACCCCTTTCAGACTGATCTATGGTAAGTCATGTCACTTACCAATAGAACTAGAACACAATGCAAGCTGGGCCATCAAAATTTTGAATTTTGATCTTTCCATGGCTGGAGAGAAACGTTTTCTCCAAATGAATGAGCTTGACGAACTTAGGATGAGTGCCTATGAAAATGCAAGAATCTACAAAGACCGAACCAAAATGTGGCATGATGGTCACATCAAGCGCAAAGACATTAGAGAAGGGGATCAAGTTTTAGTTTTTAATTCAAGATTACGACTTTTCCCTGGAAAACTCAAGTCTAGATGGTATGGCCCCTACATTGTCAAGTGTGCTTATCCACATGGTGCTTTTCTTCTCTGGGATAAAGTTCTGGGTGAGTTTAAGGTCAATGGGCACCGTCTTAAAAGATATATCACCACTGAAGATATTGTCGCGTCAGACGCAACCAAATTTCCACCCTTGCAGGATCTAAACCTCACAGACCCTTCACCTCCCCCAGATTCCAATTAATCTGATTTTGGTCAAGCCACAACGTAAAATAAGGTGCTAGTTTGGAGGCAACCAAACACTATCTTCCCTTCTCATTTGTTTTCTTCTTTTTGTTATTTTCATTCTATTTTATCTTGTTCCTACTGTCAAGCCGATCGGTTCGCACAGCCAGACGCTCGGTTCGATGCAGTGAAACGACTGGTTGGATTTCCAAACGCTTGGCTCATCTGAACGCAGCCTCTGTCCATTACTGTTTTGCTTTTGGCGGCCAAGGTAGACCAGCCGATCGGTTGTCTATCCAACCGATTAGCTCGAGGGTCCATTGATCTATTTAACGCACCAGGCGGCGACCAAATGACGACTCCAGTCCTTATGGCTTCTACGAGATCAAGACTCAGATGGATGAGATTCAGCAGGAGCAGCAGAGACAGGGCCACCAGCTCAATCACATGTACCTGATGCAACGTTCACAGGAGTCTTGGCATGTAGATTGCGGTCACTATTCCCCTAGTCGGCCTACTTATGATGAGTATGGAGCACACCAGAGTTATCCAGGCCCTGATTCTTCTTATTGGGCAAACCACTACTCGTCCCAGTAGCACCCTTCACCGCAGTGACTCTTCCCTCCATCTCACTCTTAGAGTTTTCTCGGGTCGAGCAAATTTCGAAGTCTGGGGTGGGGGTGGGTGGTACGTGATCCACCCTTATCTTCCCTTTTCAACATTTTTTTCTCTGCATTTTTATTTGTTTTGCTTTGTTTACTTTCAAACATAAGGCCTTTATCTAGCCGGCCGAATGTTGTACTTTATCTTCAAAAATCAATTGCATTATCATTTTCATTTCAAACAACTTTGCAATATCAGGTTCACTATGATCATGATAGCAATTTTTGGAAACGGTGGCAAGCCTTAGAGTATCAAATAGAATCAAATGCAGATTTTCTTAATTTTAGCATTAGATTAACTTATTTGTTTTTTCTCTTATATAATGTAGCTACATGTCTCTTCTATCTTATGCAACGACAACTTAAAAAAAAAGTTTTTTGTTGCACGGGAAAAATAAATCGCACGCCAAACCCTAAGTCTGGGGTGGCATGCCTATCTCCCATACCCCATAAAGGGGCGTACCATCAAAAGATGCCAAAAAGAGCACACACAAAAAAAATGTGGTCAATGTAATCACAAGTCCATGAAAAAATTATATCCCAAGTCGAATAGAGGAGGGATTTTTCCATCACACCTCAAATTCTCTATTCCCGTGCAACAATCAACCCAATGAAAAAAATTATGAGTGTCGAAGCGCAAGTTAGATCAAGACTGTCTTGACAAAGTATAAGTTTAAAAAAAAATTAAGTCATGAAAAATATTTTCTTGAGAAACATGGTGCTTGCAATTTGTGGTTCTAGGAGATGGGTCGCTTGGCCATGAAAAGGATAGAAAAATTGCTAATCTAGGGAGGATGAACTTGTTATTTCAAAATTCTTGGAATCTTTTTTATTTTTCAATTTCTTGAGGACAAGAAAAACTTTAAGTCTGCGGTATTTTGATGCGTGCTATTCAGCACACCTTTTTCTGTCAATTATTAAGCTTATCACATAGAAATTCTCCATTCATCTCTTGAAAATTGCACAAATTGATATTTTCTCGTTCTATCACAAATTTGACAATCATGTGCATTTTATTGCAGTTTCAGGACTTGAGCCGATCGATTGGTACATTCAACTGATCGTCTCACAGCATCAAACTAATCGTCTGACATATTGAAATGCTCGGTTCGCCTTCAAGCATCGATCGTTGATCCCATCAGACGACGGCTGAGATCGCCCGATTCCAGCTACTAGACGCTCGGCTGATGCCCATTGCTGAGCAACACGGAGCAGTTTTCAACACGCCGCCACCCTAATTAGGGTTGGCAACCGATCAATTGGATGAGCATTCCATAACCTTCCAACCGATCGGCTGGTTCCCAAATTGGTCGGTTGGCGGCGTGCAGACAACAAAAATTCCCAGCCGTCAGCCCCAAAGAACCCTAAACCTAATGTATTCTCCCCCCCCTCCTTCTCCTATAAAAGGAGGGGAACTTCCTCCTCTTGGGATATCTTAGATTTCTTGTATTGGGATTCTGAAGCAATTAGTCTTGTAATCATTCTCATGTTATGCAATAAAGTAGATCTTAGTTCAAGCATAGCTCTTTCATTCTTGTTCTTGTCTTTTCTCTCCGCCTTAGTTTTATTCTTCTTCTTTCCGTTCTTTAATTCTGGAGCAAGGAACAAAGAACTAAGCCATTTCATCGTCTCTAGCATAAGGATTAATCTCATGATTTCTGGGCTAGACTATGGCTTCATTTCTTTCTTCCTCTGTCTCCCCTTTCTCCATGTGTGAGTAGACTTTTATTGGGGCAAGGGGAATAACCCCTTAGCCATGGTTTTAACGACTTCTTCTTAAACGATTAGATGGTAATCGATTTTAATTGAATGGTTGATCTATAGATCGCATGTTAATCTGGATGGAAATGACCATGGAAATCTGGATTTAGAACAATAAAATCGATTACATAGACATTTTGATATAACCGTGGATTTTCATATTTCAGGATGATAAACTAGGAAGCATGAGCACCAAGACCAATGGGCTCATGTGGAGTTTCTCTCTTGTGAGTTTTATATTCGCAAACCTTCATCGAATCGTCGTTTAAGATTTAGTTGTTATCACCTAGGCTAAGTTGGTGAAAACCCCTACGAGCCTCGATTTCCTTCTCTTGATTTAATCACTGCATCCTTTGTTTTCTTTAATTCTTAGTCTTTCATTCATATAGTTTTTCTTGTGTTAATAATCTTCTTACTTTTTCCCTTGTGCATGTTTATTCTTGTTAAGTGCATTTCTTCTTGCATTAGTGTAATCACTCAATCCCCCAACTGGACTTTACTTTCTGCTTTAATAAAAAGAAAAATACCAAAAACAAATAATAAAGTTCTTCAATCTTTGGGTTCTAAGAACAATCTCTAAATAGTTGTCCTGTGGGATCGACCCTTCTATACCACCCTTCAAATTGGAAGTAAAAAAGGTTTAAACTCTAGGATTAACCATCTTAGTGATTGATATTGCAAAACGACGAGTATCACCCCCTCTCCCTTGGGTTCGACCCCTAACTTGCCTCTTTCCTATACCATGAAATGACCTCGTGAACTTGCTGGTGATGTGTGTTAGTATATGTGATTGAGACTTTTAGGGCCTTAAAATTTTAGAAACATCTCTTCATGTGAGATAGAGACACATCTAATCCAAATTCAATTGGTTAGGTGTACCTTAAGCAATACACACCAACTACCCAATCTTTCACACCTATACTAAGATGAAATACATATTTGGCTGCAGTCCAAATACAAAGATCATCTTTGTTTATGTGCATAAATGGTGCATCCAAACATTAGCTTATAGTTATAAGATTAGGTTGAGTCATCCTCAAAAGTTACTCCAAAACACGGATGGTTTTTAGCGTCAATGTATTTTCTTAAGCATCATTAATCTAAGGGGAAAGTATTTTTTTGATAGCTCTTGAGCTGTACATAATCTACCTTGGGATTTTATTTCAATAATTATTACATAAATTATTTCATTTTGTATATCTACATCTCATGTACCATTGGCCTTAGTCATTTCCTTCAGGTCCCTAGGGGTAAAGGTACCTTTGGATTGATCTTCTACTAACCCCAGGGGTCTCATGTACTTATGGAGTGCCTTACTTATGGAGTGTCTTTCCTTTGACCCCTCATCCTCTTGACTTATGAAGTGGCCATTATCCTAACCCCTCATGCTTCATGTACTCATGGGTGTTTTTCCCTTGACCCCACATACTTATGTACTTAGGGAATGATCATCTCATGACCCCTTGGGTATCATGTAAATTTAAACACCCCTACTTGACCCTAGGGTTGATTTAGGGATCTACCTACCTAGGGTTAATGGAGGAGTTGTAAATGTTATTTTGTATCTAACATTATTTATACCTTATCTTAGGTGTAAGACTTGAATATCATCATGATTCTATGCCTCATGACCCACCCTGAACAAAGAAGCTCTATCACTTGTATTTATTATCGTAGAATTCCTTTCAATATACTAACTTTTTGTTGCTTATTTTTTAGAATCTATAACTAATTTATCACATTTATAAATTGTGAATTTTTTTTCAATGATTAAATCCAACTTATGTTGACTAGGTAGTGGTAAGGGTTTACATACCTTGTATCTCTCACCCATTGAATCATGCAAGCTTTAGGTCCTTTTAGGGCATCTAAAGTTAGCACAATTTTTAAAACTAAAAATGTGGTTGTTCAACTCATCTTTGTAGAGGAGGTTCTACCCTATGGCGATCCCTTGGTTTTTAATTTTTAATAGGAGTTTAAGCTCTCTAGCTACAACCCAATTCCATGTGTTTCTAGTTATTCCTCCTTCATAGCTCCTTTTTTCCTTACTTAGGGTGACCCTCGACAAGCCCAAAAAACATCCCCTAAAAGTGAGTCGAGTAACTTACCTATTTCCATATGATTTTTTTATATGTTTCATGTGTGTGTACCAGTAATCATTTATGTGTACCTTATGTACTCACGTGCCCATGTGTACTCTATGTACTTACATGCATGTGAAAAAATGGTGGTACCTAGTTTTGATAGTGAAGCCAGTTTACCCAAAAGTATTCAGAATTTTATCTTTCTTTTAGTATATATATGTGTGTGTATATGTATATGTATATATATGTATATGTATATGTATATGTATATGTATAAGTATATGTATATGTATATATATATACATATATATATATATGTACATATATACATATATATATATATATATATACATATATATATATGTATGGGCTCATCTTTAATATCCGTGCGGGTAGCTACCCGCACACCCTTCTTGTCAATTTTTTTTAAAAAAATTTGCAATTGTAGAGGAGCATTTTATCTAGCTCCCCAAAAAATTTCATTAAAAAATAATATCATTTTCCCCACAAAAATAAAAAAAATACGTCCATATATTTACCGACTGTATATTTTCTGCGCAGTTGCTTTTTTAGTCATATAGTTACTCTTTTATCAATATATTTACTCTTTTGATCTTAGAGTTACTTTTGTGTACCATATATTTACACTTTTGGATGCACCGCTAGCGAAAAATCAGGCAACACACACGGGTATTGAATGAATCCACTATATATATATATATGGTTCATCTTTAATACCCACACGGGTAGCTAGCCACACACTCTTCCTGTCACTTTTTTTTAAAATTTCACAATTGTAGAGGAGAATTTTATCTAGCTCCCCAAAAAATTTCAACCAAAAATAATATCATTTGCCCCACCAAAATAAAAAAATACGTTCATATATTTACTAACTGTATATTTTCTGCACAATTACATTTTTACTCATATTGTTACTTTTTTATCAATACAGTTTCTCTTTTCATCTTAGAGTTACTTTTGTGTACTATATAGTTACACTTTTGGATGTGCGGGTAGCGAAAAATCAGGCTACCTGTGCGGGCAGCGACTAAATCCCCATATATATATATATATATATATATATATATATATATATATATATATATATAGTGAGAAACATCCTACAGTGAGAGGATGAGAGGCACTTGAATAACTAAAAATTTATAGATTTTTTTAATATCCAACTATATAGATGTGAAACACATTAATTCATTTACCTTCCCACAAAAACATTACAATCAGATATTATTTACATGTCCATATGTACAATGTACACTTTTTACATCCAACAGTCAGCCTGAAATTCAATATAGACCGTTAAAAGTTATCTCTTATTGTGAATTCTATACAAATCAAATGATGATGAAATTTTGTGGGAAGGCACATATTAAGGTATACTTTTGATCTGTATTGTTGGATTATGAAAATTTGGTCTCTATGGATTGTTATTCAAATGCCTCTCATGCTGTCACCAAGATATGATTTTCACTAGATCATTTCCCTATATATGTGTGTGTATATAGTTAGGCTAGAATATGAATCAGGTCTATTTTCAAGGATCAATACAAATTAAACATGTGTTGACCAATTTTATGGTGTCACATTAGCAAATTCCAATTTGGAAATATCTGTGTGGCCGAATATTGATAACTACGGTCCAAAGACACAATTTCCCTTATGTTGTGACTTGAGCTTGTTATGCAGTGAGAGAAAAACTAGTAAAAGTACCAATGGGTTTCATTTTTTACATCGTTCTGCTTTGACCTATTGGTCCTCACAATCAACCAGTGTGTTTACTACTACAACTAGAGCCTAGTAGTCCCAACTAAGATCATGATCATGCTCAACAGACACTACAAAACTCGATGAGACCTTATAGAGCATAAGTGGTGGCCGAAGCTATCGAGTCCTTATAGAGCATAAGTAGTGTCCAGAGCTATGACCATTGGGTCAGTTTATGAAGTAGGGAACTCAAAATGTGAGGAAGATGAATTACCTAGATTTGGGGTGCACTAGTAGTTGGTAGATCTTGGTAGCGGTCTAGAGGAGGGTTTCCACTACTCATGAGATTGCACGATGGCCTGAGCAAGAACTTTAGTTGTGAACTCCAAGAAACTAAAGCTAGAGATTGGGTAGGGTTTGCAGGCTTCATGTCTACCAATCGATGAATTTGTGGAGCATTGGGAGTAGAGGGTTGTCCACTCAGGGTTTTATATAGGCATGATCTTACATGTAACAGTGGAAAAGGACAACCTAGGTCACTGGATAAAAGGAGATTGAAACATCATTGTGTTCTAACGAGATAATTCCAACACTTAGGTTAGTTGGTTCATTTTAATCTCCCAAGGCAAAGACATGTAAATCATGTGGAACTGTTAGTTAGAGAGACAGAGAGAGATCTAGGGAGTCAGGGTTTCCTTCTCTACAGAGGAAGAACTAGATGCCAAGAAAGAGAGATGAGCTTCCCACTGACATTTTCTCCTGGGTCTGGAGTCCAGATCTTGTGGACTCTCACCTCATCAATTCTTATAATTTCTTTTTAGTGAAAAACCTAGTATAAAGATAATTACCTAGGCTACGCCAAATTTTAAATGATACAAAATTTGGGATCATTTAAATTATCCATTATCTGATGTTGGGTTAACAATCAACACAAAATAAGTTTGTTTGAAACTTAATTTTCAAGTAAAGACTAGGTAATTATTTAAGTAATTACTTAGGCCACAAGATTACTCGGAATCTTCTTAAAATTCCTTTATGATCTCATAATTTCTCTATCAATAAACTAAAATTATCATTTGTATTTAATATTCATAGTTTGTATTTAAAGGACCCATTTGTAAACTAAAAGTAGTCCAATAGGGTTTAACTTGGACCACATGGTCCATGGTTCTAACCTAGGCCATCTAATAAATCCACAAGCTTCATTGTGTTCTTATTTATACAATTTAAACTTTGACTTACCATAAATACCTTGAAGCATATTTATACATTAAACTCAATATTACCTTATTTACTTGAATGATAGAGTCAATCAAAGTCACAGGCTCAAAATTATTGATCGGTGTCATACCATTTCATTCTTTATTCATGTTTGGTCCTCCTTACAGTAAACTTAAATTAAACCTAAAATTCCAAAATTTGAGGTCGGCACACTTGCAATGGATTGGACGATGGTGGTAAGGCTTAGTGCATGGCATGGTGGGATCGTTTTTCATTCTGGGAAGAAACAGTTACGGCAATTTTAAACAAGTGGACAAGGGATTCTCGACCAATTTGGTCAAGATGCCCAAAATCCTGCATAGAGTATGGCTGTGTACTTGGCTGACGAGATGATAGGATAACTTCTACACCTGCAAAGGCAGGTTCTTGTACAGTCACTATCATGTGGTTCCCACAAGAAGCTGCAGTTGGCAACTCGTTGCTCAATAATTTGATATGGCAATGCCGCACGCTGTGGGCGTTCTGTACCAAAACATTTATTCAGTACGGGGTCAAATATGCAAAGCTGCAATTGGCTACAACTGCGTGATTCCAAGTACTACGTGCATTGCACAATGTATTGCTAGGTCTGGAACCTGATTCCGTCCATCAATGAGCCGACGGATCAATATTGACCGCATTAATCTTTTTGGCGATTTTCTTTGGATCCCATCTGTAGGTTGTTAATCCAGTCGGGTTTTCGCGTTAGTTTGTAGGACTATCAAGCACATGCTTTTAAGGACGTAGGATAAGGAATGCTGACTTTTGCTAGTGTGAGTACCATAAAACATGTAATGAGTCTTGTAGCGATAATGCCAGCTACGTGTCCTGGAGCTTGTATAGAAGTAAATTCCTAACACACGAAATACGTGGAATATTATTTGACATGACAAAATCGATTGCAATTAGTAAACAATACAATTTGGATGCACGCAAAGTACAACGAAGAGTTGTGGATTCGAATAGATTGTTAATTTTGTCTACTGAAAGCCAGAAAATAAACTGAAAGTGGAAAAGGAAACACTTAGTTGCTACGAATTAAATTTGATGTTCCGCAATAACGGGTGCAAGCCACTTCTCATGTCTAGAAATGTGACATTTAATCTCATCCTCCTATAAACTTGTTTCCTCAAGTTTATGGTATCAATGAGGCACACACATTTCCTAGTAAACATTCCCTGATGTTAAGGGCATCCTTTATGTAACAACCCTGACCTGGGTTAAGGCTTAACCCTAGAAGTTTTGCCTAAGTAAGTCATTTAGATTCCTATCTTTATCTTTTGAAAAGTAATTAAGATTAAAGGATATCATATGTTTCAATTTTGGTCATATTTGAATAATGTTGATGCAATATTTGCTTGTTTTGGACTAAAGTGCAATTTTCCCAATTTATGGGGTTACCTTGCAAATGTTACATGATAAATGTTCCTCAAGTTTACAGCATCATAAGAATGAGAATGATGCTGAGGTATGGCTTCCACAAGCCTAAGTTCTAAAAATGAGCTTGTTTGAATAATGTTTGTGCATTGGATGCTAGTTCTGGTGTAAGTTGCAAATTACCCAAAATCTAGGGTTAAATATGTAAAATATCACTTCAAGAGTGTCCCTACTGTTTCATGGTATCATTTAGAGAAAATAAAAAGAAAGGGGTGTCTTGTTTGATTTACTTTTGAGGAGAGATAATCTTGATAATAAAATAATCAAGATTTAACCATAATTGAAACCCTAATTTATTTTGTAGAAAAAATAAATATATTAACTAAAGTGCCCATCAATTAAAAAAGGTTGTAGTTGAAATCCTATAGTGCAAGGACGACCAAATGCCTTGAGTTTCACCAAAATATCCTAAGTAGGTGAAGAAACCCACTCACATTTGTTAATTAAAAAGTAACGTCCACTAAAAATAGATAATAGTATTATATTAATTAAGGTGCTTAAGTGGTTGCTTTTAATTCAAGGATAAATGAAAGGTTTTTGAGGGAAAAGGGAGTTGGCTTCGGAGGCAAGGAAGGGAGGGGGCATGTGGCGAAGAAAGTGGATGGATTTTCTTCTACTTTCTCTCTCCTAGAAAATCAATCACATATATTCGATTTTCTCCTTGCTTGAAAGGCCATTTTGCAAACCTCTTTCTTTCTTTGCTTTGGCCGATGACCAAGGAGCTTAGGAGCAGGAGGAAAATGTTTCCCAAGCTGAAGGTAAGCTCCATGATCATCTTCAACCTTGAATTGATGGTTGAAATCAAATTTCAACATTGATTTTCTTCTCTTTTCCATCCAATGCTCAACTTTGGCTATCTTTTGCATCCAAAGAGTTGGAAACGAGCCTTGGCTAGTTGAAGGAGCTTCTTTCACCATTAGAGATGTGAAGCTTGAAGCTTTGAAGCTACTTTGAAGGCAGGTTATATAGCTTGAACCCATTAATGTTATTATTGATATCAATTTCTCATCATATGTTGATCTTTTATTTCTTCTTGAATAATTGCTAAATTAATCATATATATGGCAATAGAAATCAGAGGTCTGAAGCTTGGTGATGATGACATCATCTTAGCACACACCTCAATAATATCAAGAGCAAACAGTTTCACCTTGTGTTGGTCAAACAGTTTCAAACCGTTTTAGACCAAACTGTTTCAAACTGTTTAATGACCAAATGGTTTTAAAACCGATTGGAGGGAAAACGGTTTCAAACCGTTAAAGACTAAATGGTTTTAATAGGTTTAAGGATTGATTGGTATCATGACCTAATAACTTCAAACAAATCAAATTCAATTAATTTTAGAACCCTAGCTCAATTGTGTTCAAAGCCCTAAATCAATTGAGATCATAACCCTAATTTAGGGTTAAATAGTTTTAAGCTGAAATGACCAAACGGTCTCAAACTGTTTAGGGTTAATTAATATTTAAATCAATTAAAGATCAAACGGTCTCAAACCATTTATGGTTGATCAATCTTCAAGACCGTTTAAGGTCTAACGGTCTTCAAACCGTTTAGGGATTTTGAGACCAAGACCGTTTAAGCTCTAACGGTCTTCAAGAGCATTTGGAGGTCTAGTAATTTCAAAACTGTTTGAAGGTGTAATTGCTCTAAGAACGTTTGAAGGTCCAAGACCGTTTGAAGGGTCAATTTGTCCAAGACCGTTTGAAGGGTTAATAGATCCAAGACCGTTTGAAGGGTCAATTGGTCCAAGACCGTTTGAAGGTCTAATTGATTCAAACTATGTAAATACCAATAACCCCTTAAGTGGTTGAAGAGTATCTCAAGGTTGATTCCAATTAAAGTAGCCCTAAAAGTACTTAGGTGATTAGTATAATTAAAGTGATTATCACTTGATGCCATGAAGGTAATAAATTCAATACACTATGATAAGCATAGGTGTATATACTTAGTGAAAGGTTAAGCTAACTGAATAAGGTTTGATGGTGATGTGTGTTCCTAAGTACATGGAATAATGATAAGTATAATTTAATACTTAAATAATGCTATGTGCTCCAAGATATGTGGAAGCACTGACTTGGGGATTGGATTAATGAGGCAATCATAAAACCCTAAACAATAAGGGAAATTACAATTCATAAGTTTAATTGAATACTTATGAAGGTATTATGAAATTCTAAACATGTGGGACAATGAGTTAGGTTTTGGATATTAATTATAATATCAATGCATTCTCCAAGATGCATGGAGTCTTGAATTAGGGTATTGATCTTTGATAAGGTGATCATGAAACCCTAATCGAGAAAGATGAGAAACCCTATTACAGGGTGATGCTATGTGAAACCCTAATATAGGGTGATGTTATGTGAAACCCTAATATAGGGTGATGCTATGTGAAACCCTAATATAGGGTGATGTTATGTGAAACCCTAATATAGGGTAATGTTATGTGAAACCCTAATTGATAAAGATGAGAAACCCTAACTCTAATGAGGGAATAGTGATGTTATCTTTGTATTTCATAATGTTGATATGTAATTGATATGGTTGTTATCAAGTATACTAACCATGCAGGTATCATGAGATGATGAGCATAACTAGTTATGAGCTATGATGTTAATCGGCCTTGTGATCCATTACTTTATTTGTTGCCTAGTGATAGGTGACAAGAAGTTGAATATGCCTAGTGAACTATGTGAAATGCTTGTGTAACAAGTATCCTGAATACCTTGGTCAGATGACCAGAAGGTAATAGTTACCTGATAAGTGGTAACCATGTTCAGAGATGAACTAAGGGTTTGAATACCCAAATCCATTATGATGGTGATGTTGAGGGATGTGAATTCCCAGCAATGAGACAAGGGATTGAGATCCCAATGCTTTATAAAGTTTTGAAAAGTACTTGAAAGGAGTATTGTTTCTTTGTAGCATTTGTCATAATAATTCTTGTTTGAAAACTTGACTGATGCTAAATGAATATGGTAATATACTTAAATAATCAAGTGGAATATTATCATGTAGAGCCCTGGCCATAGATCCATCATTGCCAGTAGTTGGTGATGGTGAAACAGGTTTTCCTGCTGGTTAATCCGGAGCGTATATTGTCGAATATGTGGGGTTACTCCTAGCCGAAAATAGGAGGATTAGAGTGCAACTTCGGTTGTAGACTCATGATATGTTCAAGAGCATGGTGAACAAGCTCATGGCTCAGGGTGATGGAGCATGAATGCATTCATGGCTCAGTGAGCATAGTGAATTGGCCTGTGGCTCAGATTTACTAGCATCGGGACCTGTACCAAGGCAGGCTAGAGAATGGGTAGCCATGAGAGCTAACCCATGGCATAAGTATGATTGCAGTCTGGCTTGTGGTCTCGCACATATCGAGAAGGATGAGATCGAGGAGTCTGGCTCTTCCTTTGATCTTGTATGGCACCGGATTTGGGTTTCACAACCGAAGGTTGGATTTGAGTGGTACGGCTCACTTCCTCATGGCATAAGTATGATTGTAAAATGTAATCAGCCATGTAGTGTATTTTCTTAAGGACAAAATACAAAAAACATTGGTTGATGTTACATTGCTTATTTTATCCTGAAGTAGATAAATATTATACATGTTCTTCATATTCCTTATTAAAATGAATAGAAGATTTACTGCTTTATCATTCATAGCTGTAATGTTTTAAAAGATGATATTTCTTTATTCTGCTTAATAATAATTAGATCCTGTTGTTCAATGCTGATTCCTCAGTTCAGTTTATTACTGTTTACCTGCAATAACAATATTTCTAGAAGAGAGTTATATCTCTCGCTGGGACAATTTCAATTGTCTCACCCCCCTGGGATCCAATTTTATTTAGGTGGACAAGGACGAGGAGGTAGAAATCCTACACCAAGGGGAGGACATCAGTAGCATGGACAATAGTGATATCTTAGGTGGAGATACTAACTGTAATGTCTTGTAGATATGAGTCCTATGAGTCGTCTCTGTACTCTCAGGTCCTAGGAGTCAGTAGATAGTGTTGTTATGATCGATCTGAGATTTTTGGCATTGATTGCCTCAAGGTTTTATGTTGCTTATGTGTAGATTTAACAGAGCAACTGTTGTATATAATATTTTGTTTCTTGTTATAAGAGTTTCCTGGAAATGGATCTCTTTGCAAATGGCTTTAATTTTTAGTGATTTTCAGTAATCCATTGCTAATGTTTAAATTATGCTTTAATAGTAACGATTTGTTTATCAGTTCGGTATCGGGTAATCTCAACTTAGTGGTATTAGAGCTTAAGGTTCACATAGTCTATAGAGACATAGGATTAAGGTCGTTGAGTCTGTTCTAGTGTCTTTCAGTTTATCTGATAGTGACTTATGCTCTCAGGAGAAGAAGTAAAGCTTGAAGATGGCTGGATCACACGAAGAACATGCTGCTGAAAGCAATATTGCTGCACCAGGAGGAGGTGCATGTGATCAGGCTAGAGAAGAACTAGCACCTGAACATCGCCTACTTGACCAAGATACACTAGAAAACCTAGCTTTCCATGCTCTATTTGGGCAGTTCATGGCGACTATGACACATATTGCAGATAAGATGCCACCACCTACACCTAGGGCACCAACTCCCAATGAGGGACATGGAGTTGGCAAGACTTTTGAATGGATTTGGCGGGTAGGAGCCACTGAATATGCTGGTACAACTGACCCAATAGACGCGGATTTGTGGCTAACTAAGCTGTAAAAGGCCTTCAGAATTCTTAATATCCCTGAAGCTGAGAATGTTAGGTAGGCAGTGTACCTATTGAAGGGGAGTGTTGGCCATTGGTGGGCCATAGAAGAAGGCAAAAGGCTAGGTGTTGAAGTCGGATGGGAAGAATTCCGATGTGAATACATTAGTAGATATTTTCCCAAGACTTACCTGGATGAGAAGATCTCTCAGTTTGAGCAGATAAGGCAAGGACAAATGAACATTAGTGAGTATGAAGCTAAGTTCATGGAGCTTCTACGATTCTGTATGCACATGACTACTAGAGATGAGGAGAGGATTTAACATTTTGAGAAGGGTTTGAACGATGATTTCACCACACCAATATCTGCTCTAGAGAATAGAGAGAGGTTTGCCACCTTTGTGGAGTCCGTTAGGCGGATAGAAAGGTCTGCGACTAAGAAGCATCAGGCTCACAGTAAGAAGGTGTATACACAGTTCCAAGGATAGAGGTCTGAGAGTTTTAAGAAACTAAGGTTTTCTGCACCAACAGACCACTGGGGTTTAAGACTCAGACATAGTGGACATCTAGAAAGGGTAGAGGTCATAGTTTACCACCAGAAGAAGCTCACAACTCAGCATCAATGTTAGTAACAGGACCATCTAGACCACAGTGGGAGAATAGAGTTTGTTATAAATGTGGAAAGATGGGACATCTGATGAAAGACTATCTAGTTAGAGATGTGAGTGTAACCCAACCACTGTGGCAGAGTCAACTAGGATCTCAGAGGAAATAGTTTTCTAGTGGCACTCGAGGACGTGGATAGGCATCCCAAGATGTCTCATCTACATCTAACAATAGGGCGAATGGTCAACAACCAGCAACGACAATATTATATGCTATGAATCATCCAGAAGTAGTGGTTAATCCAGGAGTTGTGACAGGTCAGATGGAATTAATTCATTCTGATATGTCTTCATCCTTTTTTGTATCTGTTTTGATTGATTCGGGTGCTACACATTCCTTTATCACTCGATAAGTGATTCATGACTGCAATATGACTGTTAGTCATAGAGTAGATAATATGTTATTAGAAACTCCATTAGTTGGATCTGTAGTGTTGTGGGAGATGTGTTATCCCTGTGTTCTTTCCTTTTCAGAACATAGCATTCAGGTGGATCTTATACCACTTGAGATGCATGGGTTCGACATAATGCTTGGGATGGACACCCTAGAGAAGTATAAGGTTGTCTTGGATTGTGGTTCCAAGCGGGTTATGTTCTCAGACAACAGTGATACATAGATCTTGCAGGGGGACAAAAAGATTCTTCCAACCTATCTAGTGTCGACTATGGTAGCTGAGAAGTTGATGAGACAAGGATGCTTTTTCATTCTTGGCACATGTGGTAGATACCAGGGCAGAGAGTCCTAATCTTTATGAAGTTCTGATTGTTAGGGAGTTTGAGGATGTGTTTCCTGAGGAACTTCTAGGTGTTCCTCCACCCCGAGAGATTGATTTCAAGATTAATCTAATCCTAGATACGCAACCAATAGCTCAAACACCATATAGAATGGCACCTGCTGATATGGAAGAACTCAAGAAACAGTTATAGGAGTTGCTTGAAAATGGTTTTATTCGACCAAGTACTTCACCATGGGGTGCTACGGTTCTCTTTGTGAAAAAGAAGGATGGGTCTATGTGATTATGCATCGACTATAGACAACTAAACAAAATAACCATCAAGAAATAAATCTCCTCTGCCAAGGATAGATGATTTGTTTGACCAGTTGTGTGGTGCAACTATCTTCTCTAAAATAGATCTGAGGTCAGGATACCATCAGTTACGCATCAAGGAGAGTGACATACCTAAGTCAGCCATTAGGACAAGGTATGGTCACTGTGAGTTTATGGTTATGTCATTTGGACTAACCAATGCACCAACTACATTCATGGAACTCATGAACATAATCTTCTGACCATTCCTTGATCAATTCATAGTAGTCTTTATAGATGACATCCTGGTTTATAGTAAATATGCTCAACAGCATGAGCAACACCTTCTCCAGGCCCTGAGTTTACTGAGAGAGCACAAGCTATATGCCAAATTTAGTAAGTGTGAATTATGGTTATTAGAAGTGTCTTTTCTTGGACATGTAATATCTGTCTCAGGTATCTGTGTTGATCCTAAAAAGGTAGAATATATCTTGGAGTGGGAACAACCAAAGACACCAACAGATATACGTAGTTTTCTAGGACTGGCAGGCTACTATAGGTGGTTCATTAAGAACTTCAGTTATATAGCTTTACCCTTAACCAAGTTGACCAGGAAGGAGGTTCCTTTTGTCTGGAATGATAAGTGTCAGCATTCTTTCCTGTCATTGAAAGAAAGGTTGACCAATGCACCTGTGTTAGTGTTACCTGAGCAGGGAAAGGGGTATATTATTTTCTATGATGCTTCTAAAAATGGTCTAGGATGTGTGTTGATGTAGGATAAATAAGTGATTTCTTTTTCTTCTCGACCGCATAAGAAACATGAGGAAAATTATCCGACACATGATCCAGAATTAGTTGCAGTGGTTCATGCTTTGAAGATCTGGAGACATTATCTCTATGGAGAGACATTCCAAATTTTCATGGACCATAAGAACCTAAAATACATCTTTTCACAACATGAGTTGAATATGAGAGAACGTCGCTGGATGGAGTTAATCAAGGACTACGATTGTATAATTGATTATCATCTAGGAAAGGCTAATGTAGTGGTTGATGCACTAAGTAGAAAATCATCATCACCAAACACAGACAAGGCATAGTTGAACTTTTTAGTGTGCTTTAAACGAGACATGCTTGTCTCTTTGAGGCAAGACAATGTACAACTTAAAGTATCCTTGTTAGCTGGATTGATAGATGAGATGCACATAAAACCTACTCTGAAACAACAGATCAAAGAGGCACAACAAACTGATACTGTGATTCAGCAGATCAGGTCAGAGTATGGTAGTGAGAAACGGGATGGGTTTCCTGAGTTAGATGATGAGCTAGTCTGTTACCATGGCAGGATGGTAGTACCTAATGCCAATGACTTAAGGAAGTTAGTCTTGGAAGAAGCTCACTCATCTATGTATGCAATGCATCCAGGGAGCACCAAAATGTATCATAACTTGAAGGATATGTATTGGTGGCCTAGTTTGAAGAAAGATGTAGCTGATTTTGTTATGCAATGTCCAATATGTCAGTAGGTTAAAGTTGAACATCAAAAGCCCACATGAACAATGCAAACTTTACCTATACCACAGTGGAAATGGGATCACGTGACCATGGACTTTGTGGTCGGTTTGCCAAGAACAGCCAAAAGTCATGATTCCATTTGGATGATAGTTGATAGGTTGACTAAATCAGCACATTTTCTTCCTGTCAAAACAACTTATATTGCTGAGAAACTTGCACAAACCTATATTGATGAGATAACACGTTTACATGGGGTTCCAACTTCAATTGTTTCTGATAGAGGTCCCCAGTTCACGAGTCATTTTTGGGAGCGACTACATAAAGCTTTGGGTACACAGTTAAGGTTTAGTACTGCCTTTCACCCATAGACAAATAGACAATCTGAGAGGACTATACCAACTTTGGAGGATTTGCTTAGGGCATGTGTCCTTCAGTTTGTAGGAAGTTGGGATATACACTTGAGCTTAATAGAATTCACTTACAACAATAGTTATCAACACAATATTGATATGGCACCATATGAAGCATTATATGGTATACGTTGTACATCTCCATTATGTTGGTATGAAACAGGAGAATATCAACTTTTGGGTCCTGAATTAGTGCAACAGACAACTGAAAAGATTAAAGTAATACAACAACAGTTAAAGGCTGCACAGGATAGACAGAAGTCCTATGCTGATAAACGGCAAAGACCTTTATAATTCCAAGTTGGAGACAGAGCATATGTCAAAGTCTCTCCTTGGAAAGGTGTTCTTAGATTTGGGAAAAAAGGTAAGTTAGCTCCTAGAAATATGGGGCCTTATCCAATCACTGAACGAATTGGAAAGGTAGCCTAAAAGTAGGAGTTGCCACCTAAACTATACAGATTGCATCCAGTATTCCATATATCCATGCTGAGAAAGTGTCATCCTAATACAGAGTTAGTATTGCAACCTGTGGAGGTAGAGTTAAATGAAGATATATCCTATGTAGAGGGACTAGTGTTGATTCTTGACAAGAGAATCAAAAAGTTGAAAAAGAAAGATATAATGCTTCTAAAAGTTCTCTGGAATAATCGTGGTGTTGAAGAAGCTATGTGGGAACTGGAGGAAGAGATGAGGAGGAAGTACCCTTCTCTTTTCTCTTGATGATTTCGGGGACGAAATCCCTATTAGGGGTGGATAATTGTAACAACCCTGGCCTGGGTAAAGGCTTAACCCTAGAAGTTTTGCCTAAGTAAGTCATTTAGATTCCTGTCTTTATCTTTTGAAAATTAATTAAGAGTAAAGGAGAGCTTATGTTTCAATTTTGGTCCTATTTGAATAATGTTGATGCAATATTTGCTTATTTTGGACTAAAGTGCAATTTGCCCAATTTAAGGGGTTACCTTGAAAATGTTACATGATAAATGTTCCTCAAGTGTTATATCATCATAATAATGAGAATGATGCTGAGGTATGGCTTCCACAAGCCTAAGTTCCAAAAATGAGCTTGTTTGAATAATGTTTGTGCATTGAATGCTAGTTTTGGTGTAATTTGCAAATTACCCAAAATCTAGGGTTGAATATGTAAAATATCACTTCAAGAGTGTCCCTAATGTTTCTTGGTATCATTTAGAGAAAATAAAAATAAAGGGGCGTCTTGTTTGAATTTCTTTTGAGGAGAGATAATCTTGATAATAAAATAATCAAGATTTAAGCAAAATTGAAACCCTAATTTATTTTGTAGCAAAAATAAATATATTAATTGAAGTGTCCATCAATTAAAAAGGCTGTAGTTGAAATCCTATAGTGCAAGGACGACCAAATGCCTTGAGTTGCACCGAAATATCCTAAGTAGGTGAAGAAACACACTCACATTTGTTAATTAAAAAGTAATGTCCACTAAAAATAGATAATAGTATTATATTAATTAAGGTGCTTAAGTGGTTGCTTTTAATTCAAGGATATATGAAAGGTTTTTGAGGGAAAAGGGAGTTGGATTTGGAGATAAGGAAGGGAGGGGGCATGTGGCAAAGAAAGTGGATGTATTTTCTTCTACTTTCTCTCTCTTAGAAAATCAATCACATATATTCGATTTTCTCCTTGCTTGAAAGGCCATTTTGCAAACCACTTTCTTTCTTTTCTTTGGCCGACGTCCAAAGAGATTAGGAGCAGGATGAAAATGTTCCCCAAGAGGAAGGTAAGCTCCATGATCATCTTCAACCTTGAATTGATGGTTGAAATCAGATTTAGGGTGATCTGATAAATGGAGTAATTCAGGGTTATGCCTTTGGGTATGAAACCCTAACTACAAGTTGTAATATGAGGAATCGTTATGCCTTGTGAGCTAAGAGGTTCAATAACCATAGGTTGAAGTGATTTAATACAAACCCTAGAAATCAATGGCGATATGCTGATTCTCAGCACGTCCGTGCTAAGGAGCACGACCGTGGTAGCTTTACTTTGCACGACCGTGCAAGGTGGCACAGCCGTGGTGTTCTATGAATAGATTGAAAAGAATTGGTATTGTGCTGATATTGTTATATATGCATGTCTTCGATTATGCTAATCATGCAGGTTGCTAGCAAAAAGGCAATCATATCCAGGCAAGGTTTATGATGTTTTATTCATTAAAAGCATTTTATAAGCTTTATGAATAATGATATACTATGTTGCCTGGTTTAAGAGATAACATATGAGAATGATGGGCTGTAAGAGCCTTGAGTAATATTTATATTGTTACAATTAAGGTCATGCTATTAGATGACTTATGATGATTTAAGGGTTTGAACACCCCTGTTCTTGAACCATAATGATGAGATGGTTATGAAATGATAATTGTTATGAAATAAACTTGATACATTTAGTATTCTTTTTATATAGCAGATGTTTTAATTGTTTATGTTTGGAAACATGCTTGATAATAAAAGAATACTGAAATGTACCTAACTAATCAAGTATAATCATACCATGTAGGGCCCTGACCATAGATCCATCATTGTCAGAGACCAAATGATGGTGAAACAGGTTTTCCTAAGGGAACTCTTGGAGCATATACTTTTGAGTATGTGGGGGTATATGGACGCGAATATCCTTACGTCCTAGTGTAGGAATTGATGTAGATGTACTTTAATCTTTCAACCCTTCACTATATATTCATATCGGGTGATGTACCACAAATCTCCCAAAGAAATTACTAATACCGCATCGATGAGAGATAAACAAGAAATCTTTCGATAACGATGAGAGTTCAGAACTCCACTGTAACTCTATAGCGAAGTTTCCAGAATACCCTGGATAGCTACTACAGTAGAGAGACAAGATGTCCTGCAAGTAAATCCTGTTATTGACTGAGGAAGATGAGGTCATAAGAATCCGACTCTTTTCATGACCTATGTATGGTACCGACGTGATTTTTATAAATGGTCAGTTGCAGTATGAGTGGTATACTTCATCTCCGCAGGGCATAATAATGTTTGAAAAATATAATCAGCCGTGTAGCATAATTGCTTAGGTTGAACTACAAGAAACAAATATTTGATGTTACATAGTTTATATATGTTCCTAATATTCTTTAATGGGATATGCTTTGATATCCAATTAGATTAGAATTGAAATGTTGTTTTACTGACATTAAACCTGCTGATAAATGTTAATAATCATACTGCTTAATGTTATTCCCTATTGAAATAACAAAGCTTCTGGGGAGAGTTATAACTCTCGCTGGGACAATTATTTAAATTGTCTCACCCCCGTGGGATTCTTCTTTTTAGGTAGATGCCGAGGACGAAGGAATACATTTAAGAATGAGCAACAACAATAGCAACAGTATTAGGAGCAACAGTGAGTCTCAGGTGGAGATACTGACTGTCAAGTCTTGTATATAGTATGTCTTATGTCGTCTCTGTACTCTCAGGTCCTAGGAGTCAGTAGGTCTGAGGTTTTTGTCTTTAAGCCTCGAGATTTTGTTGTATTTTGCCTTGTACAAATAACAGGGCAATGGATGCATGTAATCACTCGAGAGGTGATTCCACAGAGATGTAATGTTAAAACATGATGTAAACTGTTTATCCTGTTTCTTATAAAGAAGTGTTATGGTTTAAGGATCTTTTCTTAAAAAGTTTTAATTTCTAGTGATTTTTAATTATTCCGCTGCCAGTTAAACAATCACTTCCGTAGAGTTTACAGCTTCCGCATTAGTTAATCCTGTTTTCGCAAGACGGTCATCACAATTTTGTGGTATCAGAGCTCTAGGTTCGCTGAGTCTACAGAGACATAGGACAAGGTAGTAGAGTCTGTTCTAAGTTTCATCCAGTGTATCTGATGGTATCTTCTGCTCACATAGGAGGAGAGGAACTTGAAGATGACTGGATCGGATGAGGAGTTTGCTGCGGAGAGCAACAATACTGCACCAAGAAGAGGTGCAGAAGATCAAGCAATAGAGGGACAATTACCTGAGATTCCCCTAGCTAACCCAACCATGATAAGGAATTCTTCCTTAGGAATCACTGTTGGGGAATTTAGGGCTACTATGATGTATCTAGTGGATCAAGCACTAGCAATGCAACCCAGATTACCAGCTCCAAGTGATGATGTTTTGGATATCAATAGAATATGTGAACCAAACCAGCAGGTTGAAGCAATAGTACATGATGAAGCTTTGAACTTAGAGAAAGCTTGTGCTCAACCTCATTCTGATGAATCAGTATACAATAATATAGGGGTTAGAATACAACCAGAAACCAGGACCTGCTATAGGTGTAGGAAGCATGGACATATCAGCTATAATTGTCCAGAACAGAAATATAAGGGAAGAAATGAGAAAAGGCCTATCCAAATCCAGGAGCAGAGACCTGGTAGTTATAAAAGGAAGAAGTTTCTAGTGTCACCAACACAACCAGGACCTAGTGCACCAAGGCAATGGTTATCCAGAAATGGTAAGGAACCCTTTAGACCACACCAGGAACTCAGAACTTGCTATCAATGTGGATAGTTAGGGCACCTGGTAAGAGATTGCCCAGCTGGAAATGTTATGGCAAATCAACCTCTAAGGCAGAATCAGCTTGAGACAATGAATGATCCTCGAGTCATGACAGGTTAGATGAAATAAATGTTATTCTTATATGTCTTTTTATGATCTCTTGGACAAAACTGAGAAAGTAATTGATTGAATTTTTCTTGATTAATCCTATAAGGACTTATAATGTTGTATAAAATAGATGTTTCATGTTACATGCTTACCTCCATAAGAAAGATGAGGTATTAAAGAATTGGTCTGGATAGAAATTCAGTAAGATTAATACTTATATTTATAATGATAAGAAAAGAGAAGGAATATGGTATATACAAGTGCATATTACCTTATCTCAGTATTTATATACCCTGGCCAGGTATACAATTGCTGATGATAAAGTAAATATAGAAACTCTTAGATTGTTATCTTTTTGATTGCTCTGATCAAGTAGTCATTCTGAGATAATCTAATGAGTATCATGAAATAAGAAATATGGGAATAAGGGAGGTTAACCCTATCCAGTAAAGTTGTAAGAATAATAATAAAGATTCTCCCCATGATGTGAAAATGTGATGAGACCATAAGAACTTCATGAATATGTTAGATAATAACAAGGAAAGGAACAATGTCATGTAATCATCCTTATAAAAATTCCTATGCTAGAACAAGGAACTGAGGATGAGATGAGAGGTAAATGTTTCATGAATGGTTGAAAAATAAATGAAATAATATGATTCCTTATTCTCTTTCCTACTAGGAACATGGCAATCAAGTGGGTTTTAGGACACTTGATGTGCATAATATAAAGATGTTTATGTAATGAGTACTTATAAAAGTGTCAGTTTATCTTGGACTTTGGTTCCAAGGTGAGAAAATATGTAATAAGCAATGTTCCAAGATGAAAGGAAGATAAGATGTAATGTGTTGATAACACATGTAATAGGTAACAAGATAAGAATGTAATATTATATCTGATGAATTATGTTGATTACCTGGAATAGTCAACAATGGAATCAAAGTAAACATGTAAAATATTATGAACATCACTTGTTAGGGGTTTATGTTTTTCATAAACATATCTTTCTCCAAGATATCTATCAAATAAGTCCTTGATTGATAAGTAACTTTTCCCTATGATAAGAGAATGTACAACTAATGAGAGAATTAGTGCAAATAATAAGGAAAGTTAATATGGTGTTATCAGATATGATAACACAATCAAGGTATGAAAGGACTTATATAGTCTCAAATAAATGACAGAGTATAATTGTGATCTTAAGAAATGTTGATCTAACTAAGGAACATGAGAGTATATGTTCCATATGAATCTTTCCATGAAAAGTTTTTGTGGAGTAACTATGTATTGAACAAAACTCTATGATGTTCCATAATAACGAAATGTCACTTGAAGATATAATGGTATAATGCTTAAATAATACCTGCTTTCCCTTTTCTTTCTGGGATTTCGGGGGCGAAATCCTTGTTAGGGGTTTATAATTTGTAACATCCCTGACCTGGGTTATGAACTAACCCCAGGTGTTTTTCTTAATCATGTGATTAAATGCTTGTGGTTATCTGTTGATAATGTAATTAAAGCTTCTGAGGAACATATATTTCCATTTATGTCCTTTTTAAACAATATTGTAATATTATTTTGTTAAAAGTGGACTTATGTGCAAATTACCCAATTAGAAGGGTTAACTTGCAAATTACACATGTTTAGATGTTCCTCTGATGATAATACATCATAAGAATGAATTTGATGAAGTATTATGAATTCTCCAAGCTCGGGCACCAAAAGGTAGCTTGTGGAGCAATCCTTGTGCTTTAAACCCTAGTTTTGGTGTAAAGTACAATTTACCAAAAACATGGGGTGCAACATGTAAAATATACCTCCTAGAATATCTTTTATGACTCTTGGTATCAATTAGAGTAAAAATGTTAAGGGGGGCGCTTCATTTGAATAAACAAATAAGAAGGATAACCCTTGTAACTAAATAACCAAGTCATAAGCATAATGACCCTTTTATATGTGTACAAGTTAGTAGGATGTTTGGCTTCCTTTTCACTAGACTTTGGTTAAGAAAGGAGTTTTAGTTAAGAATAAGAAGGAGGGGCGTGGCCAAGAAGGAGAGAAGGACCCATATGAGAAATAGAAGAAAAGATTGTCCTTATCTTGAAAACATGCCCAAAGTATATATACACCTTTCTTTTCCAACCAAGGGATCATTTCCCTTTCTCTCTTCACTTATCTCTTGCTGTGGCCAACTAAGGAAGGATCTCAGGAGCAGGGGAGAACGGCCAATTAGGTTTGGGTAAGCTTTGGTTATCTTCTAGCTTAGATTCATGGAGGAAATCATAATACAAGGTTGGTTTGCTAGTTTTTCTTACTAAGTTCTTCTTTCTAGCCATCCTTTCCAACCAATTCTTGAAGAAGAAACCTTGAACGACCTGTGGAGCTCAAGCCACCATTAAATCTTCGAAGCTTGGAGCTCTAGAGCTGGTTCTAAGGCGGGTTTTATAACTCTAAACCCTTAAACTTTGTTATGCATCTTTCTTTCTTGCAAAAGTAGTTTGTTCTTCTTTCCCCCATCCTTCCTTGCTTTCTTGCAACTAAAACCATGAATAACAGACCTGGATCTGGAGGTAGAAGAAGGGGGCGTGATTACCAATGTTACTTTATCATACGGTCTTGCCCCCCCCTTTTTGGCCAAACGGTTTGGGGCAAACGGTTTATAAAACCGTTTGAAGGGCAAACGGTTTCACAAGGTCGGTTGGAGAAAACGGTCTCCAAGACCATTTAGTTGAGTTGACCAAGCGTTGAACGTTTGATATTTCTGTTCATAATTATGTAGGTTAATAACCCTCCAAATTTGAGGGATTAACTCCCAAGGAATCATGAGTTAAAGGCTAATCAATTAGGTAAACCTAATTGAATTAAGTGCTGATTTTCAACCTGATTAAGTTGACTTTTTTGGGAAAACGGTTTCAAAACCATTTGAGTGAGTTGACCAAGCGTTGACCGTTTGGGATTTCTGTTCAAAATTATTTTAGTTAATAACCCACCAAATTTTATGGGTTAACTCCCAAGGAATCGAGAGTTGAAGGCTTATCAATTAGATAAACCTAAATGGATTAAGTGCTGATTTTCAGCTTGATTAATTGAACTTTTTGGGAAAACGGTTTCAAAACCATTTGAGTGCATTGACCAAGCGTTGACTGTATGCGATTACTGTTCCTAATTATGTTGGTTAATAACTCACCAAATTTTAGGGGTTAATTCTCAAGGAATCATGAGTTGAAGGCTAATCAATTGGGCAAACCCTAATTGAAATTAGTGCTGAAATTCCAATGAGTTAATTTGAGATTTTGGGTTCATTAGCCCAAACCGTCTCAAGACCGTTTGGGGGTCACCCAAGACCATTTGGAGGTCTATGGTAAAGTATGGATATGTGTTTGAAGATCCAAAGATGTGGTATGAACCCTAATCGGCTAAATGATGTTTTTGCAAGTGAATGAGATGATGTGTTGGATTGATTGGCCCAAACGGTTTCAAAACCGTTTGGGGATCACCCAAACGGTCTCAAGACCGTTTGGGGTTCACCCAAGACCGTTTGGAGGTCTGGGGTTAAGTATAGTTGACCAATTGAAGGTCCAAAGGTACCAAATCATATTACAATTAAGTGTTGATTTTTTGATCAATTTGATAGCCCAATCCTTGATGGAATTTCGCTAGAATCCAAAGGTTGGATGAGCCAAACGGTCTCAAGACCATTTGGAGCTCATTCAAACGGTCTCAAGACCGTTTGGAGGTCAGTCAAGACCGTTTGGAGGTCTAGGGGTGAGCATGGTTAAGCAATTGATGATCCAATGTTACTAAGTTAAAGTGTAGTCAATTGCTGATTTGGTGATCAATCCAATGATCTAAACCTTAATTAGTTGACTTAGATTTTGATGAGACTTTGGGCAAACGGTCTCAAGACCGTTTGGAGGATGTCCAAACGATCCTAAGACCGTTTGGGCCAAGTCATGGCCCAATTGGATGTTAATTGATGGGTTCAACTTCATTTAGACTCATGTTGATGGACATTGATGGTTGATCGATTATAAACCCTAATTCAATTGGTTCCAACCCTATTTGGCTATCAATTGAAGGTCATTGAGTGTTCAATTGGTTATGGATAACCCTAATTGGCTCAATTGATAAGTGGTTAACATATATGAGGTCAATTGAAGGGTTCAACCTTGAAAACCCTAATCGATTGTAAGTGTTGA
Source organism: Alisma plantago-aquatica (assembly GCA_963693085.1). NCBI lineage: Eukaryota > Viridiplantae > Streptophyta > Magnoliopsida > Alismatales > Alismataceae > Alisma > Alisma plantago-aquatica. The sequence continues at coordinate 192,154,302 of OY856410.1, forward strand.
TGCACTTTCTAGGTCCATGCGGTTTTGAGACATTTGGACCAAATGGTCTCAAGACCGTTTGAGTCCAAACGGTCTCAAGACCGTTGGGGCCAAACGGTCTCAAGACCGTTTGGGCCCAAACGGTTTCAAAACCATTTGGACTCATGCGGTTTCCAAACCGTTTAAGGTCATGCAGTTTCAATGGTGATTTGTTCAATCGGTTTCAAAGTCAACCATGTCCAAACGGTCAACATGATGAAACGGTTTCAAGACCATTTAAGGGCAAACAGTCTTGAGTGTCATGCGGTCTTGAAGTCAACCCTAGCCAAATGGTCAACTCTTCCAAATGGTCTTAAGATCGTTTGGAGGTTGAAGTGTGAAAACGTTTGGGGACTTTTAGGGTTAAGATTGCTTAATGCTTTGAAAGCTTAGATGGTTCAATGGTTGTTTAACCTAAACCCTAATGATACCTAAAGATATTAAGGGGATAAGTAATTAGTAGCTTGACCCATGTTATGGTTAATGCTTAACATTACCAAAGTACCCTTGAAGGGTTCAAGTAGATAACAACCCTTGATCAAGTAAACCCTAATGATTATAATGGGATGTCTTAATCTATGTAAATAAAAGATGACTTGACCTAATCTAACCTAGAGTGATGTAAACATCATCTAGTAGTGAGAGGAGAGAGAAGGATCCTAATATGAATGTGAATCAAGTAACATACCTTCAATATGTAAGAATGTACATGATTAGGATATGATCCATCAAGGTGAGATCATAGAAACCCTAATTATGATGTTTAATGAATCTTAAACTAATTTGAGGGCATCAATGATGATAATTTTCATACATAATGATGCTATGAGCTCAATTCACTATGAAGTGAACAGTAAACCCTAATTCTAGAATAATAACATGTAATGTGAATAGTAAACCCTAATTTAGGGTGATCTAATAAATGGAGTAATTTAGGGTTATGCCTTTGGGTATGAAACCCTAACTACAAGTTGTAATATGAGGAATCGTTATGCCTTGTGAGCTAAGAGGTTCAATAACCCTAGGTTGAAGTGATTTAATCCAAACCCTAGAAATCAATGGCGATATGCTGATTCTCAGCACGCCCGTGCTAAGGAGCACGGTTGTGGTAGCTTTACTTTGCATGACCGTGCAAGGTGGCACAACCGTGGTGTTCTATGAATAGATTGAAAAGAATTGGTATTGTGCTGATATTGTTATATATGCATGTCTTCGATTATGCTAATCATGTAGGTTGCTAGCAAAAAGGTAATCATAGCCAGGTAAGGGTTATGATGTTTTATTCATTAAAATCATTTTATAAGCTTTATGAATAATGATATACTATGTTGCCTGGTTTAAGAGATAACATATGAGAATGATGGGCTGTAAGAGCCTTGAGTAATATTTTCATTGTTACAATTAAGGTCATGCTATTAGATGAATTATGATGATTTAAGGGTTTGAACACCCCTGTTCTTGAACCATAATGATGAGATCGTTATGAAATGATAATTGTTATGAAATAAACTTGATACATTTAGTATTCTTTTTCTATAGCATATGTTTTAGTTCTTTATGTTTGGAAACATGCTTGATAATAAAAGAATACTGAAATGTACCTAACTAATCAAGTATAATCATACCATGTAGGGCCCTGATCATAGATCCATCATTGTCAGAGACCAAATGATGGTGAAACAGGTTTTCCTAAGGGAACTCCTGGAGCATATACTTTTGAGTATATGGGGGTATATGGACGCGAATATCCTTACATCCTAGTGTAGGAATTGATGTAGATGTACTTTAATCTTTCAACCCTTCACTATATATTCATATCGGGTGATGTACCACAAATCTCCCAAAGAAATTACTAATACCGCATTGATGAGAGATAAACAAGAAATCTTTCGATGACGATGAGAGTTCAGAACTCCACTGTAACTCTTTAGCGAAGTTTCCAGAATACCCTAGATATCTACTACAACAGAGACACAAGATGTCCTGCAAGTAAATCCTCTTACTGACTGAGGAAGATGAGGTCATAAGAATCCGGCTCTTTTGATGACCTATGTATGGTACTGATGTGATTTTTATAAATGGTCGGTTGGAGTATGAGCGGTATACCTCATCTCCACAGGGCATAATAATGTTTGAAAAATATAATCAGCCGTGTAGCATAATTGCTTAGGTTGAACTACGAGAAACAAATGTTTGATGTTACATAGTTTATATATGTTCCTCATATTCTTTAATGAGATATGCTTTGATATCCAATTAGATTATAATTGAAATGTTGTTTTACTGACATTAAACCTACTGATAAATGTTAAAAATCATACTGCTTAATGTTATTCCCTATTGAAATAACAAAGCTTCTGGCGGAGAGTTATAACTCTCGCTGGGACAATTATTTAAATTGTCTCACCCCCGTGGGATTCTTCTTTTTAGGTAGACACCGAGAATAAAGGAATCCATTTAAGAATGAGCAACAAAAGCAGCAATAGTATTAGGGGCAGCAGTGAATCTCAGGTGGAGATACTGATTGTCAAGTCTTGTAGATAGTATGTCTTATGTCGTCTCTGTACTCCCAGGTCCTAGGAGTCAGTAGGTCTGAGGTTTTTGGCTTTAAGCCTCGAGATTTTGTTGTATTTTTCCTTGTACAGATAATAGGGCAATGGATGCATGTAATCACTCGAGAGGTGATTCCACGGAGATTTAATGTTAAAACATGATGTAAACTGTTTATCCTGTTTCTTATAAAGAAGTGTTATGGTTTAAGGATCTTTTCTTAAAAAGTTGTAATTTCTAGTGATTTTTCATTATTCCACTGCCAGTTAAACAATCGCTTCCATAGAGTTTACAGCTTCCGTATTAGTTAATCCTATTTTGGTGAGACGGTCGTCACAATTTAGTGGTATCAGAGCTCTAGGTTCGCTGAGTATACAGAGACATAGGACTAAGGTAGTAGAGTCTGTTCTAATTTTCATCTAGTGTATCTGATGGTATCTTCTGCTCACATAGGAGGAGAGGAACTTGAAGATGACTGGATCGGATGAGGAGTTTGCTGCGGAGAGCAACAATATTGCACCAAGAAGAGGTGCAGAAGAGCAAGCAATAGAGGGACAATTACCTGAGATTCCCCTAGCTAACCCAACCATGATAAGGAATTCTTCCTTAGGAATCATTGTTGGGGAATTTAGGGCTACTATGATGTATCTAGTGGATCAAGCACCAGCAATGCAACCCCGATTACCAGCTCCTAATGATGATGTTTTGGATATCAACAGAATATGTGAACCACAACAACAGGTTGAAGCAATAGTAGATGATGAAGCTTTGAACTTAGAGAAAGCTTGTGCTCAACCTCATTCTGATGAATCAATATACAGTAATATAGGGGTTAGAATACAACCAAAAACCAGGACCTACTATAGGTGTAGGAAGCATGGACATATCAGCTATAATTGTCCAGAACAAAAATATAAGGGAAGAAATGAGAAAAGGCCTATCCAAATCCAGGAGCAGAGACCTGGTAGTTATAAAAGGAAGAAGTTTTTGGTGTCACCAACACAACCAGGACCTAGTGCACCAAGGCAATGGTTATCCAGAAAGGGTAAGGAACCCTTTAGACCACACTGGGAACTCAGAACTTGCTATCAATGTGGACAGGTAGGGCATCTGGTAAGAGGTCGCCCAGCTAGAAATGTCATGGAAAATCAACCTCTGAGGCAGAATCAACTTGAGACAATGAATGATCCTCGAGTCATGATAGGTTAAACGAAATAAATTTTATTCTTATATGTCTTTTTATGATCTCTTGGACAAAACTGAGAAAGTAATTGATTGAATGTTTCTTGATTAATACTATAAGGACTTATAATGTTGTATAAAATAGATGTTTCATGTTACATGCTTACCTCCATAAGAAAGATGAGGTATTAAAGAATTGGTCTGGATAAAAATTTAGTAAGATTAATACTTATATTTATAATGATAAGAAAAGAGAAGGAATATGGTATATACAAGTGCATATTACCTTATCTCAGTATTTATATACCCTGGCCAGGTATACAATTGCTGATGATAAAGTAAATATAGAAACTCTTAGATTGTTATCTTTTTGATTGCTCTGATCAAGTAGTCATTCTGAGATAATCTAATGAGTATCATGAAATAATAAATATGGGAATAAGGGAGGTTAACCCTGTCCAGTAAAGTTGTAAGAATAATAATAAAGATTCTCCCCATGATGTGAAAATGTGATGAGACCATAAGACCTTCATGAATATGTTAGATAATAACAAGGAATTGAACAATGTCATGTAATCATCCTTATAAAAATTCCTATGCTAGAACAAGGAACTGAGGATGAGATGAGAGGTAAATGTTTCAAGAATGGTTGAAAAATACATGAAATAATATGATTCCTTATTCTCTTTCCTACTAGGAACATGGCAATCAAGTGGGTTTTAGGACACTTGATGTGCATAATATAAAGATGTTTATGTAATGAGTACTTATAAAAGTGTCAGTTTATCTTGGACTTTGGTTCCAAGGTGAGAAAATATGTAATAAGTAATGTTCCAAGTTGAAAGGAAGATAAGATGTAATGTGTTGATAACACATGTAATAGGTAACAAGATAAGAATGTAATAATATATCTGATGAATTATGTTGATTACCTGGAATAGTCAACAATGGAATCAAAGTAAACATGTAAAATATTATGAACATCACTTGTTAGGGGTTTATGTTTTTCATAAACATATCTTTCTCCAAGATATCTATCAAATAAGTCCTTGATTGATAAGTAACTTTTCCCTATGATAAGAGAATGTACAACTAATGAGAGAATTAGTGCAAATAATAAGGAAAGTTAATATAGTGTTATCAGATATGATAACACAATCAAGGTATGAAAGGACTTATATAGTCTCAAATAAATGACAGAGTATAATTGTGATCTTAAGAATTGTTGATCTAACTAAGGAACATGAGAGTATATGTTCCATATGAATCTTTCCATGAAAAGTTTGTGTGGAGTAACTATGTATTGAACAAAACTCTATGATGTTCCATAATAATGAAATGTCACTTGAAGATATAATGGTATAATGCTTAAATAATACCTGCTTTCCCTTTTCTTTCTGGGATTTCGGGGGCAAAATCCTTGTTAGGGGTTTATAATTTGTAACATCCCTGACCTGGGTTATGAACCAACCCCAGGTGTTTTTCTTAATCATGTGATTACATGCTTGTGGTTATCTGTTGATAATGTAATTAAAGCTTCTGAGGAACATATATTTCCATTTCTGTCCTTTTTAAACAATATTGTAATATTGTTTTGTTAAAAGTGGACTTATGTGCAAGTTACCCAATTAGAGGGGTTAAATTTCAAATTACACATGTTTAGATGTTCCTCTGATGATAATACATCATAAGAATGAATTTGATGAAGTATTATGGATTCTCCAAGCTTGGGCACCAAAAGGTAGCTTATGGAGCAATCCTTGTGCTTTAAACCCTAGTTTTGGTGTAAAGTGCAATTTAACCAAAACATGGGGTGCAACATGTAAAATATACCTCCTAGAATATCTTTTATGACTCTTGGTATCAATTAGAGTAAAAATGATAAGGGGGGCGCTTCATTTGAATAAACAAATAAGAAGGATAACCCTTGTAACTAAATAACCAAGTCATAAGCATAATGACCCTTTTATATGTGTACAAGTTAGTAGGATGTTTCGCTTCCTTTTCACTATACTTTGGTTAAGAAAGGAGTTTTTCTTTAGAATAAGAAGGAGGGGCGTGGCCAAGAAGGAGAGAAGGACCCATATGAGAAATAGAAGAAAAGATTGTCCTTATCTTGAAAACATGCCCAAAGTATATATACACCTTTCTTTTCCAACCAAGGGATCATTTCCCTTTCTCTCTTCACTTATCTCTTTCTGTGGCCAACTAAGGAAGGAGCTCAGGAGCAGGGGAGAATGGCCAATTAGGTTTGGGTAAGCTTTGGTTATCTTCTAGCTTAGATTCATGGAGGAAATCATAATACAAGGTTGGTTTGCTAGTTTTTCTTACTAAGTTCTTCTTTCTAGCCATCCTTTCCAACCAATTCTTGAAGAAGAAACCTTGGACGACCTGTGGAGATAAAGCCACCATTAAATCTTCGAAACTTGGAGCTCTATAGCTGGTTCTAAGGCGGGTTTTATAACTCTAAACCCTTAAACTTTGTTATGCATCTTTCTTTCTTGCAAAAGTAGTTTGTTCTTCTTTCCCCCATCCTTCCTTGCTTTCTTGCAACTAAAACCATGAAGAACAGACCTGGATCTGGAGGTAGAAGAAGGGGGCGTGATTTCCAATGTTACTTTATCATACGGTCTTGCCCCCCCCTTTTTGGCCAAACGGTTTGGGGCAAATGGTTTGCAATACCGTTTGAAGGGAAAACGGTTTCACAAGGTCGGTTGGAGCAAACGGTCTCCAAGACCGGTTGGTTGAGTTGACCAAGCATTGACCGTTTGAGATTGCTGTTCATAATTATGTAGGTTAATAACCCTCCAAATTTGAGGGATTAAATCCCAAGGAATCATGAGTTAAAGGCTAATCAATTAGGTAAACCTAATTGGATTAAGTGCTGATTTTCAACCTGATTAACTTGACCTTTTTGGGCACACGGTTTCAAAACCGTTTGAGTGAGTTGACCAAGTATTGACCGTTTGGGATTTCTATTCATAATTATGTTAGTTAATAACCCACCAAATTTTATGGGTTAACTCCCATGGAATCGAGAGTTGAAGGCTAATCAATTAGATAAACCTAAATGGATTAAGTGCTGATTTTCAGCTTGATTAATTGAACGTTTTGGGCAAACGGTTTCAAAACCATTTGAGTGCATTGAAAAATCATTGACAGTTTGAGATTACTGTTACTAATTATGTTGGTTAATAACTCACCAAATTTGAGGGTTTAATTCTCAAGGAATCATGAGTTGAAGGCTAATCGATTGGGTAAACCCTAATTGAAATTAGTGCTGAAATTCCAATGAGTTAATTTGAGATTTTGGGTTGATTAGCCCAAACGGTCTCAAGACGGTTTGGGGGTCACCCAAGACCGTTTGGAGGTCTAGGGTGAAGTATGGATATGTTTTTGAAGATCCAAAGATGTGGTATGAACCCTAATCGGATAAATGCTGATTTTGCAAGTGAATGAGATGATCTGTTGGGTTGATTGGCCCAAACGGTTTCAAAACCGTTTGGGGATCACCCAAACGGTCTCAAGACCATTTGGGGATCACCCAAGACCGTTTGGAGGTCTGGGGTTAAGTATAGTTGACCAATTGAAGGTCCAAAGGTACCAAATCATATTACAATTAAGTGTTGATTTGTTGATCAATTTGATAGCCCAATCCTTGATGGAATTTCACTAGAATCCAAGGGTTGGATGAGCCAAACAGTCTCAAGACCATTTGGAGCTCATCCAAATGGTCTCAAGACCTTTTGGAGGTCACTAAAGACCGTTTGGAGGTCTAGGGGTGAGTATGGTTAACCAATTGATGATCCAATGTTACTAAGTTAAAGTGTAGTCAATTGCTGATTTGGTGATCAATCCAATGATCCAAACCTTAATTCATTGACTTAGATTTTGATGAGACTTTAAGAAAATGGTCTCAAGACCATTTGGAGGATGTCCAAACGATCCTAAGACTGTTTGGGCCAAGTCATGGCCCAATTGGATGTTAATTGATGGGTTCAACTTCATTTAGACTCATGTTGATGGACATTGATGGTTGATCGATTATAAACCCTAATTCAATTGGTTCCAACCCTATTTGGCTATCAATTGAAGGTCAATTGAGTGTTCAATTGGTTAAGGATAACCCTAATTGGCTCAATGGATAAGTGGTTAACATATATGAGGTCAATTGAAGGGTTCAACCTTGAAAACCCTAATCGATTGTAAGTGTTAATGCACTTTCTAGGTCCATGCGGTTTTGAGACATTTGGACCAAACGGTTTCAAAACCGTTTGGACTCATGCGGTTTCCAAACCGTTTAAGGTCATGTAGTTTCAATGGTGATTTGTTCAATCGGTTTCAAAGTCAACCATGTCCAAACGGTCAACATGATGAAACGGTTTCAAGACCGTTTAAGGGCAAACGGTCTTGAGTGTCATGCGGTCTTGAAGTCAACCCTAACAAAACGGTCAACTCTTCCAAACGGTCTTAAGATCGTTTGGAGGTTGAAGTGTGAAAATGTTTGGGGACTTTTAGGGTTAAGATTGATTAATGCTTTGAAGGCTTAGATGGTTCAATGGTCGTTTAACCTAAACCCTCATGATACCTAAAGATATTAAGGGGATAAGTAATTAGTAGCTTGACCCATGTTATGGTTAATGCTGAACATTACCAAAGTACCCTTGAAGGGTTCAAGTAGATAACAACCCTTGATCAAGTAAACCCTAATGATTATAATGGGATGTCTAAATCTATGTAAATCAAAGATGACTTGACCTAATCTAACCTAGAGTGATGTAAACATCATCTAGTAGTGAGAGGAGAGAGAAGGCTCCTAATATGAATGTGAATCAAGTAACATACCTTCAATATGTAAGAATGTACATGATTAGGATATGATCCATCAAGGTGAGATCATAGAAACCCTAATTATGATGTTTAATGAATCTTAAACTAATTTGAGGGCATCAATGATGATAATTTTCATACATAATGATGCTATGAGCTCAATTCACTATGAAGTGAATAGTAAACCCTAATTCTAGAATAATAACATGTAATGTGAATAGTAAACCCTAATTTAGGGTGATCTGATAAATGGAGTAATTCAGGGTTATGCCTTTGGGTATGAAACCCTAACTACAAGTTGTAATATGAGGAATCGTTATGCCTTGTGAGCTAAGAGGTTCAATAACCCTAGGTTGAAGTGATTTAATCCAAACCCTAGAAATCAATGGCGATATGCTGATTCTCAGCACGCCCATGCTAAGGAGCATGGCCGTGGTATCTTTACTTTGCATGATTGTGCAAGGTGGCACGGCCGTGGTGTTCTGTGAATAGATTGAAAATAATTGGTATTGTGCTGATATTGTTATATATGCATGTCTTCGATTATGCTAATCATGCAGGTTGCTAGAAAAAAGGTAATCATAGCCAGGCAAGGGTTATGATGTTTTATTCATTAAAAGCATTTTATAAGCATTATGAATAATGATATACTATGTTGCCTGGTTTAAGAGATAACATATGAGAATGATGGGCTGTAAGAGCCTTGAGTAATATTTACATTGTTACAATTAAGGTCATGCTATTAGATGACTTATGATGATTTAAGGGTTTGAACACCCCTGTTCTTGAACCATAATGATGAGAAGGTTATGAAATGATAATTGTTATGAAATAAACTTGATACATTTAGTATTCTTTTTCTATAGCAGATGTTTTAATTGTTTATGTATGGAAACATGCTTGATAATAAAAGAATACTGAAATGTACCTAACTAATCAAGTATAATCATACCATGTAGGGCCCTAACCATAGATCCATCATTGTCAGAGACCAAATGATGGTGAAACATGTTTTCCTAAGGGAACTTCTAGAGCATATACTTTTGAGTATATGGGGGTATATGGACGCGAATATCCTTACGTCCTAGTGTAGGAATTGATGTAGATGTACTTTAATCTTTCAACCCTTCACTATATATTCATACCGGGTGATGTACCACAAATCTCCCGAAGAAATTACTAATACCGCATCGATGAGAGATAAACAAGAAATCTTTCGATGACGATGAGAGTTCAGAACTCCACTGTAACTCTATAGCGAAGTTTCCAGAATACCCTGGATAGCTACTAAAGTAGAGACACAAGATGTCCTACAAGTAAATCCTCTTACTGACTGAGGAAGATGAGGTCATAAGAATCCGGATCTTTTGATGACCTATGTATGGTACCGCGATTTTTATAAATGGTCGGTTGGAGTATTAGCGGTATACCTCATCTCCGCAGGGCATAATAATGTTTGAAAAATATAATCAGCCGTGTAGCATAATTGCTTAGGTTGAACTACGAGAAACAAATGTTTGATGTTACATAGTTTATATATGTTCCTCATATTCTTTAATGAGATATGCTTTGATATCCAATTAGATTATAATTGAAATGTTGTTTTACTGACATTAAACCTGCTGATAAATGTTAATAATCATACTGCTTAATGTTATTCCCTATTGAAATAACAAAGCTTCTGGCGGAGAGTTATAACTCTCACTGGGACAATTATTTAAATTGTCTCACCCCCGTGGGATTATTCTTTTTAGGTAGACACCGAGGACGAAGGAATCCATTTAAGAATGAGCAACAACAGCAGCAACAGTATTAGGGGCAGCAGTGAATCTCAGGTGGAGATATTGACTGTCAAGTCTTATAGATAGTATATCTTATGCCGTCTCTGTACTCTCAGGTCCTAGGAGTCAGTAGGTCTGAGGTTTTTGTCTTTAAGCCTCGAGATTTTGTTGTATTTTGCCTTGTACAGAGAACAGGGCAATGGATGCGTGTAATCACTCGAGAGGTGATTCCACAAAGATGTAATGTTAAAACATGATGTAAACTGTTTATCCTGTTTCTTATAAAGAAGTGTTATGGTTTAAGGATCTTTTCTTAAAAAGTTTTAATTTCTAGTGATTTTTCATTATTCCGCTGCCAGTTAAACAATCGCTTCCGTAGAGTTTACAACTTCCGCATTAGTTAATCCTGTTTTCGCGAGACGGTCATCACAATGATGTTATGTGAAAACCAAATATAGGGTGATGTTATGTGAAACCCCAATTGATAAAGATGAGAAACCCTAACTCTAATGAGGGAATAGTGATGTTATCTTTGTATTTCATAATGTTGATATGTAATTGATATGGCTGTTATCAAGTATACTAACCATGCATGTATCATGAGATGATGAGAATAACCAGGTATGAGCTATGATGTTAATGGGTCTTGTGAGCCATTACTTTATTTGTTTCCTAGTGATAGGTGACAAGAAGTTGAATATGCCTGGTGAACTATGTGAAATGCTTATGTAACAAGTATCCTAAATACCTTGGTCCGATGACCTGAAGGTAATAGTTAATTGATAAGTGGTAACCATGTTCAGAGATGAACTAAGGGTTTGAATACCCAGATCCAGTAAATATGATGATGGTGATGTTGAGGGATGTGAATTCCTAGCAATGAGATAAGGGATTGAGATCCCAATGCTTTATAAAGTTTTGAAAAGTAATTGAAAGCAGTATTGTTTCTTTGTAGCATTTGTCATAATAATTCTTGTTTGAAAACTTGACTGATGCTAAAATAATATGGTAATATAATTAAATAATCAAGTAGAATATTGTCATGTAGATCCCTAGCCATAGATCCATCATCGTCAGTAGTTGGTGATGGTGAAATAGGTTTTCCTGCTGGTTAATCCGGAGCATATATTGTTGAATATGTGGGGTTACTCCTAGCTGAAAATAGGAGCATTAGAGTGCAACTTCGGTTGTAGACTCATGATATGTTTAAGAGCATTGTGAATAGGCCCATGGCTCAGTGTGATGGAGCATGAATGCGTTCATGGCTCAGTGAGCACGATGAATTGGCATGTGGCTCAGATTTACTAGTACCAGGACCTATACCAAGGTAGGCTAGAGAATGGGTAGCCATGAGAGCTAACCCTGTGACTGATGTCACTTAAGCAAAAGACTGCAGTCCTGCTTGTGGTCTCGCACTGACCGAGACATATGAGATCAAGGAGTTCGACTCTTCCTTTGATCTTGTATGGCATCGGCTTTGGGTTTCGCAACCGAAGGTTGCATTTGAGCGGTACAACTGACTTCCTTAGGGCATAAGTATGATTGTAAAATGTAATCAACCATGTAACGTATTTGCTTAAGGACGAAATACGAAAAACATTGGTTGATGTTACATTGCTTATTTTATCCTGAAGTAGATAAATATTATACATGTTCTTCATATTCCTTATTAAAATGAATAGATGATTTACTGCTTTATCATTCACAGATGAATGTTTTAAAAGATGATATTGCTTTATTCTGGTTAATAATAATTAGATCCTTCTGTTCAATGGTGATTCCTCTATTTAGTTTATTATTGTTTACCTACAATAACAATATTTCTGGCGGAGAGTTATATCTGTCACTGGGACAATTTCAATTGTCTCACCCTCGTGGGATCCAATTTTTTTTTAGGTGGACGAGGACGAGGAGGTAGAAATCTACACCAAGGGAAGGACAGCAGCAGCAAGGACAACAGTGATATCTCAGGTGGAGATACTGACTATCATGTCTTGTAGATATGAGTCCTATGAGTCGTCCCTGTACTCTCAGGTCCTAGGAGTCAGTAGATAGTGTTGTTATGATCGATCTGAGATTTTTGGCATTGATTGCCTCGAGGTTTTATGTTGCTTATGTGTAGATTTAACAGATAAATTGTTGTATATAATATTTTGTTTCTTGTTATAAGAGGTTCCTAGAAATGGATCTCTTTGCAAATGGTTTTAATTTTTAGTGATTTTCAGTAATCCGCTGCTAATGTTTAAATTCTACTTTAATAGTAATGATTTGTTTATCAGTTCGGTATCAGGTCGTCTCACTTTAAGAGTAAGATAGTTCACAAGATTAATGAGGTACACATACACCCTAGTAAAGATTCCTCGATGCTAAGGGCATCTTTAAAGAGTGAGATGCTTGACAACATTTTTGTTTCTCACTCTTATCATTTTTATAAGTTATTTAATAGTTTTCATTTCATTTATATATAGAATTATAATGAACTCAATTAAAATGCTTGCATCCGCCAAGTGATTCAGGATTTTGACACTCGAGCGGAGAAGGAAAGTCCATATCACACTCCATGGGAATTTGTTGCACACCTTTGTTGTTTTATAGGTCTTTTCCACCCCAATGGTAGATGACATAAACAATTAGATGTGCATCTCTAATGATCCATGACATTGAAGGAGAGAAATATATTTGGGATTTTAAGAAGGAGGGAATTGAGACATCAGGTGATCATCTAGAACTCATGTTTTTGGAAGAATTGTCGTGATGAAACCATGAAACTTTTCAACGATGAACAAAAACTCTTAAATGTGTGGCCATTGCAGAGTGGAGAAAATTTCCGACAGATATATGATAGCTCTTCATCATCCAATCTCTCCACTAGTGAGACAAGGAGAAGGTCCAACAAGAGGGGCCATGGAACTTTGACGGTAACTTGCATGTGATCGGCATGATTAGAGTAAAGGATACACCATCAAGATTGCCCTCAATCAAGTCCCCTCATGGATTAGACTGTACTAATTGCTGATAATTTACTAAATAGTGGAGGCGGTCAAGGAATCCACTAGGTCAGTGGTGCATGTCATCACTATAGACTAGAACAATATTGGATGGGATACATCTTGTAGAGCTCGGGTCTGTGTGCACATCATAAAATTGATCAAAATGGTGCAAAGATCAAGGATAAATATGGAAAATTGATAACAATTGAGATCTTATATGAAAGGATGCCAAATTTTTGCTTCATGTATAGGCTTTTTCATTCACGTTGATCGAGACTGCAAAGATGAAAGGAGGAGGAGTAACTGTATCGACTAAGAGCCTGAGGCCCATGTGTGGAAGCATGTCTGGTGAAGAGATGGTATGTCCCAATAAAGAAAGAGCATTTTAGAAGAGTAAGTCCAAAGAATAGAGTTACTTTTATCATGAAACCAAAACAAATAAACAAGGACAACTATACTCATAGGTCGATGGATCAGGCAATGGGGATGTCAACATGAATAAAAAGACAACATCAGAAACCAAGCAACATGAGAATGGAAGTTTAGATTAAAAAAGGTACTCAAAGAAGTTTTCAGTTAGGAGAAAATAAAGGCTACATAATCAAAGAAGATCAAGGGAATGAAGGAATCCAAAATTCCGAATGAGAAAGAAATTTCAAGACAATAATAGATCAATCACTTGGGGACTAAGGGAAAATAAGTGGATCAAGAAGTGCATGAGAAAACTATCAAGGAGAAAGTTATTTCAGAGGTGTTGTATACATGAGAAATGTTCCCAAGAACCCCTCCAAAAATTATCAGTAACTTTAATATCCACATTACCCCAATAGTATGTGTGCTCAAACCCTAAAAAGAATAATTTCACACAACATCACCCCACAAAATTTCTCCTCAAGCCAACCTGACTCCCTCACCACCCCTATGCCTCAGTACTCCCCACCACACGTAACACCAAATTCTGCCTCATCTAAACTCACCAACCATCCCAACACCCACACCTCCACCTATGAACTCACAGTCCAATACCCAACCTACCCTTAAGAGAATCCACCACCAGATTGTACACCAAGTACACATACCCAACTTCATCACTGATGATAAACATATCCAACAACAATATCATGATTCATCTTCATCATATTCATACAGTTATGTGATTTACTCTAGGTTAAATAGACAACACTAAGATGTCTATTTTAAAGAAAGAGCACAAAATTTCCAAACTCTGGGGTAAGAAGGACCAAACCACAACTAGAGAGGAGTAAGGCCAATCTGATTCCCACCCACCTAAGAAAACAGGACACAAGAAGAATAGTTATCTAACATGGTGATAGATGATTGCATAGAGGTAAACAAGCTTTTCAATACCAACCACAATTATTTTGGTGTAGTATGCACACAAGTATTGAGTAATGTTGATATCCTAGATCATGGAGGTGAATGAAAATATTAAGTTGAAATGAATAGGATCTGTGCATCCCTAGGAGTATAACCTCTCTATGATCTTTATGTTGGAGATGGATGCTTGAAATTGTGTTTGACATGGAAATGGAAAGTAGTAATAACCAAGAATAAGTTAGAAGTTGTGGTTTTGATAGTGGTTTTATTGTCATCAATGATGAAAAATATAGAGGCTTAGGATTTTGGTGCAGAGGCTATTGCTTGATCATAAAATCTAGCATTGATCATCATATTTACTCGAATGTGGGAAAGCTAAATCATATAGATAAATTCTACCTCTTGGGGTTCAATGCTTAGATATTAGTAAATGAGAGATACCAACCTTGGGATTTTATGAAGGTTGTATGTCAATCTTCCACTTTATGGATTATTACTGGTGGATATTTATATGATACCATATCAAATTCCAAACATATTGTTGGACAACCAAGGGATGAATGGAGGATTTGAAATCTTATTGATAATATTGACATGTGTAGCAAGAGGGATCAAGGTTTCATTGGAAGTATCTTCACATGGAGCAGAGGCATACAGAATAATAGAGAGACTACACATATTCCTCAAGACAATCTGGTGCAATATTGCTCAGATTAAAAGGTTTAAGCACTATACTATTCTTATTGATCACACTTGTATTATGTTATGGGCAATGAGAGGCTGGCAAGAAAGAAAAAAAGAGCACGTTTGGATTTGAAACTACATGTATATCAACACCTGAATGAAGAACTATGACTCAAACTACCAGGAAAGGAACAATTAGAGACCTATGTAATATTCCTGACCTGGTTTATTCCTCTAAACTTGTTTAATTACCTTAATTAGATGCTTAATTATCATGATTGCATGATTAGACTGTCTTTGAACTAATTGGTTGGTTAATATCTTGTATTTGCCTTAAATTGTGTCTCATTGGTTAATTTGTAATTTATAATGTTGTCATGGACTTATGTGCAAATACACATATCTTGAGGTTCAATATGCTATCCATGGTATATTATCTCACAAATCCCCTTACAATTTTCTGGGTTTTGGCTTTGTTTGAATACCTTATACCTGGTTAATAGTGTTATAAAACCCATTTCCCTTAGCCTTAAACTCTAGCACGTGTGTTCTTTATGTTGGTCATTTCCTTGACCTTGTGTGAGCCTGAACCAGTGGCCTATTTGGCAAGAATATTAGCCACTGTGGGTGAGCTACCTATCTATCATTGGAATCAAGGATGTGTTCCCATTAAGGGAGTCACATGTATGCTTTCATGACTACTAGATGTGAGTTGACCACTCATGTAATGCCCAACAGGATTAGGGCTTGCATAGGGAAACCATCTACAGTTTGGTAATGCCGTCTCACATAGGTTGACGTGGATCATCACATGGGAATTGTGTGAACTAATGAGAACTTCCATAGAGCATAGAATGATAGACAATGGTCTTTGTTGAACATAGACAAAGTCCTCTAATGATTGTGAGTCAATGAGTTTCTCCTAGCATGCGATAATCAATGAGTTTTATAGGCTCATGATCTCTTGTGATAAATAGGTTGCTTGGAAACTGATGGTAACTGATGAAAAGGAGAACAATCATTGGACAAATGAAACCCTCTCTATGAGGGTCAATAATTCAACAACTTACATCACTTAGAAGGATGCAAGTAGTGTCCACTAATGGTGGGGCCGGAAATGACTAATGTAAATCAGATCATGACCTCTGTTCTCTCTCCCTCCTCTCCCTCTCTCTCTCCCTCTAGTTGATAAATACCATGTCCTCTCTTATGCTTGAATGTTTATTGCTCAATTATGGTGGAGAATGGTGGAGTTGTAGCTTCCATAGATTGTTGGAAGATTGATGGGACTTTAGGATTTGTTCATTGACAAGTACACATCAATGGAGCTTCTTCATAACTGGGTTGTTCCTTTCATGCTCGTGGAAGACTCCCTTATGCTTCCCTTGATGATTGCAACCTTGTCAGGCTTTGTTTGAACCGTATTTCACGTAAGCATCTCCTCTTAATATTTTGTTCATATTGTTCTCCCTCCATATTCTTTGCTAGACAATTTCCATGGCTATCCTTGGCTGATTCCTACTGTAGTAACTAAAACATATCCTTCTTCTTCTATATTTCTCCCTAGTTACCCTAGGTTTGTGGAGGAGGTGATGTTTGGAGATTTAGTGGAGGAACGATTAAATCTTTGAGTTGGTTTCGCGGCTTGTTTTCTTGGAAGCTTTGTTATAAGCTAGAAGAGTAAATCTTGGAGATTTATCTTCTTGATCGTGTTGTAGACTTTGTTTCCACCATGGTTAAAATGAATAATACAACCTTTGGTGCATTTATTATCTTTGTTGACATTGAAAAGATCTTAAACTTGTTATAAACCTCTAATATTGCAAAAATATTGAATCTTATGAGCAATTTTGGCCACATATGATAAAATATGAAATTGTATGTTCTTCTTTATCACTTAAATGCATCCCTTGAAGCTAATAAAACATTTATTTAGTCATGAATGAAATTCAATTTGAAATGGATGTGAACATATCCTTAACAGTGATTACTTATTGTATTTTGTACACCTCATAGTTATAAATTGAGATACTTAATGTTCCTTGTTGTTTTGGAACTCCTTTTAATATTTTTATGGCTTTTTCTTAATTGTTATATTGCTGGAATTTTGTTGGAAATATATCCATAAGTTTGAAGCTAATATTTTACAAATAAATGTAGTCTTTTATGTAGATTCTTGTACTCCATGCAGATCCCTATAATTTGAATCTAAAATTGAGTATTTTTTATGGTGGAATGCCATTGTAATAAGAGATGAAATATATAATCTTAGGTGATTATGGTATTCCTATGAGGTTTTGAACTCGATATGGACTTTGTGGTGAATTAGACCTTGTGGTGCCCTAATTCATATGTGTTTCCTTGGTATGAATGAAAGTGAGCACAAAACCCTTCTTAAGCTAATACATTTCACAAAGACTTGACTAATATATTAATTACTTATGTTTGCTTATATGTAACTTGATTGTGTAGTAAACAATGAGTAATTTATCTTATTAATAAGGTGCAACTAGAATCATGTAGTGCCCTTAGTCTTTAGATCTATTTCCTCAGTTCAATGGAGTATATACTGAAACGAGTTCATCTTTTGGAAATATGAGAATTGTGGGAAGATGCTCATAGCATATAATTTTAAATATATGGAGTATGCGTGTTTGGTGTTGGTATAACCTGGCATCTAAAAGTTCTTTTTTAAAATCCATTGCGACCAATGGTCAAGTGACATGTAATAGAGAATGGATTAGACCATGTGCTAGTTTTTTGGGTTTAGACCCTATTTTCTTGGTGTCATGTCCTATGTACCCAGGGTAAACCTATGATATGTGGACCTACCTCTAAGAAATCAAATATATATGCAACCTTTATAAAATCTACCTTTGTTTTAACTCACTTTGAATTAGGTGTGGAGAGATATAATGGAGTCCGATAATATTTCTACCTTATAGGAGGCTAGTCTGAGTTTCACAACCAATAGCTTGTAGTTTGAGTGGTTCACCTCAAACTACCCACTGTTTAGTAAAATAAGAAACCAACTGTGTAGTATATATTCTCAGGCTTTACGAATGAATCACATTGGATGTGATCGTGTACTTTTACTTCCTAAAAGTATAATATATGTGATTCAAAACTTGTATATACGTATACATTTGGATGTGCATAAGTATTCACATTTGTATAATCTGCATTCTTGTTGACCTTTCTTCCCTATCAAAATATAAATAAACAATCTATTGTAAGTAATGTAAGTTATCAACTATTATATCACATATTGATGGGATTGGGGTCTCACCCCTATGATTTTCCACATCCTTTTAGATATGTTGAATTCATAAGGATGTGATAACTAATGATCAACAAGAAATAAAAAAGTTATATTCATAGTCATCTGTGTACTCTCAGAATTGGGAGGGAGTTTTATAGTTGTTGTGTTGCAAGACTTGGGGTTTGGGCATGTATGCCATGTAGTTGTGTATATGTGACATGCATACTCTTCTATATACATTTGTGAGTGAGGTCACCAATATTTAATGTGGTAAATCCTATGGATATGACTATATGAAAATGGCCTTTCTGCAACTTATTTGGTAATTTTAGTTTGGGGATTTTTATTCAATGTCTAACATATGCAAATATTTAGTAATGATGGTTGATTAGTGTTAATTGTAATTATTAGTAATTTTTATCTTGTGTGGTTGGTTCTCACAAGTTTTTATACCAGAGCCTAGGTTTCTGAGTCTATAGGGACAATAGAAGTTAGGATCAAAATGTTAACTAAGTGATGAACCTACACGAACAAGATGCATGCTATCTGAAGTATGTATTGGGTCCCATAGTAAGGTACCTAATCATTGAGGGAGAGCTATCGTGGGACTCTCTAATTATTCTCCTTTTAAGTACAAAGACCGAGTAATCAACTCAAAAATAACTATACAAGTAATAAGACAAGAACTAAAACTAATAATAATCAGACAAAAGCTGACAAGCGATGCAGAATATAGGTTAAAAATGTTAAATAAGAAGAATTTCAAAAATAGGTTTAATAAGTAATTTAAAGTACTAATATAATCACTTTCAAAGATAAAATCCATGTTTTAGCTCATAAAATATAAGAGTTTGATGATTCACGGGAGAGATATGATGAGTTTAAGGAGACATAAATTTAGTATGTGAAATTTTCATGGGAATCCTAAAGTGGTGTATAGACTATATGGATGATTCTTAGGAACACACAAACTAATTTGTTTAATGTAAGAAATACTATACACAAATATCAAATAAGAAGAGTAATTACCCAAGAATGAACAAAAATATTTTGTATATAACATGAATGAGTAAATAGAAAATGTGAGAATAAGAAAAGAGACATAAGAATGATAAATGTAATACTCAATAACAATGAATAATATCACTAGTTGGTAAGAAGGTGACAAGGAACCTAGATAAAAGAATGAATGATCTATACAAAGACTAAAAAATGAAATATGACTTACTCATCTATCACTAAAGAGGTGATTTTGCATTTTAATTTTTATAACAACCTCGATTTTATCTCTCATCCAATGAATATCCTTATAGACTGGAAGATTTTGAGTCACACCGTGCTCAATAAATGACTAGGATTTGATTAAATGTCACATTGAGCTTATCTGACTAATGCTGAGTATAATTAGACTTTTGAACATGAATTACAATTATTGAGTGCCCTCAACATCATCATTTGAATTTAAACTTTCTATATAAGAATATATGAAATTAGTAACTTAAAGGAGATAATTTCATGCAAATCAGAGTTACATTTTAAGAGATATGGTTTTTACAAGATTACTAAAGAAGCACAAATCAAAACCTTGGTTTTTATATTTACATGTCAATTTAGTAATACATGGGTGCTCCTCTCCAACAATGAGATAGAAAGGATTTGAAGTTTCAAATTGTCCATGTTATCAATCTGAGATGATTTTTTGGCCTATTGCAGCCCTCAGATAATAAAGCTAAGGATTCCGACCGAGATCCAATGGCTATGGATGGGGTCATCTTCCCCATATGCTCCCAAGGATAGGAGTAGGTGGCTAGAGGTGCACCTTGCGTCATCTAAACATGCCACCTTTGGTGGAATTGGCACTTCCTTTCACTCCATTTCTTATCCCTCCTTTGGTT
This sequence comes from Alisma plantago-aquatica, assembly GCA_963693085.1. NCBI lineage: Eukaryota > Viridiplantae > Streptophyta > Magnoliopsida > Alismatales > Alismataceae > Alisma > Alisma plantago-aquatica. Next base: position 192,174,832 of record OY856410.1, read on the forward strand.
CCCCTCCTTTTCATGCATTGGAACCTTCTTCTTCTTCTTCTTCTTTTATTCTTCCTCCATTTTTCATCACCACCACAAATGCCCTTTGGAGATTTCTTCTTGAGACAATGTCATAACAAATGGAGGGTTCCATCAGTTCTACAATGTCAATTTTGGCCAACGTGGCACCTCATCATTATTCTATAAGCCCTACTTCCCAATTTCCATCTTCCCAGTCCATGGCCGACACTACTCACATACCGATCCCAAGGAAGAAGACAACCTCGATGTTGTCGATATTCAATCATATGATGATTATACCTCTTTTTCACATCCTCTCTCGCACTCTCTCACTTCTGCCCTCATGGGACAACCCAATGACAACCCACTTGTGGTATTTTCTTCATTCACCTCTCTCTCTAAAATTCACAAAAAATGTCCCAATATTGTAAAAATGATAGAAAATCATCCTTCTATCCAAAAAGGATATATTATATATGATTCTTAATCTAGAGAATGAGATCTATCCAAAGTACAATTTATCAGGACCTAATTCAGCTCATAGATCCTATTATGATGAAAATGACATCTTTCTGATCTCCTTCACAAGTCTTGTGATATTTAACGCGCAACTATGGTCCTATATGTCTCAAATCATTATGTTTATCTAATATTAGTATGTTTTGACATCTAATGACCCACGATCCAACTTTTATCCCTTACATGTTCTTGAATAATGATTTACCTTGAATGTGACATATCTAGACCTTTTAATGGTGGATCATGAACTTTATCCTAAAAGTGACCTATAAATGACTAATAATGTATGCAACCCTAAATCAGTAATTGATTGATGAATGTTGTACCAGGATTCAAACTTGTTTATGCTTCTATGCAATTTCACTTGATGATGAGAAACAAACCACATAATGATATTGATGTAGATTTTAGATGTTGAATCTTGATCTTTGCTCAAATATTTATCTAATACTACTCCATTCTCTTACTTGACCTAAAAAATAGTACATGTTTATGATTTAAACACCAGGATGCCACATCTATCACTCTTGGGCACTGGTATAACTATTTGACCTAATGTTGACATGAAATATGGTCTTTATGCATGTTAGTAGTGTAAGGTGTAATCATATTCAACCTTGATCTACTAATGATCCATGCTACATAATTCATACAAATTATTATATTAATGATGTTTTTGGCACCTAATCCAAGTGGATCTCATCTACGCTCTAATGATTACTATCATGTTTGAAAATGACTTTGAATGTCTTAAAATGACAATGTTGATACTTATGTTCATTACCTTCCTAAAACCTTCTAATTGCTTCATTTAAGATCTTGTAACTCTAATAATGAATCCCTAATCTTAGTTGTGATGTGTCACCCTAGATTCTAGATCAAGCAATGATGAATGATGTTGTAACATCCCTTACCTGGTGGGTTAAGGCTTAATCCTAGAAGTTTTGCTTAAGTAAGTCTTTTATATTCTTGTCTTTATCTTTTGAAAAGTAATTAAGACTAAAGGAGAGCTTATGTTTCAATTTTGGTCCTATTTGAATAATGTTGAAACAATATTTTACATGTTTTGGACTAAAGTGCAATTTACCCAATTGAAGGGGTTACTTTGCAAATTTTACATGATAAATGTTCCTCAAGTGTTATAGCATCATAATAATGAGAATGATGCTGAGGTATGGCTTCCACAAGCCTAAGTTCCAAGAAGGAGCTTGTTTGAATAATGATTGTGCATTGAATGCTAGTTTTGGTGTTATTTGCAATTTACCCTAAACCTAGGGTTGGATATGTAAAATACCACCTCTATTATGTCCCTACTATTTCTTGGTATCATTTAGAGAAAATAAAAAGAATGGGGCATCTTGTTTGAATTATTTTTTAGGAGAGATAATCTTGATAATAAAATAATCAAGACTCAAGCATAATTGAAACCCTAATTTATTTTGTAGCAAAAATAAATATATTAATTGAAGTGCCCATCAGCTAAAAAGGCTGTAGTTGAAATCCTATTGTACAAGGACGTCCAAATGCCTTGAGTATCACCGAAATATCCTAAGTAGGTGCAAAAACCCACTCACATTTGTTAATTAAAAAGTAATGTCCACTAAAAATGGATAATAGTATTATAATGATTAAGGTGTTTAAGTGATTGCTTTTAATTCAAGGATAAATGAAAAGATTTTGAGGGAAAAGAAAGATGGCTTCGAAGGCAAGGAAGGGAGGGGGCATGTGGCAAGAAAGTGGATGGATTTTCTCCTACTTTCTCTCTCCTAGAAAATCAATTACATATATTCAATTTTCTCCTTACTTGAAAGGCTATTTTGCAAACCACTTTCTTTCCTTGCTTATGCTGACAGACAAGGAGCTTAGGAGTAGGAGTAAGACGTTCCCCAAGCTGAAGGTAAGCTCCATGATCATCTTCAACCCTGAATTGATGGTTGTAATCAGATTTCAACATTGTTTTTCTTCTCTCTTCTATCCAATGCTCAACCTTGCCTATCTTTTGCATCCAAGGAGTTGGAAATGAACCTTGGCTAGTTTAAGGATCTTCTTTCACCATTAGAGATGAGAATCTTGAAGCTTTGAAGATACTATGAAGGCGGTTTATATAACTTGAACCCATCAATGTTATTATTGATTTCAATTTCTCATCATATGTTGATTCTTTATTTGCTTCTTGAACAATTGATGAATTTTTCATATATATTACAGTAGTATTCAGAGGTCTGAAGCTTGATGATGATGACATCATCTTAGCACACACCTCAAGAAAAATTATAAGCAAATAGTTTCTTTTGGTTGGTCAAACGGTTTCAAACCGTTAGAGACCAAATGGTTTCAAACCGTTTGGTGACCAATCAATTTCAAAACTGATAGAGGTCAAATGGTTTCAAACCATTAGAGACCAAACAGTTTCAATGGATTCAAGGATCAATTGGTCTTATGACCTAATAACTTCAAACAATCAAATCCAATTGGTTACAAAACCCTAGAATCAAACTCAAATTGACTTCAAAACCCTAGATCAATCGATGTCAAACCCTAATTTAAGTTCAATCGATTTCACCTATGAATTGACGAAACGGTCCAAAACTGTTTGAGGACTAAACGGTCTCAAACCATTTGGGGAACTAAAGATCAAGACCGTTTGAAGGTCTAACGGTCTTCAAAACCATTTGGTGAGTAAAGCGTTCAAGACCGTTTGAAGGATTTTGAGATCAAGACCGTTTGATGGTCGAACAGTCTCAAACCGTTTGAGGTTTTAGACCAAGACCATTTAAGGTCTAACGGTCTTCAAACCATTTGATGAGCTAGAGGTCAAGACTGTTTAAGGTCTAACGGTCTTCAAACTGTTTAAGGATGTTGAGACCAAGACCGTTTAAGGTATAACGATCTTCAAAACCATTTGAAGGATTGGACCAAGACCGTTTGAAGGTCTAAACGGTCCCAAACCATTTGGAGGTTTGGTTCAAGACCGTTTGAAGGTTCGATTGGTCCAAGACCGTTTGAAGGGTCAATTGGTCCAAGACCGTTTGAAGGTCTAATTTATTCACACTATGTAAGTAATAATAACCCCTTAAGTGGTCGAAGAGTATCTCAAGGGTGATTTCAATGAAAGTATCCCTAAAGTACTTACATGATTAGTATAATTAGAGTGATTAACACTTGATGCCTATGAAAGCAATAAATTCAATACACCATGTTAAGCATAGGTGTATGTACTTAGTGAAAGGTTAAGTCAACCTAATAAGGTATGATTGTGATGTGTGTTCCTAGTACATGGAACAATGATAAGTAGGATTTAATACTTAAATAATGCTATGTTCTCCAAGATATGTGGAAGCATTGATTTAGGGTTTGGATTAATGAGGTAATCATAAAACCCTAATCAATGGAGAATGAGGAACCCTAACCCTAATATAGGGTGATGTTATGTGAAAACCTAATATAGGGTGATGTTATGTGAAAATCCTAATGTAGGGTGATGTTATGTGAAACCCTAATATAGGGTGAGGTTATGTGAAACCCTAATTTATAAAGATGTGAAACCCTAATATAGGGTGATGTTATGTGAAACTATAATATAGGGTGAGGTTATGTGAAACCCTAATTGATAAAGATGTGAAACCCTAATATAGGGTGATGTTATGTGAAACCCTAATATAGGGTGAGGATATGTGAAACCCTAATTGATAAATATGTGAAACCCTAATATAGGGTGATGTTATGTGAAACCCTAATATAAGGTGATGTTATGTGAAACCCTAATTGACAAAAAAATGGGAAACCCTAAGCCTAATGAGGGAATAGTGATGTTATCTTTGTACTGCATAATGTTGATATATAATTGATATGGTTGTTATCCAGTATACTAACCATGCAGGTATCATGAGATGATGAGCATAACCAGGTATGAGATATAATGTTAATGGGCCTTGTGAGCCATTATTTTGTTTTTTGCCTAATGAGAGGTGACAAGAAGTTGAATATGCTTGGTGATCTATTTGAGATGCTTGTGTAACAAGTATCCTGAATACCTTGGTCAGATGACCTGAAGGTAATAGTTACCTGATAAGTGGTAACCATGTTCACTGATGAACTAAGGGTTTGAATACCCAGATCTAGTAAACATGATGATGATATTTTTAAGGGATGTGAATTCCCAGTAATGAGATAAGGGATTGAGATCCCAATGTCCTATAAAGCTTTGAAAAGCATTTGATGGATGTATTACATGTTTCTTTGTAGCATTTTTCATAATAATTCTTGTTTGAAAACTTGACTGGTGCTAAAAGAATATGGTAATGTACTTAAATAATCAAGTGGAATATTATCATGTAGAGCCCTGGCCATAGATCCATCATCGTCAGTAGCTGGTGATGGTTGAATGAGTTTTCCTGCTAGTTAATCTGGAGCATATATTGTTGAATATGTGGGGTTTCTCCTAGCCAAAAATAGTAGAATTAGAGTGCAACGAATCACAAAAAATTTGGCCTTTATTGAAGAACATTTGTGAGGAACCGAAAACCGTGAATAATGATGTCTATTTGTGAGGGATCATCCTTCAAACATGGGACCAAATCCCTCAACCGTGTTTTTTACATCCTTAGACCTTTTATGTGAACACTAATCCCTCACAAATACAATACTCACTAATCACCCCGTGAAAAATGCCATGCCAAATATTTACCTCCATCTCATAACCCTTCCCTTCATTCTAAAACACAACATTTGCAAATCTAAAATAAAAAAAAGATAAACCCTCCCCTCTCACGCCGTGCACATCTCCCTCCCGCACCGTGTGTGTCCTGTTTCATTTTGGAGAGGGTCGCGGTGGAGAGGTTGTTCCGATCCTCTGCCTAGCCAATCGCGGTTGTTCCGTTCCTTCCTCACCCTAGCCACCGACGCCCCCAACACCTCTACGGTCACCGCCGATAGGTGCCCTCGCCTCCATTGTGCCGACAGCTGCCCCCAACTCCACTACGGTCGCCGCCGACAGGTTCTTGTTTTCATCTATTTCCATTTCTTTCTTAGTTCCTTCAACCTCTGGATGTCCATCATAGAAAAGACCCAGATAACTACCATTTGATAGTTTCTCTAGACTAGTCTACTTAGTAGACCACACACAAAACATTAGTCGTTCCCTCAAAGGTTTCTTTTGCTGCTTCTTTTTGGCATTGTCTGTTCCTTTACAATTATCCATGGTAGAGCGCTCACTATCAACCATTCCGAAAATTCTGATTTACGACTCCATAAGTCAAATAATCATCCTACTAGGCTCAAGAAAATTATAATCTCAAGTTATGTCACAAATTATGATATCATTTTAGTTCTTAGATTATGAAAAATCCTTCCAATAGGAAGATGCAATCATAAATCTTTAACCCTGTGGCCCTGCCCTTGTGCAAACATAGAATGCAAACACAAAAACTAAGAAGCTAGTAGCAATAGGTATATCAATTCCCTACCCTATGCGTCCTTTCTCATTATGTCTAACACATGCACATACCCGACATCTTTATATTATTGATAATGTCTTGAAAAATAAGTCTAACAAGATCCATTAGTATTAATTTAAGCCATGTGACATATAATGGTAGCAAATATGTGCAGATACTTTGCATGGCATACCTCTTGCACTAATATGGTTAGATGCACCATTAGCTATGAATCGGATAACACTAAAGGCCAATCTTTCAGGAGAATGAGATACAAAATAGAAAAACATAGGCACTACTTTGACTACATAATGATCTCTAGAACGTGGTCCCTTTAGGGCTATGAACCAACAAACTAGTGTGAGGTTTTGCCATTTTTTCAGCAAAGCAAACAGGGTCGTACAACCAGAGAATTACCAACACTCTTTCATAAAGCTAATTTGAGCATACACCTCCTTCACCTCATTTAGAAGGGGCATCCTGACTTTTTCACTGCTAATTGGTTTATAGTTCGGACTGAAATTTCCAACAGTTTGCTGATATTATAGAAAGCAGGAAGCACAAGGTGGGTGGACAAGATGGCCACATCATCGTCATACAAGCAATTTTTTCAAAAAGCAGATGATTAATTATTGATATATTTTCATATATGTTTATCTTTATTGCACATGATCTCCTGTTCTTTGTGCATGTCATCTCTTTCTTTTCCTTTCTCCTCAATTTCTACAGTCATTCTCCCTATTGTTTACATCATTTCACACTGGCTGAGGAGGACTTGTTGCATAAGTTTAGGAAGTGATGTCATTCTTTCTTCTATATATTGTACCTGTGTTGTTAGTGTGAGTAGGCTGGAAGTGATAAGCATATTATTACAAGAGGGATGGTGCATTTGTGCATAAAAAGTGTCAGATCGACATCCCAATTTTTTTCCCAAGGTTGGTGGGCATTGTTGGTATTATCTCAAAGATGTTGTTGCTACATCAACTATTTTTTCATAAGTCAATGGTAGTAGTTACGTGCTTGCTGCTTCTTCTTGTCTGGGATGGGTTGGTTGATTCTATTGTGCTGGCGGTGAGGGTACTTTTTGTGCCCTGTTTAGCTCTTTTTCTATTGTTTGTTTGTCCTTAATGGCTCAGATTGATCATCTTCCCTTTCAACTATTATCTTAGGCAATATATATTTTCCTATGGGGGTTGGGGTGGGTAGCCCAGGATTCCATGATGGCGTGCTAGCTCTTCCTTGACCTTTTTTATGTTTTGATGTTCATTTGTGGGGGGCACCTAGTTGGTCACCCATTTCTAAAATGGGTACTCCCGATGTTGTATTAGTGACTATGGGGGGCGATAGAGGGACACTGAATCCTTCATCATCTTGCGTTGATGCTCATTTTGTCAATGGTGGCTCTCCTGCAACTTCTTCTTCTGCTTGTGCTTGAGGTAATTGGAGTACTAGTGCTTTTAATGTGTCTTTGTGAGGTTTTATTTCCAGTTTCTTCCTCTTCTCTGACCTTGTTTTCTCAATTTCATGCACCTATTATTCATCTTGTGGGATGGTAGTTGGTGACTATGGGTCTTTAGGTCTTTGGATAGCACTAAAGTGCATTTTGTATATTTCATCCATGCTTGACCATAGTTTTTATGCATCATAATAGTGCATCTCTAGAAGGGGGAGCAACATCTTAGAGTTAGCCTGCTTGTAGAAGAATTTTTTGCCTTTCTATGCCAATATTCTATTTGTCATTTAAATTTTGATATCGATCTTTGTGTACCCCTCGGTTGACTCATATCTTCTTAATTGCTCGATGTCTAAGAAGTAGGCTGCAACGAGTGTTACCTGGCCTCCCATACAAAAGTCTTTCATCTACTTGAATTTTAGACCAACTATCACAAATAATCTTTCAATGTACAACCTTCCTATGTGTGCCAACTTTTTATTTAACATGGACCAAATGAGAAAGTGGTCCCACTTAGATACTCATACTGATTGTCACCGTGCATAGACTGTGTTTCCACGATCTTCAAAATCACTCTTACAAAACAAGAGGTGATTAGGGAAGACATCATGGGGAAGTTCATGTCTTCCCTAGTCAACGTTTCCCATGTTTTGTGGTTGTTGAATCCAACTGCATTCTTCTCATTGGGAGCAGTTGCGCATGCTTGGGCTTCATCTTAGGTGCTAGTGAATATCATGTTCAGAATAGCCTTTATTACATAATAGTCTTTGCCTCCAATCTATTTTCTTTCTCTGTATCAACAAGTATCTTTTCGAGTGAGGAGATGAATTCTACAGTCAGATTTGTCAGTGAGCATTGCGTTTTCATACATGTAATGTGCAAATTTACTGTTGTTAGGAACTCCATAACTCTATCATAGAGTCCCAACTTTCTGAAGTCTTGGTTGTTGATGTATCATGTTGGTTTGAAGTTCTTTATCCTCATGAATAGCTCATACTAGGATTTATGTACCAGGTCCCTTAGTTTGAACATCACATTTTGTTCCTTGTAGTTGCACTCTTTCGTGCTGCAGATGAGTTGGGCATCATGCTTGTCTCCAGATGATGAGCATGGGACCTTGTTTTTACTATCACCTTTTTATTTTTAGTTGTAGGTGCATCAAGTCATCATGCTTTTTGCTTCCTTTTTAGTGTTGTTACATATTCATACGGTAAGTATTCACAAGTGTTTATCGCATCACTGCCTTGTGACTGCACTTCATCCTCAGAGACTTCTCCCCTAAGAAAGATTTCATATTTTTCATTATGGAGCTGAAGAGGAGTCTTCTTCTCTTATGCATGTTTGGATGGTCTTGTAGCATTTTGTTGATTGTCTCTAATTTTTCTTAGATCCCCTTCAATGATGTTGCTTGCATGTGCAAAGAGTCTTCAGTAGATGATGACATCCTACAATTTGAGTAGAATTTGTTTGTCATGCCATGAATAATTTCTTAGTTTTTAATAGCTACACGTGAGTTGTACATAAGTGGTACTCTACAATGGTTGTAGCGAATGACACACATAAGGGAGGTGTAGCGATCACTATGTCTAATTTACAAGTATCAGTTGAAATGGAGGGTAGCAGACTATTAGTGGTTGATATGGGAGTTTTAAAGGCAAGCGGTCACCATAAAATATGAAGAACAAATTTACTCTAAATCAGACCTATATTAGGTTACTCGATTATTTATATATATATAATCAAGGAATATAAATACCTAGATAGACTGAAAGGAATATAATCAATATACTATTTGAATTGCATATATATATATATATATATTTCTTGTAATGTGTGCTTAACTTATTATATATTTTCCTTCATGTAGATGTATTTTCTAATAGATCGGAGTTGGATGTATATTGGGAATAGAGTGCGAAGTGATGTATTCAAGGCAGGGTTACGAAAGTTCATTGAGTTTGATCTTATCCATCAGAGACCAACTGGACAGGGGAAATTAATATGTCCTTGGAAGGTATGTTTGAAAAGATACCTTAAAACAGAGGAGGAGGTATTCTCACATGTATTACAAAAAGGATTTGTGCATAGCTATGATGATTGCACGTTTCATGGGGAGGTGATTGGTAGGAGCAATCCTGTTGTGGCACCAAACATGCCTAGCACCGACAATATATATGCATCAGATGCTGGAGGATTTGTTTGGTATGGGTGACACAACAAATGACCACTCTACTGAAGCTACAGAGGAACCTGCAAATGTGGATGCACAAAGATTTTACAATCTACTAAAAGAGGCGGATCAACCACTCTATAGAGGTTTCACAAGTCATTCTAAGCTATCGTATTTGGTTGCCTTGCTATTTCTAAAGGAGGAATCTGGATGGTCCAACGATTCTTTCACAAAGTTGTTACAGTTCATTATTTCAGGATTTCCAGAAGAAAATTGTCTATTCCTAGAGGCGTACTATGAAGCAAATGCGATCATGAAGGATTTATGACTTTATTATTCTACTATAGATGTATGTACAAATAATTGCATGCTTTTTCGCAAAGATGCAACTTCAAAAGAAAATTGTGATACTTGTGGTACTTCAAGATGGAATGAAAAGCAATACAAAACAAAAGGGAAAGAAGGTAGCTGCTAAGTTCATGTATCACTTCCCTTTGATACCTCGGTTAGAGAGGCTCTATATGTCTTCATCTATTGCTAAATATATGATTTGGCCATCTGAAGGAAAAGGCAAGGATGGTCGTATTCATCATCCTTTAGACACACCAGAATGGTTGTCTATTGATGACAGGTATCCAAACTTTGTTGCTGAACCACACAATATTAGATTGGCATTAGCAACAGATGGATTTAATGCATTTGGAAATATGCGTGCATCACATAGCATCTGGCCTGTGTTGGTGACACCTCTCAATCTTCCGCCTTGGCTTCTTATGAAAGAACAATTTATTATGATGTCCCTATTAATCCCAGGTCCACATATGGTTGGAAATGACCTTGATGTATACTTGGAGCCATTAATTGAGGAGCTGCAACTACTTTGGGAGTTTGGAGTCAAAGTTTATGATGCATATAGCAAAAGGAATTTCACTATGCGTGCAATGATTTTATGGACCATTAACAATTTTCCAGCATATGGTGACTTATCTGGTTGGAGCACTAAAGGTAAGAAAGATTTGGGATGTCCTTGTTGTAATGTGGAGACTGTATCAAAATGGTTAAAGTTTGGGAAAAAGCAATGCTATGGTTTCCATCGACATTTTCTTCCAATGAATCATCCATATAGACGTGATAGGAAAAATTTTGATGGTGAAAAAGATTTTCTACTTCCACATAAGCCACTATCTGGAGAAGATATACTGAGGCAATTTGATGGATATGAAAATATCAGATTTGGAAAAATGAATGAGCGCAAGAGGCTTGGAGATCAAATTCAACCATTACCTCCTGGTTGGAATAAGATAAGCATCTTTTTTTAGCTACCTTATTGGAAGTATTTATCTTTTAGAAACAATCTGGATGTGATGCACATAGAAAAGAATGTGTGTGAGAATATTTTAAACACATTATTGGATGATTCTAAGAAAAGTAAAGACAACTTACAAGCTCGTCAAGATATGAAGAAAATGTGCAGTTGAAGAGATTTATGGCCAATAGATGCAGGTGACTGCTATTACTTGCCTCCAGCATCTTACACCATGAATAATGCACAGAAAGATAAGTTCCTATATGTGTTAGAAAAGTTGAAAGTTCCTGATGTCTATTCTTCTAACATATCTAGGTGTGTTAGCAAATCTGATAGAAAACTTGTTGGGCTGAAAAGTCATGATTGCCATGCTCTTATGCATCAACTTCTACCTGTTGCCTTGAGACATTGCATAAGCTTAGATGTGTACAAGCCTATTGCTAATTTGTGCTCATTTTTCAACAAGCTTTGCACTAACATTATTGATGTGGAGGAATTCAAAGAATTGGAACAAGAAATTGCTGTCACTCTTTGCCAGTTGGAGAGAATCTTCCCTCCTTTCTTCACCATCATGATGCATTTGCCCATTCATTTAGCTTATGAAGCCAGGTAAGCCGGATCTGTCCGAACTAGGTGGATTAACCCAATAGAGAGATACTTGAAGAAATTGAATAAGTATGTAAGAAACAAAGCTAAACCGGCTGGTTGTATTGCTAGTGGCTATTTAGCTGAAGAATGTTTGACATTTTGTGCTAGGTACTTGCATAATTTTGAGACAAAACTCAACCACACTCCTCATAATGTTGATGGATCTCCAATTAGAGTTGGAGTGTCAAGAAATTTCGACATCCACACTTTGGAACAAGCCCATCGTTATGTCCTTTTCAATAAAGAGGAATTGGATGTTTACAGAATGTAAGATTTAATTACGTCATAAAATTCATGCTGATATTTGTATATTTGTTGTACATTAATTTAGACACTTCTTATAAAGAAGTGAACACATGTGTATTGTTCAAGATATGGAGCCCAACATTGCCCCACGGACCCTAGAAACAAAACATGAAAAGGAGTTTTCTAAGTGGTTGAAAGAGCATGTAAGTCTCAAACATAAATATTGTTGTCACTTTTAATGTTCAAGTCAGTGTAGATTACATTAATGTTTTACTTTTTTATGAAGGTAATGCAAATGTGAGAGATTAGGCCAAACAGTATTAGCGATGATTTGAGATGGTTATCCCAAGGCCCTTGTGCTGAGGGAATGTCTTATGAAGGATTTTCGGTCAATGGATATCGTTTCCGTTCAAAGCACATTGAAAGTACATGTACTACACAAAATAGTGGAGTGTATTTGTGTGCTGACACTTCAAGTTATTTAAGTGGTAGAGATCGAAATCCTATAAATGCTGAAGTCACGTACTTTGGCTACTTAGAGGAGGTTATTGAGCTAACTTATGGTCCAGGAATCAAAGTTACATTGTTCAGATGTTCTTGGTATGATGAAAGCACTTCTAATGGGTTGTGAATTGATGAATATGGGTTCACACAAATCAACACTTCAAGGATAAAAAAAAGGAGGAACCCATTATCCTGGCTTCTCAAGCATTGCAATGATTTTATGTGAAGGATCCTAATGTTGATGATCGGTGCACAGTGCTAAAGCATCCTCATAATGATTATTCTGAAGTACCTCTTATTGAGAATTGTTTGACTGGTTTACAATCTGAAGCTATTGATGGTGGTGTAACTAGTGATGTGTCTTGGACGAGGAGTGACACTGAGGGATCTTTTGTTGATAGAACTAAAAAAAAGAATGATGGGGCTAATGTTTAGTTCATTAATCTGTCTATTTTCATCAAATTATTTTGTTTGCAAGTCCAGAATAATTTATTTGGGGAATATGTTCTATTGCATTTGTTGGCAAACTGTTACTATATGGCATATTCTTTGCAATTTATTTAGTCTTGTTTCATATACCAACAAGTAGGATATCATTATTATTTTTTGGGATATGAAACCAAGGTACTCTACAATTTATATGTTTTTCAAATGTTGAATATTCATATGTTGGTGTCTCATATTCTCTGCAATTTATTTGTTTTTCAAATGTAGCTACTACTTTTGTTACTAACATTTCTGCACTAATAATCTAATTTTTTTCTTGTCAGTTGAAGGATGGCAGGAAGAAGAATCACTAGATCTAGTTGTAACAACACACCCAGTCAACCTAATGCTGTCCCTCCATCCACAATTATAGAAAATTGTGAGGATGAACCTACTCTACTGTCCAACAATATTGAAAATGATGTAACAGTTGAAGAAAATGTTGAGGATGAATAGGAGAATAGGAAGTATGGACGTGGGCCTGCAAGTGAGCAAAGCCTACTTCCTATGCAAGGGGAGCCACGTCACAAGGTCCAATGGGATTATGAAGGAAATTCTATTGGGGAGAATGGTGCCAAATTGAATCCTTATTGTCATATGCTATCAAGGAAAATACACATATGGCATCTAGACTTGAAGTGGAACGAACAACCACAACAAGCTTTTGCAGATAGAAAATCATTTATTGAGGTAATCTTTCTCATAAAAAGACCAACAAATTGTATGATTGTTATATCTAAAGTAATATTTTCTATGTTTTTGTAGAAATACTTCGATTTAGGCAGTCACCCTAATGCATGGAATCACATTGATGAACACATTAGCAAAGGGATATCGGTGCGGAGGGCACATGTAAAGAAAGGTTACTATGAAAAGTACAAGATTGAACCAGAATTGATGATGAAGAAAGTTGAGAAAAATGCTTCCATAGATATGGACCAGTTTAAAAATCTTGTTAAAGAATGGGGAACCGAGAAGTCTAAGGTATAATGGTTTCATATAACTTGCATGTATACCTATCTACTTTTTCTAATTATATGTTTCTTATGGTTTAGAAATTTTTTGAGATCAACAAGGCAAACAGAGCAAATAAAGTGATGGATCATACCACAGGATCAAAGCCATGGAGTTGTTATCAGGCAGAAATGGTATTAATAATGGACACTTGTCTTTCTTAAAAGGAGTTGAACTTAGAACATGGACAATTATTATGTTATCTATCATGTGTAGGTCAGTGAAGATCAACCCTTTGTGCCTCTTAACAAATTTTTGGAAAAAGTTTACGAGAAAAGCCCACAAGTGGTTAGAAAATTGATATTTGATTTCCTATGATGTCTACAAAGCTACATATGCTTAGATATCTGAATTTAAGCTTTCCTTTAATGATGCTTTCTAATTACAACTTGAAATCTCTAATATTGTGGAAAACCAAGTAGCAAACCAAGAAGAAATAGATCCTAGAAGTGTTGATAATCTAACACGTGATGCTTATTTGCAAGTTTGAAATCCTTCCAAAAAGGCTAGGATCCGAGGTGTTGGAATTGGGCACAAAGAGATAGGACATAGGGGAAAAGTTGCCCGTATAAGATATGAAATGCTTCTTGAGGAAAGAAATGCAAAGGATGTATGTTGGATTATAACTAAACTTGAACTATTAGTTACAACTAGTCTATTAGATTGATGTTTGTAATTTGTTTTCTATTTCAGGATAAACTTAAGGAACTTGAAGAAATAGTAAATGGATTGAAGAACTCCGTCTCCCAAATAATGACTTGGTAAAATCAATCATAGATAACTTAGATTCAGTTGTCTATGTCAATGTAATGTATAATTTTTTTTTGACATTGTTGATCTATTTGTTATAGGATGGCGGTATTAATGTTGATTGTGCAGGTGAATACCCCAATCAGAATACTGCAAGTGTCTTACACATGAAAAGTGGCACAAATAGGTTGGGTGTGGGTTCTTTTCACATCCAAGACAATACAAGTAGTGGTGCATATGTAGGCATGTTTCCCAGGAAAAATAATTCAAGCGGGGATGGCTTAGGAAGACTTACTAGACAAAGCAATTCAAGGGAGACTGGAGTAGGCATGCTTTCCATACAAGGCATTTGAAGGGAGAATGGAGTAGGCAGGCTTTCCATACAAGGCAATGGACATCCACTAAGCTTTCAGCCACATGTACCTCATAACAACTATACATTATTTTCAATATTCATACATATAAGAATATTAACATGTACACTTTATTAAAGGCTGCAGTTGAAAGTTGGTGCCCTACTTCTGGTAATAATCGACAAAGTCATCCTCAAATGAAGAGCACACCAAGCACATCTTCATCAGTGTCTTTCACACCAAGAACTCAGTGTTTAAATCAGGTATTCAATACATGCTTGATTAAACTTCTAGGGTATCCATCCATATATCTTGTACTTATACCAAATCTGATATATAAGGCCAAATCAAATATATAAGGCACGAATCTACTTAATGGTTAATGCCTCGGGCCAGTCAGTATCCAAACCAAAGACATGTATCTTCTTCTCAAGAAGTGTGGATAGGTCCACAAGAAGGCAGGTGTTGTTGTTCTTGAAAACTTTCTAGGGAGTCTAATTGTTCTAAGAAAGGGTGTAATTTCCAACAACTCCCTTGTTGGATGCTTCCCTTCTCCATATCTAAATTTGTTTCTGAGGCAGCCTATTTTTTATCTTTTCTAGAAATTATTTGAATATTTCCCTCCTAGGGACAACTTTGCAGATCTTGTATTTTACCTTTCTTTTTGTTGTTGGTTTGGTACTTTCTCTACTTTAGTCTTGTCTTGCCCGAGACACAATTGTGCTAGTATCAACCTTGGACCACCACATAGGTGTGTTGGATCCATATATATAATATCATTGTTAGATAAAGTGAACTTGTCATATTCATAATTTCTCATATCTAGGAGAGGTAGTAGGTTATTCATTCCTGCAAAACCTCTAATGTTACTTTTCTCCCTTTTTGGTGATTACATATGTGGAGGTATTTTAGGTCAATAAATATAAATGCCCTACTCTCCATAAAGTTCTTCAGGAGCTGAGTGTACTTGAGATGGAATGATATCACTATTATCTTCCATACCATGCATAATTCCTTCCAACCATCAGGGATTACCCAATATTAACAAGTTTCTTATCCAGTATGCTTTTAATAATAGATAGCTCTGCTCTACTCATATTTCTTGGCAGCCACTTGGCAGCCACTGTTGTTGTTGAACTATCTCACTTCTTTGTCATGGTTCACTTTGTTAGACATGACTACATGTTCTTCTATCCCACACAAAATCTTGTTTAAAATTTGTTCTATTAAAATCCAATCTTTAGTGAACATGTGGACAAACAGTTTGAGTGCTCCTCTAGCCCATTCTTTTTCATTTTTCTGTATTGGGAGGTTCTTTAATGATGTCATAAACTCCATCTTAAGTTAGGTATAAGACTATTGGTGTTAAGTGCAAGGGATGAGGAGACGGGATCCTCTTACAATATTCTCAACCCCATATGTTATCCCCAAATTCTTTATAGTTTTGCTACACGTGTATCTTGTTGCTCTTTAAGACTGACTTTGCATGAACAAGTCATATTTGAACTGCTGCTCTTTATTTCTAGGCTCAAACTTGTTTCTCAGCTTCCAGATTGATACTTTGGTTGAAGTTTGTTCATTTGAGGTCAGAAAAGTTGATATATTCTTTTGTAGACTTAGTAGGGGCTGCTGGTTCACTTGTTGTTTCTACTGGAATCTATGACAATTCATCTGCTGGTTCACTTGTTGTCTTTTGATATATTCATTTGTAGACTTAGTAGGGGCTGCTGGTTCAAAGTCATTGCAATCTTTTTGGGGACATGTTGTACCCCTCAGCCATCCAGGCTTGTGCACACCCTACAAGGGTGGTGAAGAGACTCTAGGATTTAAGTTTAGGTGGAGGATGAGGAGGGGCAACACAAAACTGAATAAGGTACTACAGAGTTAAGATTAGGTGGAGGATGAACTCTACTACTGCTGCTGCTAATGTTTGCTTCGAATAAGGTACTGCAGATTGACCAAGAAGTTGATGAAGTTACTAGATTATGTGGCAATAGTATGTGTGTGTTGGGGGGGTATGCTTTTGTAGATACAAAAGTTAACTTTTGGCTGCAAACTTTTGGTGGATACAAATTATGAACAAGCCCAAATCCTTAAAACAAAATTTGTTAAAAAGTTGACAGAACAAAATTGCAGCTGGATATCAGCTTCTTTAGGGACTAGGATATCAGCTTCTTTAGGTTGTATCCCACTGAGTTTTTTTAATTATGTACTATTTACTAAGTTCAATCATAATTTTAGTTTACGGGTGCATGTTGTTGCTATGTTGGTTCACTTACATTTATCTCTACGTCGCACTCACTCTGATTTCTTTTTGTATTTATATTGATAGGGTAGAATTACTTTTAATGATGGATTTCGACGAACAATGCACCTTGCAGTAGACCAAAACGGAAATATAAGGGTAAGTTGTTTGTTGTACTATGATTTATGTATAAACTTTAAATTCTATTAATATAATGATTTGTCATTTTTCGGAGAAGAATATTCAAGTACCTAACAGTATGAGGCCTGGCATTGATGAAGAGCACCACACCATTTGAAGGAATATGGAGACATTATAGATCTTAAGAGTTTCTAGCATGATATGTCGATTGTCATCAATCTCAAATTTTAGAACCATATGTTATATCAACGTTGAGCACGCAATGTATGGATAATATTTTGCTTCAATAAAAAAAATAGGTTTGAGGTGATTTAACATTTTTATGTGTCATTTTGGTTTTGAATCTTCTTATGATTTCATGTGAATTAGTATAAAAATATTTCTTGAGGTTATGTATACAAAGTTTTCATTTAAAATTTGATATTCACTATAGTAACAATTAATTAACATTTAATAAATCATTCAATAATCAATAACCAAATCATTTACAGTAGTCCCTCATAAATATATTGATGAAAGTCTAGATTGACCATCAAAATTGCATTGATGACGACCACATAGCCCCTCAAAAATAATATTAATGAAGACATTATCCCTTCAAAAATATATTCTCCAGGACCATCAAGTCCCTCAAAAATGTATTTATGAGAACTAAACATGCCCTCAATAATGTTATTATGAAGGCTAAATAGTCCCTCAAAAATGTATATATGAAGGCTAAATAGTCCCTAAAAAATGTATTTATGAAGGCTAAATAGTCCCTCAATATAACATTCTTGAGGGTCAGTTGGTCTGTGACAATTGTATTCATGAGGGCCACTGGTATTTGTCACGTGAGTTCTCTTCATGGACCATTTGTGAGGGCCAGACTCACAACCGTCCCTATTTGTGAGGGCCTGTAGAGAGGGGTTTGTGATAGGACTCACTCGTGAATAATGGCCCAATCTTTACTAGTAAAATTTGATTGTAGTCTCAAGATATGATTAAGAGCATGATGAATAGGCCCATGGCTCAGTGTGATGGAGCATGAATGTGTTCATGGCTCAGGGAGCACAGTGAATTGGCCTGTGGCTCAGATTTACTAGCACCGGGACCTGTACCAAGGCGGGCTAGAGAATGGGTAGCCTATAAGAGCTAACCCTGTGACTGAGATCACTTAAGTAAGAGACTACGATCCATCTTGTGGTCTCGCACTGACCGAGACAAATGAGATCGAGGAGTCTGACTCTTCCTTTGATCTTGTATGGCACCCTCTTTGGGTTTCACAACTGAAGGTTGGATTTGAGTGGTATGGCTCACTTCCTCAGGGCATAAGAATGATTGTAAAATGTAATCATCCATGTAGCGTATTTGTTTAAGGATGAAATATAGAAATCATTGGTTGATGTTACATTTCTTATTATATCCTAAATGGATAGATGTTATACATGTTCTTCATATTCCTTATTAAAATGGATATATGATTTACTACTTTATCATTCATAGTTGTAATGCTTTATGAGATGATATTGCTCAATCCTGCTGTTCAATAGAGATTCCTCTACTCAGTTTATTACTATTTACTTGCAATAATAATGTTTTTGGTGGAGAGTTATATCTCTTGCTGGGAGAATTTCAATTGTCTCACCCCCGTGGGATCCAACTTTTTTTTAGGTGGACGAGGACGAGGAGGTAGAAACCATACACCATGGGAAAGACAGCAGCATCAGGGATGATATCTCATGTGGAGATACTGACTCTCGTGTTTTGTAAATATGAGTCCTATGTGTCGTCTCTGTACTCTCAGTTCCTAGGAGTCCGTAGTTGGTTCTTTTATGATCGATATGAGATTTTGACATTGAACGCCTAGAGGTTTTATGTTGCTTATGTGTAGATTTAACAGAGCAACTGTTGTATGTAATCCTCGAGAAGAGAAGGTACATGGTATGTACTTTGTGAACTAGAATGTATATATATAATGCTTTGCTTCTTGTTATCAGAGTTTCCTGGAAATGGATCTCTTAGAAAAAGGTTTTAAGTTTTAGTGATTTTCAGTAATCCGCTGCTAATGTTTTCTTCCGCATTAATCATTATTCGATTTGGGGTATGTCATCACAAGTTTAGTGGTATCATAGCTCTAGGTTCGCTGAGTCTATAGAGACATAGGATTAAAGTCATTGAGTCTGTTCTAGTGTCTTTCAGTTTATCTGATAGTGACTTCTGCTCTCAGGAGAAGAAGTAAAGCTTGAAGATGGTTGGATCACACGAAGGACATGTTGCTAAAAGCAGTGTTGCTGTACCAGGAGGAGGTGCATGGGATCAGGCTAGAGAAGAACTAGCATCTGAACATCCCCAGCTTGACCAAGCTACACTCGAAAACCTAGCTTTCCATGCTCTGTTTGGGCAGTTCATGGCGACTATGCCACATATGGCAGATAGGATACCACCACCTGCACCTAGGGCACTAGCTCACAATGAGGGACATGGAGATGGCAAGACTTTTGAACGACTTCGTCGAGTAGGAACCACTGAATATGCTGGTACAACTGACCCAACAGATGCAGACTTGTGGCTGACTGAGCTGGAGAATGCCTTCAGAATTCTTAATATCCCAGAAGCTGAGAAGGTTAGGCATGCAATGTACATGTTGAAGGGGAGTGTTGGCCATTGGTGGGCCATAGAAGAAGGTAAAAGGCCAGGTGTTGAAGTAAGATGGGAAGAGTTCTGACGAGAGTTTGTTAGTAGATATTTTCCCAAGATTTACCTAGATGACAAAATCTCTCAGTTTGAGCAGATAAGGAAAGGACCGATGAACATTAGTGAGTATGAAGCTAAGTATATGGATCTTCTACGATTCTGTTCACACATGGCTGCTACAGATGAGGAGAGGATTCAACATTTTGAGAAGGGTTTGAACACTGATTTGACCACACCTATATCTGCTCTAGAGAATAGGGAGAGGTTTGATACCTTTGTGGAGTCAGTTAGGATGATAGAAAGGTCTGTGACTGAGAAGCGTCAGGCTAATAGTAAGAAAGTATATACCCAGTTCCTAGGATAGAGGTATGAAAGTTTTAAGAAACCAAGGTTTTCTGCACCAACAACACCACCAAGGTTTAATATTATGACATAGTGGACATCCCGTAAGGGTAGAGGCCGTAGTATACCACCAGAAGGAGCTCACAGATCAGCATCAATGTCAGTAACATGACCGTCTAGACCACAACGGGAGAACATAGTTTGTTATAAATGTGGAAAGATGGGACATCTGATGAAAGACTATCTAGTTAGAGATGTGAGTGTAACCCAACCACCGAGGAAGAGTCAACAAGGCTCTCAGAGGTGATAGTTTAGCAGTGGAACTTGAGGACGTGGACAGGCGTCCCAAGCTGGCTCATCTACATCCAACAACAGGGTGAGTGGTCGACAACCAGCAATGATAAGATTTTATGCTATGAATCATCCAGAAGTAGTGGTCAACCCACGAGTCATGACAGGTCAGATGGAATTATTTCATTCTAATATGTCTTCATCATGCTTTGTATCTGTTTTGATTGATCCGAGTGATATACATTCCTTTATCACTCGGGAAGTGATTCATGACTGCAATATGACTGTTAGTCATAGAGCAGATAATATGTTATTAGAAACTCCATTAGTTGGATCTGTAGTGTTGCAGGACGTGTGTTCTCCCTGTGTTCTTTCGTTTTTAGAACATAACATTCAGGTGGATCTTATACCACTTGAGATGCACGAGTTTGACATAATCCTCGGGATGGACATCCTAGAAAAGTATAAGGTTGTCTTGGATTGTGGTTCCAAGCAGGCTATGTTCACTGACAATGGTGATACATGGATCTTTCAGGGGGACAAAAATATTCTTCCAACCTGTCTAGTGTCAGCTATGGTAGCTGAGAAATTGATGAGACAAGGATGCTTCACATTCTTGGCATATGTGATAGAAACCAGGGCAGAGAGTCCTAATCTTTCTGAAGTTCTGATTGTTAGGGAGTTTGAGGATGTGTTTCCTGAAGAACTTCCAGGTGTTCCTCCACCCTGAGAGATTGATTTCGGGATTAATCTAATCACGGGTACACAACCTATAGCTCAAACACCATATAGAATGGCACCTGCTGAGATGGAAGAACTCAAGAAACAGTTACAAGAGTTGCTTGAAAAGGGTTTTATTCGATCGAGTACTTCACCATGGGGTGCTCCGGTTCTTTTCATTAAAAATAAAGACAGGTCTATGCGATTATGCATCGACTATAGACAGCTAAACAAAGTAACCATAAAGAACAAATATCCTCTGCCAAGGATAGATGACTTGTTTGATTAGTTGTGTGGTGCAACTATCTTCTCTAAAGTAGATCTGAGGTCAGGATACCATCAGTTACGCATCAAGGATAGTGACATACCTAAATCATCTTTCAGAATAAGGTATGGTCACTATGAGTTCATAGTTATGTCGTTTGGACTAACTAATGCACCAACTGCATTCATGGAACTCATGAACAAAATCTTTCGGCCATTCCTTGACCAATTCATAGTAGTCTTTATAGATGACATTCTGATTTACAGTAGAGATGCCCGACAGCGTGAACAACATCTCCGTCAGGCCCTGACTTTATTTAGAGAGCATAAGCTAAACACTAAGTTTAGCAAGTGTGAGTTATGGTTATCAGAAGTGTCTTTTCTTGGACATGTAATATCTTCCTCAGGTATCCCTATTGATCCTAAAAAGGTAGAATCTGTCTTGGAGTGGGAACACCCTAAGACACCAATGGAGATATGTAGTTTTCTAGGACTGGTAGGCTACTACAGGAGGTTCATTAAGAATTTTAGTTCTATAGCATTACCCTTAACTAAGTTAACTAGGAAGGAGGTTCCTTTTGTCTGGAATGACAAGTGTCATCATTCTTTCCAGTTGTAGAAAGAAAGGTTAACAAGTACACATGTGTTAGTGTTACCTGAATAGGGAAAGGGGTATATTGTTTTCTGTGATGCATCTAAGAATGGTCTAGGATGTGTGTTGATGCAGGATAAATAAGTGATTTCTTTTGCTTCTCGAAAACTTAAGAAAAACGAGGAAAATTATCAGACACATGATCCAGAATTAGTTGCAGTGGTTCATGCGTTGAAGATCTGGAGACATTATCTCTATGAAGAGACATTCCGAATTTTCATGGACCATAAGAACCTAAAATACATATTTTCACAGCATGAGTTGAATACGAGACAACGCCGCTGGATGGAGTTAATCAAGGACTATGATTATACAATTGATTATCATCCATGAAAGTCTAATGTAGTGGCTGATGCACAAAGTAGAAAATCATCGTTGCCAACCATGGACAAGGCATAGTTAAACTCTTTAGTGTGCTTTGAACGAGACATGTTTATCTCTTTGAGACAAAACAATGTACAACTTAAAGTATCCTTGTTAGCTGGACTGTTAGCTGAGATGCACATAAAACCTACTCTGAAACAACATATCAAAGAGGCACAATAGGTTGATACTGTGATTCAACATATTAGATCAGAGTATGGTAGTGAGAAATGGGATGGGTTTCATGAGTCTGATGATGAGGTAGTCTGTTACCATGGTAGGATGGTAGTACCTGATGCCAATGACTTAAGAAAGTTAGTCTTGGAGGAAGCTCACTCATCTATGTATGCAATGCATCCAGGGAGCACCAAAATGTATCATAATTTGAAAGATATGTATTGGTGGTCTGGTTTGAAGAAAGATGTAGCTGAGTTTGTTATGCGGTGTCCAATGTGTCAGTAGGTTAAAGCTGAACATCAAAAGCCCACAGGAACAATGCAACCTTTACCAATACCATAGTGGAAATGGTATCATGTGACCATGGACTTTGTGGTTGGTTTACCTAGAACAACCAAAAGTAATGATTCCATTTGGGTGATAGTTTATAGGTTGACTAAGTCAACACATTTTCTTCCTATCAAAACAACCTATACTACTGAGAAACTTGCACAGATCTATATAGATGAGATAGTGCAGTTGCACAGAGTTCCAGCCACAATTGTTTCTGATAGAGGTCCCCAGTTCACTAGTCATTTTTGGGAATGACTACATAAAGTTTTGGGTATGCAATTAAGATTTAGTACTACCTTTCACCCACAGACAGATGGACAATATGAGAGGACTATACAAACCTTGGAGGATTTTCTTAGGGCATGTGTCCTTCAGTTTGTAGGAAGTTGGGATATACACTTGAGCTTAATAAAATTCGCTTACAACAATAGTTATCAGCATAGTATTGATATGGCACAATATGAAGCATTATATGGTAGACATTGTAGATTTCCATTATGCTGGTATGAAATAGGAGAATATCAACTTTTGGGCCCCGAGTTAGTACAACAAACAACTAAGAAGATTAAAGTAATACAACAACAGTTAAAGGCTACACAGGATAGACAGAAGTCATACACTGATAAACGGCAAAGACCTTTAGAATTCCAAGTTGGAGATAGAGTATATCTCAAGGTCTCACCTTGGAAAGGTGTTCTTAGATTTGGGAAGAAGGGTAAGTTAGCCACTAGATTTATGAGGCCTTATCCAATCATTGAACATATTGGAAAGGTAGCCTATAAATTGGAGTTTCCACCTGAACTATACAGATTGCATCCAGTATTCCATATATCCATGCTGAGAAAGTGTCACCCTGACATGGAGTTAGTTTTGCAAGCTGTGGAGGTAGAATTAAATGAAGATATATCCTATGAAGAGGGACCAGTGTTGATTCTTGACAGGAGAATCAAAAAGTTGAAAAAGAAAGACATAATGCTTGTGAAAGTTCTCTGGCATCATCATGGCGTTGAAGAAGCTATGTGGGAGCTGGAGGAAGAGATGAGGAGGAAGTACCCTTCTCTTTTCTCTTCATGATTTCGGGGACAAAATCCCTGTTAGGGGTGGATAATTGTAACATCACTGACCTGGGTTATGGCTTAATCCTAGAAGTTTTGCTTAAGTAAGTCTTTTAGATTCTTGTCTTTATCTTTTGAAAAGTAATTAAGACTAAAGGAGAGCTTATGTTTCAATTTTGGTCCTATTTGAATAATGTTGATACAATATTTTACATGTTTTGGACTAAAGTGCAATTTACCCAATTTAAGGGGTTACTTTGCAAATGTTACATAATAAATGTTCCTCAAGTGTTATAGCATCATAAGAATGAAAATGATGTTGAGGTATGGCTTCCGCAAGCCTAAGTTCCAAGAAGGAGCTTATTTGAATAATGATTGTGCATTGAATGTTAGTTTTGGTGTGATTTGCAATTTACCCAAAACCTTGGGTTGAATATGTAAAAAACCACCTCTATTATGTCCCTACTGTTTCTTGGTATCATTTAGAGAAAACAAAAAGAATGGGGCATCTTGTTTGAATTATTTTTTGGGAGAGATAATCTTGATAATAAAATAATCAAGATTTAAGCATAATTGAAACCCTAATTTATTTTGTAGCAAAAATAAATATATTAATTGAAGTGTCCATTAACTGAAAAGGTTGTAGTTGAAATGGGTGCAAGCCATGGATCATAAAAAGGCCCATTAGGCTATTTTCTTTTCCAATAGGTTCTTGTGGCACAAGTTAAGAGAATGAGAAATTTTGTGGATAAGTAAAGAATGTTGACTTTGTTACTTATTGGACAACTAAAATATAAGATAATATGCATATTTTTAGAACAAAATAAAATATATGGTGTGTTAGATAATTAAAAGAGTAATTATCTATCCATTATTGGCAACACAATGTTTGAGTCAACAAATAGTGTTATCTCAGTCCTATTTTTGGTGTACCTGAACATAATAATGAAAAGAAGAGAAATCGAGAATTTGGAATAAAAAGGACTTTCCATGAGGTGTGGGTAATGAATTTAAAGTTTTATTAAAAGAACATGTTTTGGCTATTTACCTTATTCCAATTAATCCCAAAAATTAGAGAAAGGTTGGGAAAGATACTTATGAGTTTCCCTCTAATTTGGTTGTAAAAGGAGGTTCCAAGAATCCTAGAGAAATCTGAGAAGGAAGAGGGTTTTATTTTCAAATAATGTATATGAGTGCATATAGGAAACCAATTTATGATCTGACTATAGTCCGGATTAAAGGTGCTTCCCTAAATGTGTCATGATAACCTGGATCATTGGATCTGAGATCAACGACCTATGTGTAGTGTACTGCCTCTCATCTGGTAAGGAAAATAGGTTATAATGTCACATTGGCCTCTAATTTTCCCCTCTCTCTATGATGTTTGTTCACACTGAAGACCTCTCCCATTATATTAAAGATGGAGAGTTGAACTCAACCATGGTCTGCTTTTACCTTTTGGGCAAGGTATTAAGATTTCCCTAAATTATTAGTTGGGGTTGGGATCCTTGCCAATAGACTAGCCAACATCTCTCCCTATAAATACAACCATGGCCTTCAGGCTAAAATGAGAAAAACCTGATGAAGAGAGCACAACAAGAAAATCCCATAGCCCCCACGCATCTAATCCCCTAGTCTTCCCTCTCTTAGGTTCTCTATTCAATGAAATCGAGCAGTGACACTATTCCTATAATCTTGCCCCCTCCAAAGGTTGTGAAGTTGCCAATAATTCTGTCTAGGCTCAACGAGGGTGATTGAAACTTTGCTTATATCATAGGCACCCTAAAGAACCAAGTCAATTCTCTAGTTGATCGCTCCATGCATCATCATGGGCTTTGTGCAAGGAGGAAGCTGATTGAAGACTAAAGGATAGAAATACTCCTAGTTCATCATTTTGGAGTATGGGTCCTTCTTGACCTTTTGCTCATCCTTCTGCCCTAGCCACCTAGTAGAAAGTTGTTGTATGACTTCTTATCTTCTCATCCATGATAGCGTGTCACTAGATATGTACTCTCCCTATTTTTGGGTAGCATACGACATCAATTAAAATACGAACTAAAATTCAAAAAATATGGACCTATATCATACTTTGATCTCATATAATAAAAGAATCATACAAGATGTATCTTGCAGATGGATCCACGAACCCGTAACCCAGGGGAAGGCTCCTCCAAAACCAAAAATGATGGAAACATAGATGAAAAGAAAAAGAGGTAGATGAGAAAGAAGTTGAGATGAAAAGGCAGAAGCTAAGATGAAAGAGGTAGTTGAGAAAGATGTTGAGATGAAAAAGGCTTATGAGAATGAAGCGAAGAAAGGAGAAAGGCCTAGGTTTGAGGAAGAAGAAGATTAGTATGGACTAAGGAAGCCCCCCAATGATGATGGTGGGAATCACAAAACTAAATACTTATGGATGTGATGATAAACTTGTAAAAACACACAACATCTCTAACCCCTGGAGGAATCTATATCAATGAACCCAAGTCGGTCAGTATCAATGATTTTCTCAAAATAAATCCAGAATCATTATATGATGAGGACAAAGAGGATGTGTAACCAAAGATGATGCATGGATAGTATCTATGGAGAATACCTTTAAAGTCTTAGGCTTCCCTAAGGACAATATAGTTTCTTTTGCCACATATCAACTTAAGGGTGCAACCAAGGTTTGGTGGGAAAACTAGTCCAACTCCCAACAAGTCATCCCTTTAAA
Source organism: Alisma plantago-aquatica (assembly GCA_963693085.1). Classification (NCBI taxonomy): domain Eukaryota; kingdom Viridiplantae; phylum Streptophyta; class Magnoliopsida; order Alismatales; family Alismataceae; genus Alisma; species Alisma plantago-aquatica. Next base: position 192,201,688 of record OY856410.1, read on the forward strand.
CTGAGAAGCCTTCAAGCCCATTTTCACAACCTGTTTCATGCCTAGAAATGAGTTAAAGGAGAAGAAGAAGCAATTCCTGGATTTGATACATGACAACTCCTCGGTGATAAAATACAATCTCCAGTTCTGAGTTTTAGAACGTCATGCTAAGAATTTTACCTCAGAAGAAAATTAGATCGCTACATTGAAGGACTGAATGTGACATTCCAAACTTGGTCACGTACTCTAGACCTTCTAATTTTTAGGACTCTTTTGAACATTCTTTGAAAATGGAGAGGACTCTAGGAATGAGACAAGGAAATCCGATCAACCTAGACTTCTTACACCTGATAGATGTGGTAAAACGTATGTTCGAATAAAAAGGGAAGCATGGCAAGAGGAACACAAACCAAGGTAATGGACATAAGAATCCTCCTACTCAAAACAATAATCATGGCCCCAATCAGAACAACAACCAAGGCCAAAACATCCATCGATCACAGAACCAGTACAACAACTAGGGCCAAAACCAAAACTAGAATAGGGGATAGGGTCAAAATCCCAACTCTTTTCAGTTCCACAATTGTTGAAACTATCATACTGGCCAGCTATGCCCTTTTCTCACCCCACTCTTCCATCTCTACAAAAAAGAAGGCCATGTCAGAGACAACTTCCCATCCCTCCCCCCGATTGGGAAAAGCAAGTTGAGCACCAAAATTACCATGTGTTTACCATGAATGCTGATGAAAGTGATGTCAATGGGAGAAATCTAATGGAGGGTTAGGTCCAAATTAAGATTTCACATATTTCCAATCCTTTTGTACTCGATTAATTTGCAAAAATCCTTGTATCAATTATATGTATATATAGATACCATGTTTATTTATGATCGTTTCGTTGTTAAACTCTTTGATTATGGGTCTACAAATACCTTCAAGTCTACAAGTCTTGCCTTCAAGCACAATCTAGAAATACCAGACTTAGGGTATGTACTGGATGTGACTACTCCTAGTGGAAGGTTGCATACCTCTTATGACATTGTTGAAAGTGTCCCTATTTATTGTAGTGGTCATCATTAGGAATATTAGTTTATCCTCCTAGATATGTAAGATTTTGACCTCATTTTGGGATGGACTGGTTGTATAAATATCATGTTGTCCTCGATTGACATGGTGAGAAGATTATCATTTCTATGCCCAATCTCACTATTCTTGTAATTCCTAGAAGAAAAGATCATAATCAAAATTGTATCATCTCCTCGATTAAAGCTCAATATTTGTTTATCAGAGGGTAGAAAGCATACCTTGTGACTATTATTGTTGTCAACCATGATACTAGTACTCTAGAGAATAGCAACCTAGTGTGTGAGTACCCAGATGTCTTTCCTCAAGAACTTCTTGGGCTACCACCCGATCATGATATTGAGTTTTCAATTGATCTTACCCCGGGAACTACACCTATTTCTCGAGCATCCTATTGAATGACTCCTGCCAAATTGACTGAACTCAAGAAACAATAGAAAGAACTTCTTCATAATGGCTTCATTTGTACTAGTTCCTCCCCTTGGGGAGCACCTATTCTATTTGATAAGAAAAGGATGGGTCCCTCCACATGTGCATTGATTATCCTATGACAAATCAAGATAAGGTGAAAAATAAATATCTGCTACCAAGAATTGATGATCTCTTTTACCAACTTCATTCAGCTCATGTATTCTCACAAATTGACCTCCATTCGGGTTATCTCTGACTCAAGGTGACAAATGAAGATATTCTAAAAACTACCTTCAAAATCGATATGGGCACTGTGAATTTCTTGTCATGCAATTCAGATTGACCAATGCCCCTGGCGTGTTTATGAACTTAATGAATGAAGTCTTTCAACCCTTCCTCAATGAATTTGTGATAGTATTTATTGACAACATTTTGATTTATTGTAATGATATTGAATCCCATTGTGTACACCTTTGTAAGGTCCCTGATATCCTTTGAGCATAAAAGTTTTATGCAAAATTGTCCAAGTGTGAGTTTTGGATCTCTGAGGTTATATTTCTTGGCTACATAATCTTGGGTGGTAAAATCTCTATAGAACCTGCTAAAATGTCTTCTGTTCTGGAGTGGCAAGATCCTAAGAATGTTTCTAAAATCCAAATTTTTCTTGACCTGGCTGGATATTATAGATGCTTGATATCTAAATTTAGAAAGAACACCTTGCCTCTCACCAAACTCACACGGAAAGGAGAATGTTTTGTATGGTCAAATAAATATGAAGCTAGCTTTTGCGAGTTGAAGTTCAAGTTGATTTTCACACCTATCTTAACAATTCCTTTGGGAAATGAAGGGTTTGTAATCTTCATTGATGCATCCAAGTTTGGGCTAGGATGTTTCCTAATGTAGGAACAAAAGGTAGTAGAATACACTTCTTGACAGTTGAAACCCAATGAGGTCAACTTACTGACACATGATATGGAGTTAGCCACCATCATTTATGGTTTGAAGATATGGAGACACTACCTTTATGGCGCTATCTTTGACATTAAGACTGATCACAAGAGCTTGAAGTACATTCTGACATAGAAGTACTTCAACATTAGATAGAGAAGATCGTTAGAGTACCTCAAGCATTACAACTTTACAATTGCCTACCATCCTGGTAAGGCAAATATCATAGTTGATGCCCTGAGTAGGAATCAAGCTAAATGTGTTGCTATGTTCTCTATTGAATGGAGGAATTTATAAGTTTTATCTCCTTGGGCCCTAAGATGTATGGGCAATAGAATTTGTTTGTCTAGCATCAATGTAAAATTGGGTCTTTAGTTTGAGATTATGATAGCACAAAATATAGTCAAAACCTTGAGGAAATAAGGAAATTTCTAGAAGATCCTCAGACACATCTCTCAATTGGCATGGACAGTGTGATTCGATAAAAACAACACATCTGGGTTCCTAAGGATTCAACTCTGATAAGAAAGGTATTGTAAGAAGCCCATAGTTCAAGATAGACAGTGCAACCTAGATTGACAAAAATGTATAAGGATCTTCAGAGGTACTTTTGGTGGAAGAATATGAAGTGTGATATAGTTGTTTTCATCTCTAAATCTCTAACTTTCCAAAAAATCAAGGTTGACCATCAGATGCCAGAAGGCCTTCTGTAACCCTTAAAAATCCCTGAATGGAAGTGGGAGAATTTCACCATGGATTGTTTGGTGGGTTTACCCAGGACCAAGAGTGGGAGCGATGCCATTTGGGTTGTAGTTGACCGACTGACCAAATCAACCCATTTTATTATGACAAAGACAATGACCAAAGTTCCAAAATGGTTAGGGATCTACATTTGGGAAATTGTTAGGTTGCATGCGATTCTAGTATCCATTGTATCTGATTGTGTTGCCAAGTTCACCTCCCACTTGTGGTTACAAGTTCAAGAAGAGTTGGGCACCCAATTGAATTTTAGCATTGCATATCACCTGCAAACTCGTGGCCAATCTAAAAGGACAATTCAAGTATTATAGGATTTGTTGAGATCGTGTGTACTTGATTGGGTTGGTTCATGGGATCACTACCTACCCTTAGTGCAATGTGCCTACAATAACAACTACCCATTAAGCATTGTCATGCCCCCTTATTAATCTCTTTATGTACGACCATGTAGATCACCCCTTTATTGGGATTAAGTTGGTGAAAGAAGGATCTTGAAGTCCGAGAATTTACAACTTTATTATGACAATATTAACTTGATTAAGCAAAGACTGGAGACATCTTAGGACTGCAAAAAATCGTATGTTGATGCGCACAATTCCAATGTCCAATTTCTAATGGATGACCATGTTTTCTTAAAGATTAGACCAATTCGAGCTATTGCAAGAAATAAGGGAAACCTAAGTCCTAGGTATGTTGGTACTTTTGAAGTCTTGGACCACATCAGGGAATGTGCTTATAAGTTGGATTTACCTCCTCAGTATATTATAATGCATAACGTCCTCCATGTTTCAAATCTAAAGTGGTAGGTCAAAGATCCCAGTCATGTTCTCAACCATGAGTGTATTGAATTAAAGGAATGTCTTGTACACCAAGAAGAACCATTGAAGGTACTCGACATTTGATTTAAGGAATTAATAAATAATAATATAGAACTGGTTAAAGTTTTGTTGAAGAATAATGGCACTGACGATGCAACTTGGGAATTGAAGTCATACATTGAACAAAGATTCCCAAACCTTTTCAAGGAAGCATGAATTTTGAGGAAAAAATTCCCCTTAAGGTTGGGAGAGTGTTATAAAGTGAGTTTATGAAAGGTTAGTACCTTATAATAAAATCCTCTTATGATTGACTCTATGTTCAATTATCATCATGAGATCAATTGATAAGTTTGTGGCTCTAATTTGGAATTTGGATACACTTTTACACCTTGAGAATAAAGATATACACTTTAATTTTGACTTAATACTCCTTTGCATCATTTCCAGCCCCAAGTTTATCTTATGGATCTCAAGATTTTCTTGAATATTCTAGAATATATTTTCAAATTGTCTCCAAATTTTAATTCAAATGAAGCTTCCTAGATCCTTGTAGAAAATTTTGAAAATATTCTCCAAAATACACCTTTTAGACCTCCTTTTTCCCCCTTTTCTAGATTTTTAGGCCCACTCACCCATAATGGGCTGTGTGCCTGACCCAGGTTGGGGGCCGACCTGCACATTGTTGGATGAAGATCCAAAGATAGTGGGGTCATCCCCTACCTCAAATGGGACAAACATTGTAGCCGTTAGGTAGGGGCACCCGAGCCACCCAGATCTCTCTAGATCATTGACCATTTCACACGATTTTAGTGCCATTGAGTATGTATTTGAAATATGCCCGACATACATGTGTTTACGGCACCAAATTGAGGGGTTTCATGAACTTTCTATCCCCCTTTGGTGTGGGCTCCTCCATGGCAAAAAATGACCCAAATAAACCCTAAACCTAGACCCTCCAGCTATATAAATGAGTTCATTTTTGTCCCATAAGCACAACCCTATCTTCAATTTCCACTCTCGTGTAGTATCTTGGATTTTCCCAAAGCTAGGGTCGGCATCCATTGCTCCTTGTTCGCAACTTGCTCTCTCTCCTAGGTATACTCCTCTCTCTTTTCCTCTCTAGAATCTTGTCTTGATCATAACTTTTGACCCTATGCTCAGAAATACATAAAATCATAGTCCATTTTGATCAGGAGAACAAGCCAAATGTTATGAGATTATTTGCATCATCTATTTCCTGACCATTTTTCAAAATGATTCCTACTAATGAAAGGCATAACTTTATCTTAACCATATTGCCATGGACTCTTGTGAAATCAATCTAACACTGGATTTGTAATATTAAACTTTGGGAAAATGGATGTGAGACTTGTTTAAGGATTTTTTCCATTCTATATGGACATCATTCACCCATATATGATATTCACCATTTTAATAAACACACTCTTACCAAGGCTGAATGATCCTCATATAGTTATATTTTTATTTGAAACCAAGGTTCTCTAACATCGAGTCCTAACCATAAACTACTCATCTTTAACTAGGCCTTAACCCTACTTCCTGACCACTTAGAAACTTGTGAATTTTGATTTTGTTTAGAAAGGTACGTATACTTGACCATTTTTCTATGTTATATACTTTTACATATGTATGGATAGAATGCTTGATTTTATTGCTCTCATGAAGTTCTTCGTGCCCCTTATATTGATGACTAGCATTGATCATTACCTTGTCATTGACCCTCAAAGCCTTTCTCCTTATTGTAATTAGTGGTTAAGTGTAAAAAACTCTCACCTTTGCCTTAGGGTTAAGTGGCACACAAACGTTCCGTTTAGGTTAAGTGGTGCCTTGTTAGTAGTTCTACTTTGAAAATGTGAGTGGACTGACTCTTGTTCAGATTATATTGTTGATCATCTTGAAATCTTCACTTGTATTTGAAAGTTATCTCTTTGTTATGATTTGTAGTTTTTCTTTCGAATATACATATGTTGGTTTATGTTTGATGAACATAGTCAATGTGTGACATTGACCCCAGTTCATGACTTTCAATCCAGTTAACAATGAGGACTCTACTTTTTCGCTTTATCTGCCAAACATGTTAGAAGAATTGGAGCTACACCAACAAATCAACATATGGGAGCATAATATGTATTTGGGACATAGAATTTCTTTTACACTTACTAGATTTACTTCTCTCCTTCTAAATTTCTATATTGTTGTCCACATGCCATGTAAAAACTTTTGTGGTTCATTTTTTTCAATAATGAGAGATGTTACTTTAATTTATATATGTGATAGTGTGAGAATAATCAAGCCAATTAGGGATGGGTGCTTTGATCCTGTTAACCACTGCCTCATTAGGGGAATTGGGATTGGGGTAAAAATGGTTCCGTGAAAGCTAGCATGGTGGTAGTTTATTCACTGAGCCCAAGCCACGTGGAAAAGGTAAATATCCAATTTTACTGACATGGTATCCCTCCATTGGCTAAGGCAATTTATCTTGTGAAATTTGTATTTAATAGTTGGTAACTCATATTTTGACAAGTTATATATAAAAATTTATTATAAGAATAGGGGGAATGCAAATAAAATTTTAGTGATACATAATTATGCTTTCTTTTCCAAAAGTGCATAAAGATACAGTCTTTAATGTAAAATATGCATAGAAACCATAGTTTCATGTTTGAATGGTCATCCCTTGTTTAAATGATATAAATGAATAAAGCTTAACCTTTTTAAATAAAAATATCATCATGGACCTATTTTGGGTTAAAAGTGGATGTGCTAAAATTAGGGTTTCTAAAGTGGATAATCAGTAATATGTGTTAATGTGGTGTTTAAAGCATAACAACCGTAGTTTTTGACGAATATGTTGTTAATCATGTTAGATACATTTCATTGAGATGTAATCTAATAATGTTGAAAATTATGGTAATTTAACATAAATAGGATAATAATTTTAATGATGATGAGTAGTTAAGGTTTCTAATATGAATAACCATACATATGTGTAATTAGGCATAAAGATCATATCTTGCAATGTTGTTAATGAACATGATTTGAATCTAAATGATCATACTAAAAAGGATATGTTGGATCTAGTAATTAGGATTTCACCTAATGATAAATATCCATGAGAAATAGGGTTTGAACCCTTCAACCATATCCTAAACCTAAGACAACTCTAAAACCTAGGATAGAACCCAGTAGGGTTTAATATGATGGTGACACTTTATGATTTACAGACATGCAGATTAAAGGAGATTGCTTATTTTCTTGCTTGATTGGATAAATATTTTTGAAGAATAATATCATGATCTGCATGGCTCACCATTGAGGTACGTGGGTACACTTATGACTACCCACATAAGTTTGTCAGTGTTTGCTTAATGTTTGTCAAAGATTGAACAACTAAACTATTGGATGTTTATTTACATGTTGTTAAATTATAATGCCGCTAAGCATCATATACAAAGATTATGTGAAGTAAATGAAAATTCTTATTTGCAAGTAATTGATTGTTTTTTGTTGTTATGTACTTGCACACTTTTGCATTCACCCCACATACACAATATATTATGATATGTTGATTTGTGCTTTTGTTTCAAGATGTTTTAGGGTACACTCTAGATAAGAGGATGTCAAGGAATGATGGAAAAATGAAATCACTTGATGATATTTAAGTCAAATTATAAGGAGGATTAGATAGATACTTGTTCTCATATAGTTCTCATATGTATAACACTAATGATAAAATTTCATGAAACTCTTTAACAGGAACATTTTGAAAATTATATTTGAATTAATAGAAATTATTTACTTTTATTTATTATTTTCTAAATCTAGATCCTTGGGAAAATTTTAGGTAATGGCTCTCAAATTTAAGGTCTTCCTTAATTGGGGGTTGCTGAAAAGTGAGATCGTTATAATGCATCTGGTGGATAGGGCACCTACAACTCAATCGAGAGCACCTGTCCCAAATGTGAAATCTCAGGGTCCATGGAAGATCTTCCAGAGGTTGAAGAGATTGGGAGCCATGGAGTATGAGGGAAAAACAAACCTAACCAATGCATATATGTGGCTAATAGATCTAGAGAAGGCATTCAAGATTCTGAACATCTCCAAGGAGGACAAGAAGAAGCATGCGATCTACCTTCTGAAGGGTAGTGTTTGATATTGGTGGGCCATGAGGAGGAGAAGAGACCAAGAGAGATGATCAGTGGGGAGGATTTTCAACGGGAGCTTGTCATCCTTTACTTCCCAGAGACGTGTCTGGAGGTGAAGACGGGTCATTTTTAATGAGTACGCCAAGGATCCTCATCTATCAATGATTATTAGGTGAATTTCATGGAGTTGTTAAGGTTCTATCGTCGCATGGAAAACATGGAGAGGGAGGTAATTAGGTGGTTTAAGAAGGGTTGGATGTTGGGTTGAAAATGATGATATCTACTTTGGAAATCTGACAAAAGTTTCCACCTTCGTGGAGTCAGCAAAGAGAATAGAGAGGAAAACTATGGAGTAGAGAGAAGCCAATGCCAAAAAGAGGTCTGCCCAGTTCTAAGGATTGCCATCTGGAAGTTTCAAGAAGCTAATGTTTTCCTCACCGGAGTATCAAAATTCTACCCAAGGTTGATTCTTTCTGAACCTAGGACACTGGTGTAGTTGTAGTGGCCCCATAGCAAGGGGAGAGGACGTAGCTTTTCTCTAGTTGTGGCAAATAATTCTGGGTTAGTGTCTATGCCAAGGTTGTCTAGGCCACAATATGATACAAGGATGTGTTAAAAATATCATCAGGTAGGACATGTGAGATGGTCTTGCCCTATGAAGAATTAGGAAGTTACATAGCATCCAAGGTAGAGCCAACAGGGCTCACGACAACATCAGTAGAAATAGTGCAGTCGTGGTGGCAACAAAGGTCATGGACATACATCATAGAAAAGATCTTTAGGACCAGATATTAAAGGTCAGAGGAAACAATTGGAGATGGCTAGGTTCTATGCTATGAGTTAACCAGAGGGAGTGCAATCCATGACTTATTATAGTTCATATGGAAATCTTTCATTCTGAGTTGTCTACTTCTTCTTGTATATCTATTTTGGTTGAGTTGGTTGTGACACACTTATTTGTCACTAGATGGGTGATAAATAGTTGTAATTTACTTGTTTGTAGTAGAGACAACAACGTCTTATTAGAAACCCCTTTGGTTGGTTCGATGGTGTTGTGGGAGGATTGTCCATTTTAAATTCTTTCTTTCTTGGGACACAACGTTCAAGTGGATATAATGACACTTGATATACATGGATCCAATGTGATCCTAGGGATGGATACCTTAGAGAGTATAAAGTTATTTTGGATTGTAGTTTCAAAGTTGCTACATTCTATTATGGTGATGTCTCTTAGACTTTCCAAGGAGATAGGAAGATTCTCCCTATTTTCCTACTATCTGTAGTGATAGTGGAGAAGTTGTTGAGATAAGGATGTGAAGCTTTCTTAGCTCATATAGTGGATACCAAGGTGAGGAGTCCTAGGATACCAAGCTTTCTAGGATCCATGTGATGAGTAAGTACGATGATGTTTTCCCAATGAGTTTCCAGGAGTTCCACCCCTAAGGGAGAATGATTTTGAAATCAATCTAGTTCTAGGCACACAACCCATAGCACAAGCGCCCTATAGGATGGCTCCAACAGAGATGAAGGAGTTGAAGAGACAATTACATAATTTTTTGGAGAAGGGTTTAATACGACTGAGAACATCCCATTGAGGTGCTCCAGTGTTGTTTGTAAAGAACAAGGATGGTTCCATGAGGCTTTTCATAGACTACTGGAAATTGAACATGGTTATAGTGAAGAACAAGTACATGTTCCTGAGGATAGATGATTTGCTTGACCAGTTGAGAGGTGCAAAAATATTCTCTAGGATAGTCCTGAGGTTAGGATATAACCAGTTGTGGATCAAGGTAGATGAATATGTAAGACTTCTTTTAGGATTAGGTATGATCACTATGAGTTTGTGGTTATGCTGTTTGAGCTAACCAAACTGCCAACAACATTTATAGTCCGGATGAATAGAGTGTTCATACCATATCTTAATCAATTGTAAAGGTGTTCATATATGACATATTTATATACTCCATGGACAATCAACAACATGAGCAACATCTTCATCAAGCTTTAGAGTTGTTCAGACAGTAGAGGTTGTATGCCAAATTTAATAAGTGCAAGTTTTGACTGACTGAGGTGTCTTTTATGGGCCATGTAATCTCCACAAGAGGTGTTTGTGCAGATCCTAAGAAGGTGGAATAAGTTTTGAAGTGAGAACAACCCAAGACACCGACTAAGGTTTGAATCTTCCTAGGTTTAGAGGCTCACTACATGAGTTTCATCAAAAACTTCAATACTACAGATTTACCTTTAATTAAGCTAACTAGGAATGGTGTTACTTTTGTTTGGGATGACAAGTGTTAGTGTTCTTTCCAGTTGTTGAAGGACAAGTTGATGGGTTCTCCAGTGTTGGTGTTTCTAGAACCTGGGAAAGGCTACATCATTTTCTGTGATGCATCAAAGAAAGGGATGGGATGTGTGCTAATGCAAGACAAGAATGTGATTTATTTTTCTTATCTACAACTTAAGAAACATGAGGAGAACTACCAACTCATGTCCTAGAGTTAGAATCTGTGGCTGTTTCCTTGAAAATTTAGATACACTCTCTGTATGGAAAGAAGTGTCAAATCTTCATAGATCATATGAATTTAAAATACATCTTCTTAAAGCAGGAGTTGAACATGAGACAAAGGAGATGGATGGAGTTGGTCAAGGACTGCAACTGTATGATAGACTATCATACAAGAAAGGATAATGTAGTGTCTAATTCATTGAGTAGAAATTCCTTTCATTGTCATATGTAGATAAATCATAGTCACTCCATGGCATGGCACATGTGGGACATTCTAGTGTTGGTTTGACAAATAAATGTATAGTGGGAAGTATCTTTGTTGATATGGTTGTCGGCACAACTATAGGTCAATTTGATGATGATATAATATACAAAGATGTGCAGAAGGATGATACACTAATATAGAACATAAGGTTGTAGTTTGGCAACATGGAACATGATGGGCTTCATGATATAGATGATGGGACTATTTGTTTTCACAATAGAACAGTGGTTACTGACGTTGATGGTCTAAGGGATATGGTATGAGGAAGCTCATTCCTTAATGCACATGATGGATCCCGACAGTGCAAAGATGTATCACAATCTTGAAGATCTGTACCAGTATCCAGGTCTAGAAGGTAACATTGAGGAGTTTGTAGCCAATCACCCACTCTGTCACTAGGTCAAGGCAATACATTAGAGCCTACATGGATGTTACAACCTTTTCCAATTCTATAATGGAAAGGAGATCACATAACCATGGACTTTGTGGTTGGTCTATCTAGGACAACCAAGGGTCATGATTCTATTTGTGTGATAGTAGATCAATTGAAAAAATTAGGTCTGTTTTATTAATGAAGATCACCTATACAACAGAGAAGTTGGCACAAATTTATGTTGGTAAAATAGTTTTTCGGCATGGAATACCCATTACCATAGTAGCTGATAGAGGTCCTTAGATTATGAGTTGGTTTTGAGAGCATTTGCATATCGCGTCAGGGACATAGTTGAGGTAAAGTATGACCTTTCACATGTATACAAATGGCTAGTCATATAGCACCATACAAATGTTTTAGGATCTTTTGAGGGCATGTGTAATACAATTTCTTGGTTGTTGGAATATCCACCTGAGCTTGATTGAGTTTGCCTACAACAAGAATTATCAATGCAGCATAGACATGGAACTGTACAAGGCTTTGTATGGTAGGCGATGCAGGTCACCTCTTTGTTGGTATGAAGCATGTGAGTACCAAATGTTGGGTCAAGAGTTGGTTCGGCAGACTACAGAGAAGATCAAGGCGATCTAACAATGTTGAAGGTATCACAAGATAGGTAGAAGTCTTTTGCTAAAAATCCTTATAGACCATTGGAATTCCATGTTGGAGACTGCATGTATCTAAAAGTATCCTCATGGAAGGGTATGGTGAGGTTTGATAAGGAAGCTAAGTTGGCCTCTAGGTTTATGGGGACATGTCCTATCATATCACGTGTTGGGAAGGTGGAATACCGTTTGGAATTGCCACCAGAGTTGCACCAGTTACACAACATGTTCCATGTTTCATTGTTGTGGAAGTGTCATCTTGTACAGAGCTAACAATACATCCGATGGAAGTGGAGTTGGATGATGATGATTCATACTATGAGGGTCCAATGTTGATCTCATAGGCATGTACAAAAGCTTAGGAAGAAGGATATAGCCTTAGTTAAGGTGTTGTGGTATCATCATGGTGTGGAGGAAGCCATGTGGGAGTTAGAGGATGAGATTCGTAGGAAGTATCCTTCCTTGTTTACTTAGGATAATATGGGAAAAATCCTTGTTAGGGTATTAATGGTTGTAAGGCCTTTGACCTTGCTTAATTTTTTTAACATAATTTGTTTGATTTAATTGGATTATTTTGATTCTTAGTTTAAGGTTAGCTCTTATTACAATTTGGATGATGAAATTATTGTTTGAATCAAACAAATTTTGTTTACTTGAGATATACAATCCTTATAATTTAAGGACTTGTATGTAGATTATTCATTTCAAGGGTATACACATAATAGTGATACGTTCTTGAGTTTCTTCATGATAAATATAATTTTTTTATAATTCTACTTTCCTTTGGATGATTTTTAACCTTTTTTGTTATAGTTACGTAACCTTGGGGAGATGACAATGATGTGGGTGACCGTTTTCTTTTAGTGAGTGCTTGTTTATTTGTGATCTTCATTTCTCAATTCCTTATGAGTTTTCTATTAGTAATCCAGGAGTTCATCAGACTATGAAGCCTTGCAGGTCGAAGAGTTTTGATCCACCAATGAAGTCTCGATGTCCGACGATGATTCTTAGCTTTTGGGGCCTTTATGTGTTGACTGAAAGATTTTATGATGCACTAACAAATGAGATATAGATTGATGGATTTTGGATCAATGACATTCTCATGGATGGTGAGATTGATGTGTGTGTGTATGTGAATATGACCAACGGAATTTCAGTGACAAATAGATTTGTTGATCAAATGTAATGTCTGGGTCCACTGCCCTAGGCTCTAGTAGAGTTTTAGGAATGACGACTGGCCCCACAAATCACCACTAGCCTTAACTGCACACTTTGTCCACACCGACGCGTAAGCCAGGATCAACTTCCCGACTGGTCACCCATCCTAGTACTACTCCAAGCTGAGCACACTTAACTATGGAGTTCTTTAGTAATGTGCTCCTAGAAAAGGAGGCGCACCTTGGTGATATGGGTAGTCCAATCATTCCTTTTAAGATCATTTTATCCGAGGCATCAAATCCTGGGATGTTACAATATCCCCCACTTAGACTCTTGATGTCCTCGTCAAGGCTCAATTATATGGCCTCATAATCTGACCCCATTTCAGTGCAGACCCACAATGGCCCATGGACACCCTGCTCCCGTCCACGACTACCAGTGCAAGGGCGGCTCCATCTTGTCTCTACGGATAGCCCTTTCCAACTTGCCTGGACCGCACGACTCAAGACTGGCATGCCACATGCCCATGTGGACCCCACATACTGGAGGGGTTATGGCTCTGATACCATTTGTAACGTCTGGGTCCACTGCCCTAGGCTCTAATAGAGTTTCAGGAATGACGACTGGCCCCACAAACCACCACTAGCCTTAACTGCGCACTTTGTCCACACCGACGCGCAAGCCAGGATCAACTTCCTGACTGGTCACCCATCCTAGTACTACTCCAAGCTGAGCACGCTTAACTATGGAGTTCTTTAGTAATGGGCTCCCGGAAAAGGAGGTGCACCTTGGTGATATGGGTAGTCCAATCATTCCTTTTAAGATCATTTTATCCGAGCCATCAAATCCTGGGATGTTACACCAAAGGAATTCTCAGTGTTTGATGGTGTTTGTAGGCCGACGGGGTCCCTATCCAATGAGAGTTTAGCTCCAACCCTATAAATACCCCCTCTCTTTCTCTCATTTCATTTCATTTGGAGGCATTTCAGTAGAGATCAAAAGTGTCCAATAGAAATATCTAGAGAGTAGAGGAAGATGAGGGTTCATTGGGGATGATGGCTTTCGGCTTTCTGTGGATGCATGTGTAAGAATCAAGGTTCCTTGGACTGATCTAGAGTCGTTGACCATTTTCCTTGCTTCTTTCGTGTAAAATTATTACTCTTTTCCTCATTTCCTTGTTGTTCTTCACCCTCCTTCCTCTTATGGCCGATATCCATGGGGTTTCTTGGTGTTTCTCTGTAAGAACCCTATGCTGAAGGTTTTTGAACTCTCTTTTTCTTCTTCCTTTCTCTAGTTCCACCCTTCTCATAGAGAGAGAAGATGTTTTTTTTTTAATTTGGTGGGTCGAGCTTGGCACCTTGCTGTTAATTTTAGGAGTTTCCTCCTTGGGTTCAATTTTTCCTCTCTCTACCAGGCAAGTTATATAATATTGTGTGCATTTCCTGCCTACTTTCTGCATGCATGTCGTTAGTATTACTTTAACTCTTAAAATGGTATAAAGATAGTCTTGTTATCATGATTTTATATCACCAATATGATGATATGAATCCTTAAGCTACACTTAATCAAACCTTCCTTGAGTATGAAAGGTCTGAAATCTTGAAATATAAATTGTTGAACTCTCAAAATACCATGTATGTGATGTCTTATACCAAATAGATAAAGTAATCTTATCCACATACTATCTCATATGGTTGGATGAACATTTTTTGCAACAAAGTGAGCTGAAAATCTCTATTGTGATGTTGTAATAATGGTTGGACGAAACTCTAGTGTTGGAAGAAATTCCTTATTAATGATTTTTGAGGGTATGGATACTTATGTCAATAGAGAGACATGAAATTGCTTAATGTGTTTTATATCTTCTAAGGTTATAAATCACAATGACTTCTATAAGAATATTTTTACTGCTTATGCATAACCTGATTGATGCAATCAATTTTTTTTTAATTCACTTAAGTAACCAAGTGTAACCCCAAACAAGTAGTGCCCTGAGTCCGTAGAGCTATTCCACTATTAGAACTTGTTTTATAGTGAAATGGGTAATCTGAAAGGTGCTTAGTGTCATATATTATTGAGTATATGTGGGTACAGGGAGGGTATATCCCTGTCATTTTGATCCCAAGGTTTTGGTGAGCAGTAAAGACCATATCTCATATGATGATATAATTGAGAGTGATTGCGGTCGTAACTTGGATTTGAGGGTTGAGTACCCTAGTTTCTATTGTCATATCATGTGTGCCCAAAGTAGAATAGGTTGTTTTGTAGTTGGGCTAATATGCCACTATGGCTGACTCATACTGACCAAGGGGAAGCGATCTTAGGTTTTGAGTCATCCTAGATCTTATACGGGGCTGATTTTGACATTGCAATGGTCATCTAGTAGTTTAAGTGGTATGCATCAAACTACCAAGAGCTTAGATAAATATGTAATTCAAACATGTAGTATAATTGTTAGAAATATTTGGAATATCACATTGTACGTTGATCCTTGCTTTGTTTCTTTTAAATTGTGGATGATTTGTAAGCTGGTAGGAGAAATCAACTATACTTATAATGTTGGATATACCCAATCTTGATGATATTCATATAATATTTCAACTATGTAATATTATATGTGAATACCCGGTCCCATAGCCCAAGGCTCTAGTAGAGTTTTAGGAATGACAACTAGCCCCACATACCACCACTAGCCTTAACTGCTTGTTGTGTCCTCACTCACGTGCAAGCCAGGATAAACTTCTCGATTGGTCACCCATCCTAGCACTACTCTGGGCTGAGAACATTTAACCATAGAGTTCTTTAGTGAAAGGCTCCCTGAAAAAGAGGTGCACCTTGTTGATATGGGTAGTCCAATCATTCCTTTTCAGATCATTTTATTTGAGGCCACAAATCATGGGCTGTTACAAACTCCCCCATTTAGAAGCTTGACGTCCTCATCAAGGTTCAATGATATGGACTCATAATCTATCCCCATTTATGTGCAGACCCATAATGACACATGTACACCTAGCTCCCATCCATAGATACCAACATATGAGTGGCTCCATCAACTAGGATAGCCCTTTCCAACATCCCATGACTGCACAACTTAAATCTGGCATGTAATGTCCATGTGGGCTCCACGTACTATAGGGGATCTGGCTCTGATACCATTTGTAAAGCTCGATCCCATAACCTAAGGCTCTAGTTGAGTTTTTGGAATGATGATTGGCTCCACAGACCACTACTAGCCTTAACTACATGCTTTTTTCTCACTTGTGCACAAGCCATGATAAACTTCCCAACTGGTCAGTTATCCTAGTACTACTCCAGGATGAGCAAGCTTAACCACAAAGTTCTTTAATGATAGCCTCTCATGAAAGGAGTTTCAACTTGGTAATATGTGTAGTTCAATCATTCCTTTTAAAATCATTTCATTTGAGCCCTCAAGACCTAGGATGCTACAATCTCCCCCACATAGACTCTTGTCGTCCTCATCAAGGCTCAACTATAAGGTCTCATAATATTTATGTTGGTAAGGTATGCCCACAGAGCAAACCATGTGATGATTGACATGGCATATATAATACAGAATTTGATTAATACTTATAAAGGAAAGCTTCTTATTCATTATGTTTCACTCAGTTATGAGACAATGGGGAAATATTATGAATGTCTAAAGAATGACAATATTCAATGATGTATGTCTTCAAGTACGTGACTTAGAAGGATGAGATCATGCGAATGTTAAATGTATGTATGTTCTTATTATGTACCTTATCGGTTGTTATTGTGGAAGGTAGACAAACACCACTAACACATAAGACTAGAGTGTGGGTTGGTTGATGACAAAATCTCATTAGTCATGATATGGCAATATGGAACCAAGCACATAGATACATGTTAGGGAAAAGTGTATAGGACAGCCCCACCTTGAGCGTGACACATGGAAACCAACATTGATGGTCATAGTCATCTCTCATAGTGAAGGTGGTGATTGTGATTCTTAGACCTGAAATCACTTTACTCGTCACATGTCGTTGGGTATGCTTTGACATAATGAAATGTAGTCCTGAAACATGGGTTGTTATAAAGGTGATGATTGGGTGACTTTGACACATTGGGATAGACTATGAGTGATATATATGGGATATGCCCCTCCTAGTGGAGTATGATATCTTGACCACATGATAAGCGAGACTGAGAAACGCATGTGCATGCACATGTGAATCACTATATGATATTGATATCACATTATCTCATACAGTATGGTTTGGTTCACGGAACATGGATTGAAATTTGAGAGGATGATGATTCCATGCCTTGATTTCATCTTGGATAGTAGAGGAAAAGGAATTAGAAAATCATTGCAACTCCTTACATAGATTTTAGGTTGAAGTTGTTCTCCAACTTTCTATTCATTTGGGTAGCACTGATGTGTGACTAGGCACCAGTCTCAAATTGTGATGTCATAAGTTAGTTATTGACATTCACTACCAGCATGATATGGAACCTATAGGGTCACACACAAAGGAACTCATATGGAAGAGGAGTTTATCTTGAATGATGATTGGATTGATTACTAAAGTGTTTAAGTATTGAATTCATGCAACATATCAAAAGGTTGGCTGACTGAACTACCAAATGAACATCTCAGGTGTTGAGGTGGCCGTTTGGATAGGATAGACAAGCGTATCAAGTGTTGAGATGGCAGTTTGGGTTGTCAGGATAATCAAAGTTTGAATTGGATAAGTTCTACCCAAATTGAGGTGTGAACCGACCTGTTCATTCTGATGAATCAATTGGCTAGACTTAGGCTCACAAGAAAACCGTCTGGGTGAGAGAGATAGGCATCTCGCATGGGTGCAATTGAAGTTTTTGGATGTTTCCCAAACTTATTCTGTTGCACGATACTTTTGATGCAAGGAACTAATATGTAATATTTATTGGAATTGAATTTTCTAGTTTGTATGTGATTGGGAAACTACCGAACAGCCATTTGGCAATGCGAGACTACTGTATCGTGTGACTAGACAACTGTAGGTTACCAAATGGATAGTTCATGGCTCACAAATTGTAAAAATTCAAGATCTTTTGGTCCCTTCCACTCCCACACAAATCTCATACAGACTGGGAACACTGACCCAAACCCAACTTATAAATAGAGGGGTATTGGGGGCTTCCCAGAGTACAACAACATCAACTGAGAATCAATTGCTCTCACAATTTTTGTCCTCTCTAGTTGTGGTAACTGAGAGATCCCAAACAAGTCCCACCCAACAAGGAAGGGATATCTATGGGAGAGAACAATTGAGGATCATTGTTGTGGGACACCAAGTTGGTGACTAGTACACCAATGGGGGAGACAACTCCATCATGTTTGTTCTAGTTGAATGATAGGAGTTCTAGTTGTTCTGTGTGGATTATTCTAGGGGCATGAGTCCTTTGACTGCTACTCAGAGAGAAAAGTCGGCTTGCAGTCCGTGGAGAGACCAGAGGAGTCATTATAGAAGCTTTCATGTTTATTGTTCGTGGTGAAAACTAGGAGCCGCACAACCACCATCCAAGGGCAACTAGTTGATAGTTGCATTGAAGCAAGTTGTTGTCACTAGACTTGCTCTAGGACCAGGTATAACTCAGTAAACCATGCTTCCTGTTTCGTAGTAGTTGACATGATCTTGATGTTATGGGAATACGAATAGATAAAATTTTGTTTTCTCTACTATACTTCGTGCTCGTATTTTCCAACAGGGGTATCAGAGCCACATCAATTTATTATGATTTAGGATAATTTATATGATAGGAGTTTTGGTTTAATCATTTATTTATTACATATGATGCAGATATTTAAACTGTCTCATATGCATATCAAATCAAAGACAATATATATATGATATATATGTAATTTACATGCAACACCCTAAAAGCAATTTTGATGGTAGATGTGTAGCTTAGTTATGTACTAAACCCTAAATCTATGTGTGGTTGGATGGTTTGGTTTTGTTCATGTTTATACCATTCTGTGTATCGAGCCTCTATGTCACTCCCACATCCCACGATTACCACTAATAATGAGATGTGGGCATAACTTTGAGGATTATACTTAATACAAAGTTTAATCCTTTACCATTTTTATTTATTTCGAACTCTGTGTTTTCTCACATTCAATCACATAAACAAACTTTGCAAGAGAATTAAACTTTTATTACTCTAATATGATCTCAACATAATGATACACATCCATACATTCATTCTATTTCTCACACTTCCATGTACATACGACATGACAATCAGATACATTCTCCCTTATCAAGGAAACAAAGATACAAACGTCATTTACAACTCTCTCTCATCTATACAAGGACCTAGAATGATAGGGACAGACTGAACTAAACAAATCTCATACTTAACTCATGTGGTATATCTACTATGATGCATTGACCTTCTTCAAGTCCACATGGTTTCCCTAAAAATTGTGAGTATAGGGATGAGCCTACTCACTCAGTGAATGAGTACTTCAAAGAAACAGTTTAAAGAACTTACAAAATTATAGATATATTGCCGAGCAACTGATATCAATTATAACAACAGTAAGCTTTAAAGAGTCTAATCATTGACAATCATAGATATTGCAAGATACTCTAGATATCTACAAGAATGAACCAATATATGAATATGCTTGATTGATCATAAAGAGAACTAATAATTTAGAAACATAAAATGAATAATTGAATAACTGCGCACACTTATTTAACCTCTCATTCATCTTATTATGCCCTGAACCCACAGGAGGTGTACCACACCATGTGAAAGAATCGCAACAAGCTACAATCTCACTGTACAAGGCTTAGAAGCATGCCCGAGTTCCTAAGCCTATCTCTTAAGTAAGACCCTGTCTGCAGTGGGCCTCAACATGTCTGCCTCTCGGCGGCTATTAAGAGCAGCCAGATGTCTCAGACTCCACCTCTCAACCGGGGTACTTAGGAGATGAGTCAAAGCCCTCAGGGTTATTGTGCATAAGTGGATTTACTGACCACTAATCACTCAACAAGTGACATAGGTACCACCGACATCCCCGGTTGGTATTGGGTACCATACAATTGTAAGGAGTCTACCCTACTGGTCAAGACCCCACACCCTACTAGTGCGCTCCTGCTTACCTCGATCTGGACTACCTCCAGTCAAGAAATTGTTCCCTCCTCACAATGCATGCCTCATCCTGTGAGGATTCTACAGTGTTCATGGAATCTACATGTCTAATTCACTCTTTCAATTCACAATTCAATCATCACATCAACATATGTTTGTTCAGCTTTGTAAACCATTCATATCATAACCCATCTGATAACATTTACCACAATCGAACAATTAAGCATCACCACATCTCAAACTAAGAAACATTAATATCACAATACTTGTTTCACTGAACACCCTATCATTAGGGTTTCATTTACCTCATTCACTTATCACATAACTCTCATAAGGATTGTATATATCTTAACATCATGAATAACATTGAATCAAGATGTCTAATTGCAAACCTTCAACTTTCCATTCATTTAGCGTTTCACCCTTCTTACTGATATATCAATCAAACATTTATATCATCGAATGAAATCCAAGATGTTATCTAACATATATGTAATAAACATTTAAATAAAACAACCATTCGTAAGCAAGGAGATTCAACTAGGCAAACTTCATTATTCAATTATATAACAAAGTAAGTCATAGCCGAAAATCCTACTTCTCAGTATAATCATGTAACCTATACAAACAATTTAAGAATTCTCATTTAGATGGATTGGGATCATTTCTAATGTGATTTCATAATCTTAAATTCATCACAACAAAGAAATAATCCATTTCATATCATCTTGCAAAAACTAGATCAAAAAGGCAACTTCGTGTTTGTACTCGCACACCAAGCAATTGAAGATTATTGATAATTTAACTCATTTTTATGCAATCTACTATTTAAAGAAAGTACCCACTCACCTTAATGAGTGAAAACACCCTAAAAACGTAGCCCATCTCTGAAGATCTCAAATCCATATCAAATCTCTAGCAAAATCCACAACTTCTTCTTCCTTTCAACCCTAAATGGGGTCTACTAAAGGTAGAAGACAAAGATCAGAGGTTAAACCAAACCTCAAATCCATCGTATTAGGGATTCCGATGAAGGGGAACGAAGGGGAAGGAGGAATCGACGGTTAAAACTACTTACCAAATCAAATCTATAACAATCCTTTTGAATTTCTGTCGTTCTTCACGTTCTTCATATTCTTCCCCAAAATCGCCCCAGAAATCGCCCTCTAGGTCTCCCTCTCATAGAGAAAATTGTCTCAGATGATAGATAATTGAATCATGGTTCCAACATACTTTGTTTCATTGAAAACAGATAAATATTGCTCAAGATATGATCGTTTTACGATTTCTTGTCCTGGGCGGTGTCGGCCGCGGTCGCGGTGTCGATGCAGCGTCGGTCGCAGTCCTAGCATTGCGGGTCGTGGTGTCGACGTAGCGTCGCGGTCGCGGTGCTCCATATATGTTTACTAAAAAGGGCATAAATCTCTTATTTTAACTCTAATTTAGTTCATTCTTTTTTTTTGTATTCATAATTGAATTCTCTAAAATCCTAAAATATTATTTTGATAATATTCTCAAAATAAAAAATCATTTATTAATTATTTCCTCCAATGTCATTAACTCTCTTTTTGCACACATGTTGTAAGGACCCTGACCTCTTTTTTGGGCTTAACCTATTTGCTTTGGCTAGGGTCTCCTAATTTAATGGTATGTTGTGGCGTGTTCTTGGGGAAAAACCCTTTCTCTCTTTGGTCTTGAGAGGTGAGTTTTAGCTCTAGTTGTGTGGGCAAAACCCCTCTCTCACTTAGTTGTTGAGAGGTGAGTATATACCCTAGTTTCTTGAACAACACCCCTCTCTCTCACCATGGATTTGAAAGAGTGAGCCTTTGGTTGGGTGTTGACCTAGTTGTTGGTTGGTTGGCCGACATGGTGATGACTCACCTTGCTGTGTAATATGTGATAGAGGTTGTGCAAGACCCCTCTCACTTAGTTGTTGAGAGGTGAGCCACCCGTTATGGCCTTTGGGCCCTTGCCAGATATCCCTAGGTTGAGTTTGGGTGATAGGCCTGATGGATGCCTTGTGGACCCTTGATCGATATAGGTCTTTACCCATGATGCTTGGTTGGACATTATGTCTTTGGCCGATATGGTGTTTGTCTATTATGAGGCTCTACCCAGGATGCAGTGTTAGCCGTTATGGATATCGATCTGTTGAGTTGTTGCACATCATGGTGTTATGCTTGTACAATATAGACTAGGTTGGCTATGTTGCACAATATGCTGCTAAACCATTATGGGTGTTATACACCTTGTTGTCCCTTGCACGATATTGACCCTGATGTGTGTATGGCTGGGCGGTATCGGCCTACTATGTGCTTGCCCGATATCAACCTGCTATCAGCAGTGTGCAAGTGTGCTGCCCGTTATCGGCCTTAGGGCATTAGCCCATTATGAGTGTTAATCTGGGAAGGGTGTTAGTTGTTTACCGTTGTGTTGGTCCCTTGGATGACACGGGGTTGTGTGGGGTGTTTAGGTATGTTGGTGCCTTGCATGACATCCTTTTGGATGGTGCTCCCTGACACTCTATTGTGACATGTTGCATGGTGTTGCCAGGTACAGCGTTGCCCATCACAGGCATTACATGTTAGATTCTTGACTGACATAACATTGTGTTGCATGATTGGGCATCACAGGTTTAGCGCTGCCCGTTACCAGTTGTTGGGTGTCAACCTGAGATACATCTTAACCGATATAGTGTTGGGAGTCACACTCTTTGGTGAGAGACGATGTGCCTTTTGTGAGGGCTATCCCTTACTCGAGATGCTTTTGGTGAAGGTTGTTCCTTACTCGATACACCTATAGTGAGGGTTGTACCTTGTGTTTAGTTGGTAACCTTAATGCTTGTTATGCTTTGGTATATTAGGTTGTTATGCTTTGATATATATATAAGAATGACTATGCTTTGGTACACTCATCTATGTTGCATGGTTGACTCTCATATTAAAGTAAGGAGTTGTAAATGTTCCTTGTGCAAGTATCATTGCTCCATTCTGATTTCACCAACCATGTAGGTAATAATTGTACGATGATGCCACGGTAATGGCATGATATTAACATGATATGGACCATCGTGGGTTATGATGAATCCAGTACTATGTGATGGGTGTTACCCATGGAATGGTATGGAATACCTTGATGATGGGATTGAGTCCCAGTGATGTTGATCCTTGTGATGGATCTAGATGATTGGCAAGAGGCCAAGTGGTAACATGTGATGTTGGATCCTTGTGATGGATCAAGATGATGTTGATGGCACTGAAGGCCCTAGTGACAATGTAATACAAGATAATGAGTTTTATGTTTAGTCATTCTTGTTATAGTTGCATGCTACATAACTTGGTTGAATCTTGCAATCCACTTAAAATGTATTAATTAATTACAGATAAACTTTCATGTAGTTGCCCGGGCCATAGATCTATCATCGTTAGGAGCTAGTGATGGTGAAACAAGTTCTCCTGCAGGTTAACCTGGAGCGCCTATTGTTGAATATGCAGGGTTTCTCCTAGCCAAAAATAGGAGGATTAGAGTGCAACTGTAGTTCTGGACTCAGATGTGTATAAGAGCATGGTGAATAAGCCCATGGCTCAGTGTGATAGAGCATGAAAGTGTTCATGGTTCAGGAGCACTGTGAATGGTTTCGTGGCTCAAAGTATGCTAACACCGAGACTTGTACCAAGGTGGTCTAGAGGAAAGGGTAGCCTGCAGGAGCTGACCCTGTGACTGAGGTCACTTAAGCATGAGACTACGGTCCTGCTTTGGATTATCGTGCATTGACCATGAGGAGGTTGAGGTCGTGGAATGCGGCTCTTCCATTGACCTTGTTTGGCACCAACTTTGGGTTTCGCAACTGAAGGTTGGATTTGAGCATTACGACTCACTTCCTCAGGGCATAAAAAATCATAATCCTACCGTATAGTATCTTTGCTTAGGGCAAACACGAGACATTTGGTTGAGGCCTTGTTTGAATAGTTGCCCTACTTTTATCTTACAACTAATTACATGTTCCTCAGATGTTATGATAAGTTCTTATTAGACTTGTCTTGTAAAACATGTTCCATATAAGCTGTTAGAAAGTTAGTTATGCTCAGTATGTTGCTTATATGATCTGCTTATATCAGTTACATGTTTTATCTATTATTGCTCTCCTTTGAGGTTTTAAAGTTTTGGCGGGGGTTATATTTCTCGCTGGGACTGTGTGTCTCACCCCATTGGTTTAAAACATTTTTAGGTGGACTTGCTAGACGTGGTGATGGTCGTGAGGTTGTGGCCGAGCAGGAAGAAGATTAGTAGAAGGCAAGAGATGGATATGCTACTGCTTTTGGGTGTTTTGTAGTAGAGTCCTAGAGTCATCCCTGTACTCTCAGGTCCTTGGAGGTGTTTTGATGAGGTTTCACACAGTATAGATGATATGGTTTTCTTATCATGTTGTTGACCTGGCTAGATCTATTATGTACATAAACAGGTGATGCATCCTTTATGGATAAGGGATAGTTGAATCCTATGAATTGTGGAAATGTATAAAGTTTATGTATATTTATATAACATGTTTCTTTGTCGGATGTGGATCGGGTTGTAATAGTTCCTTTCTTATCTTCTTTCTGCAATCAGTTTTAATTAACCCGTGTTTTTGGTAATATGATGTTTATGACGGTTTCGCATGTTTTCCAATGGTGTTTCACTATCTTTGTGATGGCGGGATGTCACAGTTAAGTTGGTATCAGAGCTCTAGTTTCGCTGAGTCTACATGGATCTAGGACTTGGTTTGTGTGTGTTCTTGTGACTTTCTCTAGATTTTCTCATAATGACCTTCTACCCCCAGTAGGGGATAAAGCTAAAAGATGTCTGCAAATCACGAACAACATGCTGCCGAGAGTAGTGATGCTGCATCAATCGATGGAGTGAGTGTGCAGGCACATGAAGATTGGGTTCCTGAGGTCCCCCAAATTGACCCTTCCATTCTTGAGAACCCAACTTATCAACACCTTATGGGGCAGGTAATGGCAATGATGAATCTCATGGTGGAGAGATTTCATGTTCCTCCGCCAAGAGAACTAATTCCCCGTGAGGAATCTTTAGGTATTGGGAAGATCTTCAAGCGGCTTCGCCATGTTGGAGCTTTGGATTATGCTGGAATGGCTGATCCAGTGGATGAAAATCTGTGGCTGATAGGTCTTGAGAAGGCCTTCTGGATCCTCGACATCCCCGAAGTAGACAAAGTCAAGCATGCTATCTACCTTCTGAAGGGTAGTGCTGGCCATTTGTGGGTCATCGAGGAAGAGAAGCGACCCGGTGAGGTGATATGTTGGGACATCTTCCGGCAAGAGTTCATGAGTTAATACTTCCCAAAGAAATATCTAGACGAGAAGATCATTTAGTTTGAGTGTATGTGCCAAGGTTCTCTAAACATCACCGAGTATGAAGCCAAGTTTATGGAGATGTTGAGGTTTTGTCCTCACATGACGGCAACGGATGATGAGAGGATCCGACGGTTTGAGAAAGGTTTGAGTGTCGAGCTGTCAACACCTACTGCTGGTTTAGAGAACCAGGAGTAGTTTACCACATTTGTGGAGTCTGTCCAAAGGATGGAACGGTCAGTCAAGGAGAAGATAGATGCCATGTCCAAGAAAAGGCCTACTCAGTTTTAGAAATAGAGGTTTGACAACCAAAAGAAGATGAGGTTTTCTACACCTTCTGTGATGTAAGATTCTAGTGCACCATCTCCGTGGTCACCAAGTAAAGGAAGAGGGCATGGTTATTCGCCATTCAAAGCTTACAGTACAACTCCAGTAGTAGTGATAGGGTTTGCACTTAGAGGATAGGTCATGCTATCTTTGTGGGCAGATAGGGCATATGAAGTTGAATTGCCCAAGGAGAGATGTTGAACTGACGCAACAACCGAGACAGAGTCAACAAGGTTCAGATAGACAACAGTTTAGTGGCACCAGAGGGTGAGGACGTGGCCAAGCATCACAAGTAGGATCGTCTGTTCAAGGAAGTAGAGGGCGTGGATGACATCAAGTAATGGCTCAATTCTATGCTATGAGTCAACCTGAGGCGATAGTCAACCCCTGAGTGGTGGCAGGTCAGATGGAGTTATTTCATTCTGATTTGTCTTCTTCTTGCTTTGTATCTATTTTGGTTGACCCGGGTGCTACACACTCTTTTATCACTTGTAGTATGCTTGATAGTTGTCTTATATATGTTAGTTGTAAGAAATATAGCTTGTCGTAGAAGCCCCTCTTGATGGATCCTCAATGCTTTGAGAGGTGTGTCCATCTTGTGTTCTATCATTTTCAGGACACAACACATAAGTGGATCTCATACCACTTGATATGCATGGATTTGATGTAATCCTTGGGATTGATACCTTAGAGAGGTATAAGGTCATGCTGGACCATGGTTCCAAGCAAGCAGTGTTCACTGATGATGGTAAGAAGTGGATCTTCTAGGGAGATAAGAATATTCTTCCGACATGTTTAGTATCATCTATGATGGTAGAGAAGTTGTTGAGGCAAGGTTGTAGGGCATTCTTGGATTATGTTGTGGATACCAAGGAAGAATGTTCTAGCCTTAAGGATATATATATGTGGTCAGAGAGTTTGCAAACATGTTTCCCGATGAGTTTCTCAGTGTTCCCCAACCTCGAGAGATTGATTTTGAGATCAATCTAGTGCCAGGGACACAACCAGTTGCTCAGACACAGTACAGGATGGCTCCATTTGAGATGGCAAAACTAAAGAAGCAATTACATGAGTTGTTGGATAAAAGTTTCATCAGACTAAGAACATTACTGTGGGTGCTCTTGTTCTATTTGTAAAGAAGAAGGATGGATCGATACGTCTGTGCATAGATTACTGATAGTTGAACAAAGTCACGATCAAGAAAAAATATCCTTTACCGAGGATAGATGATCTGTTTGACCAATTGCATGGTGCTACAGTGTTCTCGAAGATCGATCTACGGTCTGGATATTATCAGTTGAGGATCAAGGACGATGGCATACCAAAGTCAGCATTTAGGACAAGGTATGGTCACTTTGAGTTCATGTTTATGTCGTTCGGGCTAACCAATGCACCATCCACTTTCATGGATCTAATGAACAGGGTGTTCCGTCCATTTATAGAGCAGTTTGTTATGGTCTTCATAGATGACATCTTGATCTATAGTCGATACAGTCAACAACATGAACACCATCTTTGATAAGCATTGACTCTTCTTTGCCAGCATCAGTTGTATGTCAAGTTCAGTAAATGTGAGTTCTGGATGAAGGAAGTAAATCTCTTAGGTTATGTGATATCAACGAAAGGAGTAAGAGTGGATCCGAAGAAGGTGGAGTCAGTTGCAGAATGGGAGAAACTGAAGATACCGACTGAAGTTTGTAGTTTTCTGGGTTTAGTCGGATACTACCAGAGGTTTATAAAGGACTTCAGTGTCATCGCGTAACCGTTGATGAAGTTGACCGGGAAGGATGTACCTTTTGTCTGGGATGGTCATTGTCAACGCACTTTTCATAACTTGAAGGAGAAGCTGACTAGTTCTCTAGTGTTGGTGTTTCCAGAGCCTGGGAAAGGCTATGTTGTTTTCTGTGATGCTTCTAAGAAAGGCTTAGGTTGTGTGTAGATGCAGGAGGATCATGTGGTTTCTTTCGCTTTGCGACAACTTAAGAAACATGAGGAGAGTTATCTGACACATGATTTGGAGCTGGCAGCGGTAGTCCATGCGTTGAAGATATGGAGACACTATCATTATGGGGAAGTGTGTTAAATCTTTACAAATCATAAGAACTTGAAGTATATCTTCTCACAAAGTGAGCTAAACATGCGACAACATCGCTGGATGGAGCTGATCAGTGATTATGATTGCACCATCGAGTATCATCCCGGTAAAGTGAACATGGTAGTTGATGCGCTCAGTAGGAAGTCTTCTTATATGAAGAAGGCACAGTTGAGTTCTTTGATATGCCATAGGTGGGATATGTTCGTCTGCTTGCGGTATATGAATGTATAGTTGGAAGTCTCCTTGTCGGATGGACTATTGGCATAGATGCAAGTGAAGCCTATGTTGAGATAACAGATCAAAAAGCACAGCAAGCAGATGTTGTTGTTTAGTTGATCAAATCAGAGTTCGGTAGCGAGAAGTGCAAGGGTTTCCATGAGTCCAAGGATGGGCTAGTTTGTTATCATGACAGGATAATGGTTCCTGATGCTGATATTCTAAGGAAGTTAGTGATTGAGGAAGCACACACATCGATGTATGCTATGCATCCAGGTGTCACCAAGATGTATCAAAATCTAAAGGACATGTATTGGTGGGCTGGCTTGAAGAGAGATGTGGCCAAGTTTGTGGCTAAGTGTGTGATATGTCAGAAGGTTAAGGTTGAGCATCAAAAGTCGGCAAGTATGTTGTAAACCATGCCGATACCATAGAGGAAATGGGATCATGTAATTATGGATTTTTTAGTTGGTCTTCCGAGGACAGCTAGAAATCATGATTCCATTTGGGTGGTAGTGGATAGATTGACAAAGTCTC
This sequence comes from Alisma plantago-aquatica, assembly GCA_963693085.1. Lineage (NCBI taxonomy): Eukaryota > Viridiplantae > Streptophyta > Magnoliopsida > Alismatales > Alismataceae > Alisma > Alisma plantago-aquatica. Next base: position 192,230,478 of record OY856410.1, read on the forward strand.
CCCATTTCATACTAGTGAAAACAACATACACGGCAGAGAAGCTTGCTCAGGTTTATGTGGATGAGATAGTGCGTTTGCATGATATTCCCGCAATGATAGTCTCTGACAGAGGTCCTCAGTTCATGAGCCATTTTTGGGAAAAGTTGCACAAAGCATTGGGAACACATTTGAGGTTCAATACCACCTTCCACCCACAGACCGATGGACAGTTTGAAAGGACTATTTAGACTTTGTAGGATCTTCTCAGAGCTTGTGTTTTGCAGTTCCTAGGTAGTTGGGACGTGCATCTCAGTTTGATAGAGTTTGCCTACAACAATAGTTACCCACGGAGTATCAACATGGCACCTTATGAGGCTTTATACGGTAGAAAGTGCAAATCTCCTTTATGTTGGTATGAGTCTAGCGAGTATCAGCTTTTGGGTCCTGAGTTAGTGCAATAGACAACAGAAAAGATCAAGGTGATACAATGACAGTTGAAGCATAGGATAGACATAAGTCGTGTTCAAATAATTGTCAACAACCTCTAGAGTTCTAGGTGGGAGACAAGGTGTATCACAAGGTCTCTCCATGGAAAGGCGTGCTGAGGTTTGGCCGAAAAGGAAAGTTGGCTCCCAGGTATATGGGGCCATATTCGGTGATAGCACGTGTTGGCAAAGTGGCTTACAAGTTAGAGCTACCACCAGAGTTGCACATGTTATATCCAGTGTTCCATGTCAGTATGTTGAAGAAAAGTCATCCAGTAATAGAGACAGTGATACTGCCGATTGAGGTTGAGCTTAATGAAGATGTGACCTATGAGGAAGGTCTAGTGTTGATCCTTGACAGAAGAGTGAAGCAGCCAAAGAGGAAGGACATGGTTATTTGTGAAGGTTCTTTGGCATCATTATGGTGTTGAGGAAGCCACATGGGAGCTAGAGGAAGAGATGAGGAGGAAGTATCCCTTGCTTTTCTCTTCAGATTTTGGGGGTGAAATCCTTTTGTAGGGATTTATGGCTTGTAACCACCCGGACCTCCATTTTGGCCTTACCCTATTTGCTTTGGCTAAACATGATGTTTAGATGTTTGCTAATCACCTGAAGTTGTGATTAGGGTTTGTTTGTGATTTATTGAGAGGTTGAGGTGCAACTTGCAAATTACCCAAGTTCGTCACCTTGAGAGATGTCTTACTCTCTCCTTGCATCCTCCAGGGTTGAGAGGATGGGTTGGGCTCTTTTCTTGAGTAGCCTAGGGCTTTGTTGAGCCTTGTTGGAGCTTGTATCAGGATGGACCTTGCTGTGTCAGCCAGAGGAGTGCCTGGTTGTACCTAGCAAGAGGTGTATCGACCATGGTGAGTCGGATTGCCATGTTGGATGACACAAACCCTCCACCTAGCCTCGTTTGTGTCACCATCTTTGGACAAGTTGTTGTTGCTTTTCTAAGTGGGTGGCAAGTCATGGACATGTGGTTTTGGGGATGTTAGCATGTGGCATGACCTGAGGACAAGTGTGCTAGGGTCGGGTGCCACCTTGCCTTGCTCTCTCCCTTCACCCCTTAGTATATAAGCAACCCTTCTTTCTTGCTAGAAACTCCTTTAGTTCCCTTAGTTGCTTTCTTTCATTTGGTGGTTGAGCTAAGAGTGAAGAAGAGGAAGTGGTGGCCGATAAAGCTGGTGATGGATGATACACCTTGTTGCCTTGCTCCTTTTCTTCTCTAGTTGGTGATTCTCTTTCTCTCTTCCCTTGGTACCACCTTCTTCCTTATTTTTTTGGTCATGGAGGTGATAGGTTTCCCTTCTTTTCATGAGGTGGCCGAAGGTGGTGCTTGGAGCTTTGGAGCTTTGGAGCTTGGAAGTGTGCTTAAGACGGGTTACATAACTCCTAACCCTAGCTATATTACCTTCCTTATCATGTTGCTTTGTTGTATGCTATCTTGATCGGTCATGTTATCTTGCTAGATATGTTTCTTGCTTTAATGGTCATGTTGTTGCCATAGATGTACCATGGACCTTGTTGGCCGAACCTTGGATTAGGGTTCCTTGGGCAAAACCCCTCTCTCTTAGTTGTTGAGAGGTGAGCCTAGGGTCCCCTAATTTAATGGTATGTTGTGGCATGTTCTTGGGGAAAAACCCTTTCTCTCTTTGGTCTTGAGAGGTTAGTTTTAGTTCTAGTTGTGCGGGCAAAACCCCTCTCTCACTTAGTTGTTGAGAGGTGAGTTTATACCCTAGTTTCTTGAACAATACCCCTCTCTCTCAGCATGGATTTGAAAGAAAGAGCCTTTGGTTGGGTGTTTACCTAGTTGTTGGTTGGTTGGCCGATATGGTGATGACCCACCTTGATGCTCGATATGTGATAGAGGTTGTGCAAGACACCTCTCACTTAGTTGTTGAGAGGTAAGCCTACACTCTTGATCTTTTAGGGTTTGGTGGTTGTCTTGAGGTTGAAGATGACCAACCCGTTATGGCCTTTGGGCCCTTACCCGATATCCCTAGGTTGATTTTGGTTGGTAGGCCTGATGGATGCCTTGTGGACCCTTGATCGATATAGGTCTTTACCCAGGATGCTTGGTTGGATGTTATGTCTTTGGTCGATATGGTGTTTGTCCATTATGAGGCTCTGCCCAGGATGCAACGTTAGCCGTTATGGATATTGATATGTTAAGTTGCTACACGTCATGGCATTATGCTTAGACGATATCGGCTAGGTTGGATATGTTTCACGATATGCGTCTAAACTGTTATGTGTGTTATACACCTTATTGTCCCATGCACAATATCGACCCTACTATGTGTATGGCTAGGCGGTATCTGCCTACTATGTGCTTGCCCAATGATGACCTGCTATGAGCAGTGTGCAAGTGTGCTGCCCGTTATCGTCCTTAGGGCATTATCCTTTTATGAGTGTTAATGTGGGAAGGGTGTTATCTGTTAACCATTGCGTTGGTCCCTTGGATGACACGGGGTTGTGTGGGGGTGTTGAGGTATGTTGGTGCCATGCACGACATCCATTTGGATGGTGCTACCCGACACTCTGTTGTGACGCATAGCATTGTGCTGCCTGGTACAACATTGCCCATCACGAGCGTTGCACATTAGTTTTTTGCCAGACATAATGTTGTGTTGCATGCTTGGGCATCACAGGTTGAGCACTACTCCTTACCAGTTGTTGGGTGTCAACCCGAGATACATTCTTAACCGATATAGTGTTGGGCGTCACACTCTTTGGTAAGAGATGTTGTGCCTTTGGTGAGGGATATCCCTTACTCGAGATGCTTTTAGTGAAGGTTGTTCCTTACCCGATACACCTATAGTGAGGGTTGTACCTTGTGTTTGGTTGGTAACCTTAATTCTTATTATGATTTCGTATATGAGGCTATTATGCTTTGCTATATATATATATATATATATATATATATATATATATATATATATATATATATATATATATATATATAAGAATGACTATGCTTTGGTACACTCATCTATGTTGCATGGTTGACTCTCATATTAAAGTAAGGAGTTGTAAATGTTACTTTCGCAAGTATCATTGCTCCATTGTGATTTCACTAACCATGCAGGTAACAGTTGTACAATGAGGGCACGGTAATGGCATGATATTAACATGATATGGATCATCGTGGGTTATGATGAATCCAGTACTATGTGATGGGTGTTACCCATGGAATTGTATGGAATACCTTGATGATGGAATTGAGTCCCAGTGATGTTGATCCATGTGATGGATCTAGATGATTGGCAAGAGGCCAAGTGGTAACATGTGATGTTGGATCCTTGTGATGGATCAAGATGATGTTGATGGCACTGAAGGCCCTAGTGACAATGTAACACAAGATAATGAGTTTTATGTTTAGTCATTCTTATTATAGTTGCATGTTACATAAATTGGTTGAACCTTGCAATCCACTTAAAATGCATTAATTAATTATAGATGAACTTTTCATGTAGTTTCCCTGGCCATAGATCCATCATCGTCAAGAGCTGGTGATGGTGAAATGAGTTCTCTTGCGGGTTAACCTAGAGCGCATATTGTTGAATATGTGGGGTTTCTCCTAGCTGAAAATTGGAGGATTAGAGTGCAACTGCAGTTGTGGACTCAGATGTGTATAAGAGCATGGTGAACATGCCCATGGATCGGTGTGATAGATCATGAATGCGTTCATGGTTCAGGAGCACGATGAATAGGCCTGTGGCTCAAAATATGCTAGCGCCGAGACTTGTACCGAGGTGGTCTAGAGGAAAGGGTAGCTTGCGGGAGCTGACCCTGTGACTGAGGTCACTTAAGCATGAGACTATGGTCCTGCTTTGGATTATCGTGCACTGACCACGAGGAGGTTGAGGTTGTGGAGTCCGGCTTTTCCATTGACCTTGTATGGCACTGACTTTGGGTTTCACATCGAAGGTTGGATTTGAGCAGTACGGCTCACTTCCTCAGGGCATAATAAATCATAATCCAGCTGTATAATATCTTTTCTTAGGGCAAACACGAAACATTTGGTTGAGGCCTTGTTTGAATAGTTGCCCTAGTTTTATCTTGCAATTAATTACATGTTCCTCAGATGTTATGATAAGTTCTTATTAGACTTTTCTTGTCAAATATGTTCCATATACATTTTTAGAAAGTTAGTTCTGCTCAGTATGTTGATTATATGATCTGCTTATATTAGTTACCTATTTTATATGTTATAGATCTCCTTTGAAGTTTTATAGTTTCGGCGGGGGTTATGTTTCTTGTTGGGAATGTGTGTCTCACCTCGTTGGTTTAAAACCTTTTTAGGTGGATGTGCTAGACGTGGTGGTGGGCGTGAGGTTGTGGCTGAGCAGCAAGAAGATCAGTAGAAGGCAAGAGGTGGATATGATGCTACTTTTGGGTGTTTTGTAGTAGAGTCCTATAGTCATCCCTGTACTCTCTGGTCCTTGGAGGTGTTTTGATGAGGTTTCATGATGTATAGATGATATGGTTTTCTTATCCTGCTGTTGACCTGGCTAGGTCTGTTATGTACATAAACATGTGATGCATCCTTTATGGATAAGAGACAGCTGGATCCTATGAACTGTGGACATGTATCAAGTTTATGTATATTTATATTGCATGTTTCTTTACATGATGTGGATCTGGTTGTAATAGTTCCTTTCTTATCTAGTTTTTGCAATCAGTTTTAATTAACCTGTGTTTTTGGTAATATGATGTTTATGACGGTTTCACACGTTTTCACATGGTGTTTCGCTATCTTTGTGATGGCAGGATGTCACACATGTATGGGTTAATTTTATCTTAACCCCAACTCGGATCTTTATAGTATTCTTAAGTTATGATTATGAGTTTCCCAAACAAGTATTTAAGGTTACCAAAGTTAAGATAAAGCAAAACATAGAATATTACTAACAAAAGTATCCCAAGCATTAAGATTATCTTAAAACTCTAGGATTACCAGCAAAGCTAGGAACGGGTTATAAGAATTCTCTCCCTCTAATAAAAACTTCATCTCAAAATTTCTAAAAGAGGAAAATATACTTGTTAATCATCTTCGATTCTACTTCCCAAGTAACTTCTTCTATACATGATTCTTCTAAAAAACCTTTACTAAGGGTATCTCTCTCCTTTTAAAGCTTTCAAATACTACGGTGTAGAATTTTATTTTCAGCATTGAGTCATTTTTCCTCTTCAAATCACAACTTTTAAAAGATATAAAATGTGTGAAACATAATTTCTCATCTCATCATCACATGGTACTATTCACTTACCATTAATGAGACCACACTACTCATCATACTATCACAAGATATAATCCCTTTTCATAATATCATAGGGTATCAACCCTTATCAGCACAAGAGGATTACACCACATCCAACGCTCAACCATGCCCAAAGGTCATTAAGACCATCATACTATTCCCTACAAGATCATCATTATTTTTTTGCATACCTTATAACAAGGATCAACAACATCACTTACATATAATATATCTGATCAATGCAATATTGCATTAATGAGCTAGGAGATATTCATAAACAATCATAGTAGGGTTATATTAACATTAAGAACATTCCTTTATTACATCAACATGCAAGGAATGTAGATATGATTAACCCTCATCATATTCATAACGCACACATTTAATATAAGAAAGTATCAAGTGTAAGGACCCTGACCTCCATTTTGGGCTTACCCTGTTTGCTTTGGCTAAACATGACGTTTAAATGTTTGCTAATCACTTGAAGTTGTAATTAGGGTTTGTTTGTGCTTTGTTGAGAGGTTGAGGTGCAACTTGCAAATTACCCAATTTTGTCACCTTGAGAGATGTCTTTCTCTCTCCTTGCATCCTCTACGGTTGAGAGGATGTGTTGGGCTCTTTGCTTGAGTAACCTAGGGCTTTGTTGAGCCTTGTTGGAGCTTGTATCGGGCTGGACCTCGTGTGTCAGCCAGAGGAGTGCTTGGTTGTACCGGGCAAGAGGTGTATCAGCCATGGTGTGTCGGGTTTCCATGTTTGGTTACACACACCCTCCACCTAGCCTTGTTTGTGTCACCATCTTTAGACAAGTGGTTGTGTAACGCCCGGGCCCACTGCCCAAGGCTCTAGTAGCATTTCAGGCATGACGACAGGCCCCAAAAACCACCACTAGCCTTAACTGCGCATTTTGTCCACACTGACGCGCAAGTCAGGATCAACTTCCCGACTGGTCACCCATCCTAGTACTACTCCAAGTTGAGCACGCTTAACTATGGAGTTCTTTAGTGATGGGCGCCCGAAAAAGGAGGTGCACCTTGGTGATATGTGTAGTCCAATCATTCCTTTTAAGATCAACTTATCCAAGGCCTCAAATCCTGGGATGTTACAATATCCCCCACTTAGACTCTTGATGTCCTCATCAAGGCTCAACTATATGGCCTCATAATCTGACCCCATTTCAGTGTAGACCCACAATGGCCCATGGACACCCAGCTCCCAATCACCGAATACCAGCGCAAGGGTGGCTACGTCAACCATAGACAGCCCTTTCCTACATGCCTAGACCACACGGATCAAGACTGACATGCCAAGCCCATGTGGGCCCCACCTACTGGAGGGGTTATGGCTCTGATAGCATTTGTAACGCCCGGACCCACTGCCCAAGGCTCTAGTAGAGTTTCAGTAATGACGACTGGCCCCAACTTCCCGACTGGTCACCCATTCTAGTACTACTCCAAGTTGAGCATGCTTAACTATGGAGGTCTTTAGTGATGGGCGCCCGAAAAAGGAGGTGCACCTTGGTGATATGGGTAGTCCAATCATTCCTTTTAAGATCAACTTATCCAAGGCCTCAAATCCTGGGATGCTACAGGTTGTTGCTTTTCTAAGTGGGTGGCAAGTCGTGGACATGTGGTTTTGGGGATGTTAGCATGTGGCATGACTCGAGGACAAGTGTGCTAGGGTCGGGTGCCACCTTGCCTTGCTCTCTCCCTTCACCCCTTAGTATATAAGAAACCCTTCTTTCTTGCTAGTAGCTCATTTAGTTCCCTTAGTTGTTTTCTTTCCTTTGGTGGCCGAGCTAGGAGTGGAGAAGAGGAAGTGGTGGCCGATACAGTTGGTGGTGGATGATACACCTTGCTGCCTTGCTCCTTTTCTTCTCTAGTTGGTGAGTCTCTTTCTCTCTTCCCTTGGTACCACCTTCTTCCTTGCTTGTTCGGCCGTGGAGGTGATAGGTTTCCCTTCCTTTCTTGAGGTGGTCGAAGGTGGTGCTTGGAGCTTTGGAGCTTTGGAGCTTAGAGGTGTGCTTAAGGCGGGTTACATAACTCCTAACCCTAGCTATAATACCTTCCTTACCATGTTGATTTGTTGTATGCTATCTTGATCGTCCATGTTATCCTGCTAGATATGTTTCTTTCTTTAATGGTCATGTTGTTTCCCTAGATGTACCATGGACCTTGTTGGCCAAACCTTGGATCAGGGTTCCTTGGGAAAAACCCCTCTCTCTTAGTTGTTGAGAGGTGAGCCTAGGGTCTCCTAATTTAATGGTATGTTGTGGTGTGTTCTTGGGGAAAAACCCTTTCTCTCTTTGATCTTGAGAGGTGAGTTTTAGATCTAGTTGTGTGGGCAAAACCCCTCTCTCACTTAGTTGTTGAGAGGTGAGTCTATACCCTAGTTGCTAGAACAACACCCCTCTCTCTCACCATGGATTTGAAAGAGTGAGCCTTTGGTTGGGTGTTGACTTAGTTGTTGGTTGGTTGGTCGATATGGTGATGACCCACCTTGCTGCCCAATATGTGATAGAGGTTGTGCAAGAACCCTCTCACTTAGTTGTTGAGAGGTGAGCCAACACTCTTAATCATTTAAAGGTTTGGTGGTTGTCTTGAGGTTGAAGATGACCAACCCGTTATGGCGTTTGGGCCCTTGCCCGATATCCCTAGGTTGAGTTTGGGTGATAGGATTGATGGATTCCTTGTGGACCCTTGATCGATATAGGTCTTTACCCATGATGCTTGGTTGGACATTATGTCTTTGGCCGATATGGTGTTTGTCCATTATGAGGCTCTGCCCAAGATGCAACGTTAGCCGTTATGGATATCAATATGTTGAGTTGTTGCACGTCATGCCATTGTGCTTGGACGATATCATCTAGGTTGGATATGTTGCACGATATGCTGCTAAACTGTTATGGGTGTTATACACCTTGTTGTCCGTTACACAATATCAACCCTGCTGTGTGTATGGCTGGGCGGTATCAGCCTGCTATGTGCTTGCCTGGAATCGACCTGCTATGTGTAGTGTACAAGTGTTCTGTCCGTTATCAGCCTTAGGGTGTTAGCCTATTATGAGTGTTAATCGGGGAAGGGTGTTAGCTGTTAACTGTTGTGTTGGTCCCTTGGACGACATGGGGTTGTGTGGGGTGTTTAGGTCTGTTAGTGCCTTGCAGGACATCCTTTTGGATGGTGCTTCCTGACACTCTGTTGTGATGTGCTGTATGGTGTTGCCCGTCACGGGCATTGCACGTTAGGTTCGTGTATGACATAATGTTGTGTTGTGTTGCATGCTTGGGTGTCACAGGTTGAGCGCTACCTATTACCTATTGTTGGGTGTCAAGCCGAGATACATGATTAACCAATATAGTGATGGGCGTCACACTCATTGGTGAGAGATGATGTGCCTTTGGTGAGGGTTATCCCTTACTCGAGATGCTTTTGGTGAAGGTTGTTCCTTACCTGATACACCTATAGTGAGGGTTGTACCTTGTCTTCAGTTGGTAACCTTAATGCTTGTTATGCTTTGGTATATGAGGTTGTTATCCTGTGATATATATATATATATATATATATATATATATATATATATATATATATATATATATATATATATATGAGAATGACTATGCTTTGGTACACTCATCTATGTTGCATGTTTGACTCTCATATTAAAGTAAAGAGTTTTAAATGTTCCTTGTGCAAGTATCATTGCTCCATTGTGATTTCACTAACCATGCATGTAACAATTGTACGATGAGGCAATGGTAATGGCATGATATTAACATGATATGGAACATCATGGGTTATGATGAATCCAGTACTGTGTGATGGGTGTTACCCATGGAATGGTATGGAATACCTTGATGATGGGATTGAGTCCCAGTGATGTTGATCCTTGTGATGGATCTAGATGACTGGCAAGAGGCCACGTGGTAACATGTGATGTTGGATCCTTGTGATGGATCAAGATGATGTTGATGGCACTGAAGGCCCTAGTGACAATGTAACGCAAGATAATGAGTTTTATGTTTAGTCATTCTTATTATAGTTGCATGTTACATAACTTGGTTGAATCTTGCAATCCACTTAAAATGCATTAATTAATTACATATGAACCTTTCAAGTAGTTGCCCTGGCCATAGATCCATCATTGTGAGGAGTTGATGATGGTGAAACAGGTTCTCCTACGGGTTAACCCGAAGCGCATATTGTTGAATATGTGGGGTTTCTCCTAGCCGAAAATAGGAGGATTAGAGAGCAACTATGGTTGTGGACTCAGATGTGTATAAGAGCATGGTGAATAGGCCCATGGCTCGGTGTGATAGAGCATGAATGCGTTCATGGTTAAGGAGCACAATGAATTGGCCCGTGGCTCAAAGTATGCTAGTGTTGAGACTTGTACCGAGGTGGGCTAGAGGAAAGGGTAGCTTGTGGGAGCTCGCCTTGTGACTGAGGTCACTTAAGGATGAGACAGAAGTCCTTCTTTGGATTATCATGCACTGACCACGAGGAGGTTGAGGTCGTGGAGTCTGGCTCTTCTATTGACCTTGTATGGCACCGACTTTGGGTTTTGGAACCAAAGGTTGGATTTGAGCAGTACAACTCAGTTCCTCAGGGCATAATAAATCGTACTCCAGCCGTATAGTATCTTTTCTTCTCTGTATGTTGCTTATATGATCTTCTTATATCAGTTACCTATTTTATCTATTATATTTCTACTTTGAGGTTTTATAGTTTCAGCGGGGGTTATGTTTTTTATTGGGACTGTGTGCCTCACCCTATTGGTTTAAAACCATTTTAGGTGGATGTGCTAAACGTGGTGGTGGTCATGAGGTTGCAGCCAAGCAACAAGAAGATCAGTAGAATGTAAAAGGTGGATATGCTGCTGCTTTTGGGTGTTTTGTAGTAGAGTCCTAGAGTCATCCCTATACTCTCAGGTCCTTGTAGGTGTTTTGATGAGGTTTCACAATGTATAGATGATATGGTTTTCTTATCCTATTATTGACCTGGCTAGGTCTGTTATGTACATAAACAAGTGATGCATCCTTTATGGATAAGAGACAGCTGGATCCTATGAACTGTGGACATGTACGAAGTTTATGCATATTTATATAACATGTTTCTTTGCAGGATGTGGATCTGGTTGTAATCGTTCCTTTCTTATCTGCTTTCTGCAATAGGTTTTAATTAACCCTTGTTTTTGGTAATACGATGTTTATGACGGTTCCACATGTTTTCGCATGGTGTTTCGCTATCTTTGTGATGGAGGGATGTCACAGTTAAGTTGGTATCAGAGCTCTAGGTTCACTGAGTCTACATGGATCTAGGACTAGGTTTGTGTCTGTTCTTGTGATTTTCTCCAGATTTTATCATAATGAATTTTTTCCCCAGCAGAGGCTAAAGCTAAAAGATGTCTAGAAATCATGAAGAGCATGTTGCCGAGAGCAGTGACGCTGCATCAGTCAATGGAGCGAGTGTGCAGGCACATGAAGATTGGGTCCCTGAGGTCCCCCAAATTGACCCTTCCATTCTTGAGAACCCTACTTATCAACACCTTATGGGGAAGGTAATGGCAACAATGAATCTCATGGTGGAGAGATTTCCTATGCCTCCTCTGAGAGCACTGGTTCCCCGATAGGAATCTTTGGGCATTGGGAAAACTTTAGAGTGGCTTCGCCAAGTTGGAGCTTCAGATTATGCTGAAATGGCTGATCCAGCAGATGTAGATTTGTGGCTGATAGGTCTTGAGAAGGCCTTCTAGATCCTCGACAAAACCCCAATGCAGACAAAGTCAAGCACGCTGTCTACCTTCTGAAGGGTAGTGCTGGCCACTGGTGGTCCATCGAGGAAGAGAAGCGACCTGGTGTGGTGATCTGTTAGGACGTCTTCCGGCGGGAGTTTGTGAGTCAATACTTCCTGAAGATGTATCTGGATGATAAGATCAGTCTATTTGAGCATTTGTTCCAAGTTTCTCTGAACATCACTGAGTATGAAGCCAAGTTTATGGAGTTGTTGAGGTTTTGTCCTCACATGGCGACAACGGATGATGAGAGGATCAGATAGTGTGAGAAAGGTTTGAGTGCCGACATGTCAACACCTACTACTACTTTAGAGAACCGGGAGCAGTTTTCCATGTTTGTGGAGTCTGTCCAAAGGATTGAACAGTCAGTCAAGGAGAAGAGAGATTCCATGTCCAAGAAAAGGCATGCTCAGTTTCATAAACAGAGGTTTGACAGCCACAAGAAGTCAAGGTTTTCTACACCTTCTGTGATGCAAGGTTCTAGTGCACCATCTCAGTGGTCACCAAGTAAAGGAAGAGGGCGTAGTTATTCGCCATCCAGATCTTACTGTACAGCTTCAGTAGCAGTGACAAGGCCATCTAGGCCACATTTATAGGATAGGCCACGCTATCTTTGTGGATAGACAGGGCATATGAAGTTGAATTGCCCAAGGAGAGATGTTGAAGCGACGCAACAACTAAGACAGAGTCAATAAGGTTCAGATAGACAACAGTTTAGCGGCGCCAAAGGGCGAGGATGCGGCCAATCGTCACAAGCTGGATCATCTACTCAATGAAGCAGAGGGTGTGGATGACATCAAGCAACAACTCGATTCTATGCTACGAGTCAGCCTGAGGCGATAGTCAACCTACGAGTGGTGGCAGGTCAGATGGAGTTATTTCATTCTAATTTGTCTTCTTCTTGCTTTGTATCTGTTTTGGTTGACTCGGGTGCTACACACTCTTTTATCGCTCGTAGTATGCTTGATAGCTGTCTTATATCTGTTAGTTGTAAGAAAGATAGCTTGTTGTTAGAAACCCCTCTTGATGGTTCCTCAATGCTTCGAGAGGTGTGTCCATCTTGTGTTCTATCTTTTTCAGGACACAACATACATGTGGATCTCATACCACTTGATATGAATGGATTCGATGTAATCCTTGGGATGGATACCTTAGAGAGGTATAAGGTTGTGCTGGACTGTGGTTCCAAGCAAGTGGTGTTCGTTGATGATGGTAAGAAGTGGATCTTCTAGGGAGATAGGAAGATTCTTCCGACATGTTTAGTATCGGCTATGATGGCAGAGAAGTTGTTGCGGAAAGGTTGTAGGGCATTCTTGGCTGATGTTGTGGATATCAAGGTAGAAGGTTCTAGCCTTAAGGATGTAAGTATGGTCAGAGAGTTTGCAGACATGTTTCCTGATGAGTTTCCCAGTGTTCCCCCACCTCGAGAGATTGATTTTGAGATCAATCTAGTGCCAGGGACACAACTAGTTGCTCAGACACCTTACAGGATGGCTCCAGCTGAGATGTTAGAACTAAAGAAGCAATTACATGAGTGGTTGGATTAAGGTCTTATCACAGCGAACATATCTTCGTGGGGTGCTCCAGTTCTATTCATATAAAAGAAGGATGGATCGATGCATCTGTGCATAGATTACTAACAGTTGAACAAAGTCACGATCAAGAACAAATATCCTTTACCGAGGATAGACGATCTATTTGATCAATTATGTGGTGCTACAATGTTCTTGAAGATCGATCTACAGTCTAGATATCATCAATTGAGGATCAAGGACGATGACATACCAAAGTCAGCTTTTAGGACAAGGTATGGTCACTGTGAGTTTGTGGTAATGACGTTCGGGCTAACCAATGCACCAACTACTTTCATGGATCTGATGAACAGGGTGTTCCGTCCATTTCTAGATCAGTTTGTTGTAGTCTTCATAGATGACATCTTGATCTATAGTCGAGGCAGTCAACAACATGAACAACATCTTCGACAAGCATTGACTCTCCTTCGCTAGCATTAGTTGTATGCCAAGTTCAGTAAATGTGAGTTCTGGCTAAAAGAAGTAAATTTCTTGGGTCATGTGATATCGGCAGAAGGAGTCAGAGTGGATCCCAAGAAGGTGGAGTCAGTTACAGAATGGGAGCAACAGAAGATGCCGACTGAAGTTTGTAGTTTTCTGGGTTTAGCCAGATACTACTGGAGGTTTATAAAGGACTTCAGTGTGATCGCGTTACCATTGACGAAGTTGACCAGGAAGGATATAACTTTTGTTTGGGATGATCATTGTTATTGTGCTTTTTAGAACTTGATGGAGAAGCTTACTAGTGCTCCAGTGTTGGTGCTGCTAGAGCCTGGGAAAGGCTATGTTGTTTTCTGTGATGCTTCCAAGAAAGGCTTAGGTTGTGTGCTGATGTAGGAGGATCATGTAGTTTCTTTTGCTTCACAGTAGCTTAAGAAACACGAGGAGAGTTATCCAACACATGATTTGGAGCTGGCAGTGGTAGTCCATGCGTTGAAGATATGGAGACACTATCTTTATGGGGAAGTGTGCCAGATCTTTATGGATTATAATAACTTGAAGTATATCTTCTCGCAAAGTGAGTTGAACATGCAACAATGTCGTTGGATGGAGATGATCAGTGATTATGATTGCACCGTCGAGTATCATCCTAGTAAAGCGAGTGTGGTAGATGATGCGCTCAGTAGGAAGTCTTGTTCTATGAAAAAGGCACAGTTGAGTTCTTTGATATGCCATAGGCGGGATATGTTCATCTCCTTGTGGCAGATGAATGTACAGTTGGAAGTCTCCTTATTGGCAGGACTGTTGGCATATATGCAAGTGAAGCCTACATTGAGACAAAAGATCAAAGAAGCAAAACAAGCAGATTATGCAGTTCAATTGATCAGATCAGAGTTCGACAACGAGAAGCATGAAGGTTTCCATGAGTCTGAGGATGGGCTAGTTTGTTATCATGACAGGATGATGGTTCTCGATGTTGATAATCTAAGGAAGTTAGTGCTCGAGGAAGCGCACACATCGATGTATGCTATGCATCCAGGTGTCACCGAGATGTATCACAATCTAAAGGACATGTATTGGTGGCCTGGCTTGAAGAGAGATGTGGCTGAGTTTGTGGCTAAGTGTGCGATATGCCAGTAGGTTAAGGCTGAGCATCAAAAGCTGACTGGTACGTTGCAACCCATGTCGATACCATAGTGGAAATTGGATCATGTAACCATGGATTTTGTAGTTGGTCTTCCGAGGACAACTAGAAATCATGATTCCATTTGGGTGGTAGTGGACAGATTGATGAAGTCTGTCCATTTCATACCGGTGAAAATGACATACATGACAGAGAAGCTTTCTCAAGTGTATGTGGATGAGATAGTGTGTTTGCACGGTGTTCCCACAACGATAGTCTCTGACAGAGGTCCTCAGTTCATGAGTCATTTTTGGGAATAGTTGCACAAAGCTTTGGGAACGCAGTTGAGGTTCGGTACTGCTTTCCACCTGCAGACTGATGGATAGTCTGAAAGGACTATTCTGACTTTGGAGGATCTTCTCGGAGCTTGTGTTTTGCATTTCCTAGGCAGTTGGGACGTGCATCTCAGTTTGATAGAGTTCGCCTACAACAACAGTTACCAATGGAGTATCAACATGGCACCTTATAAGGCTTTACATGGCAAGAAGTGCATATCTCCTTTATGTTGGTTTGAGTCTGGCGAGTATCAACTTTTGGGTCTAGAGTTAGTGTAACAGACGATAGAAAAGATCAAGGTGATACAACAACAGTTGAAAATGGCATAGGATAGACAGAAGTCGTATGCAAATAATCTTCGATGACCTCTAGAGTTCCAGGTGGGAGACAAGGTGTATCTCAAGGTCTCTCCATGGAAAGGCATGATGAGGTTTGGCCGAAAATGCAATTTGGCTCCCAAGTATATGGGGCCATATCTGATGATAGCACTTGTTCGCAAAGTGGCTTACAAGTTAGAGCTACCACCAGAGTCGTACAGGTTGCATCTAATGTTCCATGTCAGTATGCTGAAGAAATGTCATCCAGGAATAGAGATAGTGATACATTCGGTTGAGGTTGAGATTAATCAAGATGTGACCTACGAGGAAGGTCCAATGTTGATCCTTGACAGAAGAGTGAAGAAGCTGAAGAGGAAGGACCTGGTTCTTGTGAAGGTTCTTTGGCATCATCGTGGCATTGAGGAAGCCACGTGGGAGCTTGAGGAAGAGATGAGGAGGAAGTATCCCTCACTTTTCACTTTAGATTTTGGGGGAGAAATCCTTTTGTAGGGGTTTATGGCTTGTAAGAACTCTGGCCTCCATTTTGGGCTTACCTTATTTGCTTTGACTAAACATGACATTTATATGTTTTCTAATCACTTGAAGTTGTGATTAGGGTTTGTTTGTGCTTTGTTGAGAGGTTGAGGTGCAACTTGCAAATTACCCAAGTTCGTCACCTTTAGAGATATCTTTCTCTCTCCTTGCATCCTCTAGGGTTGAGAGGATGGGTTGGGATCTTTGCTTGAGTAGCCTAGGGCTTTGTTGAGCTTTGTTGGAGCTTGTATTGGGCTGGACCTTGCTGTTTCGGCTAGAGGAGTGCCTGGTTGTACTGGGCAAGAGGTGTATCGGCCATGGTGTGTCGGTTTGCCATTTTGAGTGACACACACCCTCCACCTAGCCTCATTTGTGTCACCATCTTTGGACAAGTGGTTGTTGCTTTGATAAGTGGGTGGCAAGTTGTGGACATGTGGTTTTGGGGATGTTAGCATGTGGCATGACCCGAGGACAAGTGTGCTAGGGTCGGGTGCCACCTTGCCTTCCTCTCTCCCTTCACCACTTAGTATATAAGCAACCCTTCTCGCTTGCTAGCAGCTTCATTAGTTCCCTTAGTTTCTTTCTTTCCTTTGGTGGCTGATCTTGGAGTGGAGAAGAGGAAGTGGTGGCCGATACAGCTGGTGGTGGACGATACACCTTGCTGCCTTGCTCCTTTTCTTCTCTAGTTGGTGAGTCTCTTTCTCTCTTCCCTTGGTACCGCCTTCTTCCTTGCTTGTTCAATTTTGGAGGTGATAGGTTTCCCTTCTTTTCTTGAGGTGGCCGAAGGTGGTGCTTGGAGCTTTGGATCTTGGAAGTGTGCTTCAGGCAGGTTACATAACTCATAACCCTAGCTATATTACCTTCCTTACAATGTTGCTTTGTTGTATGCTATCTTGATCGACCATGTTATCTTGCTAGATATGTTTCTTGCTTTAATGATCATGTTGTTTCCCGAGATGTACCATGGACCTTGTTGGTCGAACCTTATATTAGGGTTCCTAGGGCAAAACCCCTCTCTCTTAGTTCTTGAGAGGTGAGCCTAGGGTGTCCTAAATTAATGGTATGTTGTGGCGTGTTCTTGGGGCAAAACCCTTTCTCTCTTTGGTCTTGAGAGGTGAGTTTTAGCTCTAGTTGTGTGGGAAAAACCCCTCTCTCACTTAGTTGTTGAGAGATGAGTCTATACCCTAGTTGCTTGAACAACACCCCTCCCTCTCACCATGGATTTGAAAGAGTGAGCCTTTGGTTGGGTGTTGACCTAATTGTTGGTTGGTTGGCCAATATGGTGATGACCCACCTTGCTACCAGATATGTGATAGAGGTTGTGCAAGACCCCTCTCAATTAGTTGTTGAGAGGTGAGCCAACAAACATGATCTTTAAGGGTTTGGTGGTTGTCTTGAGGTTGAAGATGACCAACCTGTTATGACCTTTGGGCCCTTTTCCGATATCCCTAGGTTGAGTTTGGGCGATAGGCCTGATGGATGCCTTGTGGACCCTTGATCGATGTAGGTATTTGCCCAAGATGCTTCATTGGACGTTATGTCTTTGACTGATATGGTGTTTGTCCATTATGAGGCTCTGCCTGAGATGCATCGTCAGCCGTTATGGATATCGATCTTTAGAGTTGTTGCACATCATGGTGTTATGCTTGGAAGATATCAGCTAGGTTGGCTATGTTGCAAGATATTCTGCTAAACCATTATGGGTGTTATACATCTTGTTGTCCCTTGCATGATATCGACCCTGCTGTGTGTATGGCTGGGCAGTATCGGCCTACTATGTGCTTGCCCAGTATCGACCTGCTATGAGTAGTGTGCTACCCGTTATCGGCCTTAGGGTGTTAGCCCATTATGAATTTTAATCTGGGAAGGGTGTTAGTTGTTAACCGTTGTGTTGGTCCCTTGGACGACACAGGGTTGAGTTGGGTGTTTAGGTCTGTTGGTTCCTTGCATGACATCCTTTTGGATGGTGCTTCCTGACACTCTGATGTGACACGTTGCATGGTGTTTCCTGGTACTGCGTTTCCCGTCACGGGCGTTGCACATTAGGTTCTTTCCCGACATAACATTGTGTTGCATGATTAGGCGTCACAGGTTGAGTGATGCCCGTTACCAGTTGCTGGGTGTCAACCCGAGATACATGCTTAACTGATATAGTGTTGGGCATCACACTCTTTGGTGAGAGATATTGTGCCTTTGGTGAGGGCTATCCCTTACTCAAGATACTTTTGGTAAAGGTTGTTCCTTACCCGATACACCTATAGTGAGGGTTGTACCTTGTGTTCGGTTGGTAACCTTAATGATTGTTATGCTTTGGTATATGAGGTTGTTATGCTTTGATATATATATATATATATATATATATATATATATATATATATATATATATATATATATATATATATATATATATAAGAATGACTATGCTTTAGTGCACTCATCGATGTTGCATGGTTGACTCTCATATTAAAGTAAGGAGTTGTAAATGTTCCTTGTGCAAGTATCATTGCTCCATTGTGATTTCACTAACCATGCAGGTAAAAGTTGTACGATGAGGCAATGGTAATGGCATGATATTAAAATGATAGGGAACATCGTGGGTTATAATGAATCCAGTACTATGTGATGGGTGTTACCCATGGAATGGGATGGAATACCTTGATGATGGGATTGAGTCCCAGTGATGTTGATCCTTGTGATGGATCTAGATGATTGGCAAGAGGCCATGTGGTAACATGTGATGTTGGATCCTTTTGATGGATCAAGATGATGTTGATGGCACTGAAGGCCCTAGTGATAATATAACACAAGATAATGAGTTTTATGTTTAGTCATTATTGTTATAGTTTCATGTTACATAACTTGGTTGAATCTTGCAATCCACTTAAAATGCATTAATTAATTACATATGAACCTTTCATGTAGTTTCCCTGGCCATAGATCCATCATCGTCAGGAGCTGGTGATGGTGAAACAGGTTCTCCTTCGGGTTAACCCGGAGCGCATATTGTTGAATATGTGGGGTTTCTCCTAGCCGAAAATAGGAGGATTAGAGTGCAACTGTGGTTGTGGACTCAGATCTATACAAGAGCATGGTGAACATGCCCATGGCTCGGTGTGATAGAGCATGAATGCATTCATGGTTCAGGAGCATGGTGAATAGGCCCGTGGCTCAAAGTATGCTAGTGCTGAGACTTGTACTGAGGCGGGATAGAGGAAAGGGTAGTCTGCAGGAGCTAACTCTGTGACTGAGGTCACTTAAGCATGAGACTGCAGTCCTTCTTTGGATTATCGTGCACTGACCACATGGAGGTTGAGGTCGTGGAGTCCGACTCTTCCATTGACCTGGTATGGCACCGACTTTGGGTTTCACAACCGAAGGTTGGATTTTAGCGGTAAGGCTCACTTCCTCAGGGCATAATAAATCATAATCCAACCGTATATTATCTTTGCTTAGGGAAAACACGAAACATTTGGTTGAGGCCTTGTTTGAATAGTTGCCCTAGTTTTATCTTGCAACTAATTACATGTTCCTCAGATGTTATGATAAGTTCTTATTAGACTTGGCTTGTCAAATATGTTCCATATAAGCTGTTAGAAAGTTAGTTCTGCTCAGTATGTTGCTTATATGATCTTCTTATATCAATTACCTATTTTATATGTTATATCTCTCCTTTGAGGTTTGATAGTTTCAGTGGGGGTTATGTTTCTCACTGGGACTATGCATCTCACCCCGTTGGTTTAAAACTTTATTAGGTGGACGTGCTAGACGTGGTGGTGGTCGTGAGGTTGTGGCTGAGAAACAAGAAGATCAGTAGAAGGCAAGAGGTGCATATGTTGTTGCTTTTGGGTGTTTTGTGGTAGAGTCCTAGAGTCATCCTTGTACACTTAGGTCCTTGGAGGTGTTTTGATGAGGTTTCACGATGTATAGATGATATGGTTTTTCTTATCCTGTTGTTGACCTGGATAGGTCTATTATGTACATAAATAGGTGATGCATCCTTTATGGATAAGAGACAACTGGATCCTATGAACTGTGGACATGTATCAAGTTTATGTATATTTGTATAACATGTTTCTTTACATGATGTGGATCTAGTTGTAATAGTTCCTTTCTTATCTGCTTTCTGTAATCAGTTTTAATTAACTCGTGTTTTTGGTAATATGATGTTTATGAGGGTTCCACATGTTTTTGCGTGGTGTTTCTCTATCTTTGTGATGGCGAGATGTCACATCAATCTTGTGGGTATGATAACCACCAATTAACACATTAAGGTTATGCTCATATTAAGGAGGTTATTTCACCATCATGCCATCATATAAGAATGTTAAACATGAATACTCATTTTTATCTATTTGTATTAGAGTTAGGTTCAACAAGTTAAAGTATACTAATGTTACTAATCAACACTTATACCCAAACCCTTACTCATGACATCCCAATTGGATCATGGATGCATAAGGTGAAGCAACACCATCACATTCCATACTATTCTCAAGTATGAATCCACA
The DNA here is from genome assembly GCA_963693085.1 of Alisma plantago-aquatica. Lineage (NCBI taxonomy): Eukaryota > Viridiplantae > Streptophyta > Magnoliopsida > Alismatales > Alismataceae > Alisma > Alisma plantago-aquatica. The sequence goes on from OY856410.1 coordinate 192,250,823, forward strand.
CATAAATCAAGGTGTAACCATCGAGTTATAGCATACTAGGGTTTCAACAACAATAACAGAGTACTCCATGATTGTATTAGTCATTCAAGGACTATTCATGCCCAATTACCGTCACTTAGTTATATTAAAGCTAGGTATAACAAGCTATACCTCATTAGGGTTGCATATCAATACAATATGGTTATCATCCCTTCTATTCATATGAGTGAATAGGTAAGACTACCTTATTCAGGGTAGCCCTCCATCTGTTCCATCATCATTCAACCCATATCACCATACCACAATTGTACAACACTAAGATGGATTACTGGTATGAAGGACTAGAACTATCAAACACCTATAATTAACATAGTGCTTGCACATGTACACTGAAATCATACATATAACAAATTTACATCCCTTCATATACCTTCAACAAATCATATTTCTAAAAACAAATTCACATATTACTAAAAGCCATTATTTTCTCTTATTGTTCTGCTCATTCATTACTACTTTACTTCTTGTTACATATCCTTCTCATATTGATCATATAGAATAAACATCCCTAAAATTGAAACATACAAGGTACATATAGATTATTCGTCATTCTTGCTATCACTGCAAGAATTTATTTCATATCACACTTCACTCATATTGTATTTCTCCTTTTGTTCAAAACACACCTCTTATATTTCAAATCTATTTCTTATCCTTTGCTCTGAATCATTTCCATATTGTGTATCTACCTTTCAGATTAGCTACCTTTAATCCTTGGATTACTGTCAGTGCTAGTTTACTTCTCATAGTACAAATTTCATGATCTTTTTTTATAGAGATGCTAGTATTCAAGGTCAAATCACTAGTGACAACCCTTGAACTGCTACAACTCTAAACATTCTAGGGTTTGGTCCTTATCAGTAACATGACGTTATTGTGGTGTGACTTTTCTCCCTTAATTTGAAAGTCAAACTTTGGATCTCACAAGTTTTACTAAAGTATTCCTTATCTTATCAATTGAATTTCCTTTGTCTTACTCAGTTATTCCCATAGATTACATTCTCAATTTACCCTGCTAGGGTTTCATCATCATATTGTGTGTCATTATTATATTCACTAGATGTTTCTACCATGTTGGTTATGCATTGGATATGATTCATTTTCTTATCACTTTCATCCCACATTGCTCTCATTAAGTAATATATGAAAGAGAAGATGATTTTGAGACTTAGAATTCTTATCTTCAAACATTCCCTTATTACATTTCTCATATGTAGGTTTAATTTGTTATCAATAAGGATACTTGACTAATTAGCACTTGCTTGAATCTTGCAACCTCTTTCTTTTATAATATATATTACTCCATCATGTTTCAAACCCTTCCTTACCTTCCATAATCCTCTTACCATATACTACTGTTCCACCTGTCATCTTTGACTTCTACCTTTCTCTTATGATCATGTTGCTTATTCATGTGTATGATCATGTATACCTCGTTGCAAATATTTCTTTTTATCCTTCTACTAATGTGAAGTTGAAATTATAAATCAATATTCTCTCTACTAGTTTCACCTCATGTTTAATACATTACATATCATTCATTTTAAATCAAACAACTCATGCATGGGTCAAACTTAGTTTCTCTTTCAATCAAGTTTTTCCTTCCTGAATATAGTCTACCTTTGTATGACTTATTCATTTGTTAAGCTACACTTTAGTTCTTCTTTTAGAAACTTGTTTGTTGTTCTACAAAGACTTGGAATCCAAAGGTAGCGAAGATGAATGTATTAAACTTCATAATAAAGGTATACATTCCATGTGCTCAATTATATCATAACCCTCATTCCTTAATTAAGATCATCATTTCTAACATTTCTCTTTGTTTCAACTAAGTTTGTTATCCTAGTCTTATAATTTACATGTTCATCTAATTCTCTTCACTTTGATTCTTATAAACTTCACTTCTATGTACTTATCATATACGTAACTCATTTCTTCTATTTCCCCTTTACTTTGGAGTACATAAAAACATTGTACTCGATTATATAATCCATTACTCATGATTGATTCTTACTATCTTGGCCCTTACATACTTTTCTCATATCATTTCCATATTTCATATTTATAGTTCATATAATACTAATAATTAAACTTAATTTGAACCTTATGTTGTGTTCCTTTATTCCCAATTAAGGGTTTCTCATATGAGGCCCCAAAGTTGGATCTCAGATATCAGTTCCAACTGATTCTTAGCTATTCTAATCTTTCCCATATGTTTCAACATCTTAGTGTATGTGCATTCTCACTATGATGTGTGTCTAATTTATCTAGAGCCTACTCTTATTATATTTTTAATAGGAGTCATTAGATCCCCGTAACGCACCCTTCCAGCCGGACCAGGCCGAACCTACAGTCCTGAAGCTAAGAGCTACTTAGGATTAACCAAAACCTACTTATTTCAAACGTGTGGAAAGAATATCCACTTCGGGCAAACTCATTTTAACATAACTTCTGGTCTACTTGATACAAAGAATATAAACAATAACTGAATGACATCATGATACACAACAATATAAAAGAACCATACATATTCTTCAAACTGATAATCTGAATTCATACATATAAGAGCATTTCTATTGATCTCCAATCAAAGAAGTAATATAAATCAAGAGTTATAACAGATTTTATTCTTATGCTTAATTCATTTATTTCTTTATGGTCTTCTAACCCTAATATTTCTAGGGTTTCTCTCTAGCCCATCCTTCCTCTACATACTTGGCCAGGGCATCCAGAAAAGAATAGATAGAGTAGTTCGGTACTGGTCAACCTAAGTATTCAGATACCGGGCCAGGGTATCTAAATACTCAGACCTTCCAGAGCTATAGATACATCACCTCCTATCTACCACGTGTGTAACTCTAACTTTCTATCCTAATGGTCCCTAACGACTCAACCTAAACTCTGATAACAAAAAGATGTCACACCCACATCCTACGATTACCACTATCAATGAGATGTGGGCATAACTTTGAGGATTATACTTAATACAAACTTCACTGTTTACATTTTTTTCCCTCTATTTCAAACTCTTCGTTTCTCGCAATCAATCACATAAATGAAGTTTACAAGAGAATTAAACTTTTATTACTCTAATATGATCACAACATAATGATACACATCCATTCATTCATTCTGTTTCTCACACTTCCATGTACATATGACATGACAATTAGATACATCCTCTCTTATCAAGGAAAAAAAGATACAAACATCATTTACAACTCTCTCATATCTATACAAGGACCTAGAGTGACAGGGACCGACTGAACTAAACAAATCTCATACTTAACTCCTGTGGTAGATCTACTCTGATGCATTGACCTTCTTCAAGTCCACATGGTTTCCCTAAAAATTGTGAGTATAGGGGTGAGCCTACTCGCTCAGTGAATGAGTACTTCAAAGAAATAATTAAAGCACTTATAAAATTACAAATATATTACCGAGCAACTGATATCAATTATAACAACAACAAGCTTTAAAAAGTCTAATCATTGACAATCATAGATATTGCAGGATACTCTAGGTATCTACAAGAGTGAACCAATATATGGATATGCTTGATTGATCATAAAGAGAACTAATAATTCAGAAACATAAAATGAATAATTGAATAACTACACACACTTGTTTAACCTCTCACTCATCTTATTATGCCCTGAACCCACATCAGGTGTACTACAACATGTGAAAGAATCGCAACAAGCTATGATCTCACTGTACAAGGCTTAGAAGCATGCCCATGTTCCTAGGCCTGTCTCTAGAGTAAGACCCCGTCTACAGTAGGCCTCAACATGTTTGCCTCTCGGCGGCTAATAAGAGCAGCCGAATATCTCCGACTCCACCTCTCAACTTGGGTACTAAGACAGTGAGTCAAAGCCCTCGGGCTTATTGTGCATCAGTGGACCTACTGACCACTGATCACTGAACAAGTAACACAGGTACCACCGGCATCCCCAGTTGGTGTTGGGCACCATACAATTGTAAGGAGTCTACCCTATTGGTCAAGACCCCCACACCCTATGGGTGCACTCCGGCTTACCTCGATTTGGACTACCTCCAGTCAGGAAACCGTTCCTTCCTCATAGTGCAGGCCTCATCATGTGAGGATTCTACAGTGTACAGGGCATCTACATGTCTAATTCACTCTTTAAATTCACAATTCAACCATCACATCAACATATCTTTGTTCATCTTTTTAAATCATTCATTTCATAACCCATCTGATAACATTTACCATAATTGAACTATTAAGCATCACCACATCTCAAACTGAGAAACATTGATATCACAATACTTGTTTCAATGAACACCCTATCATTAGGGTTTAATTTACCTCATTCTATTATCACATAACTTGCATAAGGATTTTATACATCATAACAACATGAATAACATTGAATCAAGATGTCTAATTGTAAACCTTCAACTTTCCATCCATTTAGGGTTTCACCCTCCTTACTGATATATCAAGCAAACATTGATATCATCGAATGAAATCCAAGATGTTATCTGACATATATGTAATACACATACAAATAAAACAATCATTCATAACCAAGGAGATTCAACTAGGCAAACTTCTTTATTCAATTATACAACAAATTCAGTCATAGCCGAAAATCCTACTTTTCAGTATAATAATGTAACCTCTACAATTAATTTAAGAATTCTCATTTAGATGGATTGCAATCATTTCTAATGTGATTTCATAATCTTAAATTCATCACACTAGAGAAATAATCCATTTCAAATCATCTTGCAAAAATAGATCAAAAAGGCAACTTAGTGTTTGTACTCGCATACCAAGCAATTGAAGATTATTGATAATTTAACTCATTTTCATGCAATCTACTATTTAAAGGAAGTACCCACTCACCCTAAGGTGTGAAAAAATCCTAAAAACATAGCCCATCTCTGAAGATCTTGAGTCCATATCAAATCACTAGCAAAATCTGCAGTTTCTTCTTCCTTTCAACCCAAAATGGGGTCTACTGAAGGTAGAAGATGAAGATCAGAGATCAAACCAAACCTCAAATTCATCAAATTATGGATTGTAATCAAGGGGAAGTAAGGAGAAGGAGTAATCGATGGTTAAAACTACTTACCAAATCGAATCTATAACAATCCATTTGTATTTCCGCCATTCTTCACATTCTTCCCCAAAAATCACCCCAGAAATTGCCCTCCATTTCCCTCTCATAGAGCAAGTTCTCTAGGATGATAGAGAATCGAATAGCGGTTTCGACGCACTTTATTTCGTTAAAAATGGATAAGTATTGCTCGAGATATGATCGCTTTACAATTTGCTGTCCTGGGCGGCATCCGCCGCAGTCGCGGTGTAGACGCAACGTCGGTCGCGGTCCTAGCATCGCGCCTCACAGTGTCGACGCGACGTCGCGGTCACGGTGCTCTATGTATGTTTACTAAAAAGGGCATAACTCGCTCATTTTAACTCTGATTTAGTTCATTCTTTTTTTATTATTCATAATTTAATTCTCTACAATCTACAATATTATTTTGATAATATTCTCAAATGAAAAATCATTTATTACTTATTTCCTCCAATATCATTAACTCTCTTCTTGCACACATGTATGGGTTAATGTTATCTTAACCCCAACTTAGATCTTTATAGTATGCTTAAGTTATGATTATGAGTTGCCCAAACAAGTATTTAAGGTTACCAAAGTTAAGATAAAGAACCACATATAATATTACTAATAAAAGTATGCCAAGCATTAAGATTATCTTAAAACTCTAGGATTACCAGCAAAGCTAGGAACGAGTTGTAACACTCTACCTCCCTCTTCCTAATGCAAATATAATTCTTCACTACTTTTACTCCCTTGAATGTAACTCGAGGATTCTCTTTATAATGTAATAGTTTAATAACAATAGGATAGTTTCTTTTCTTGCAATGACGAGGAAGATGATCATATCCAGATGAGATGACCAATTCGTGAGATGAGCTGATTGTCTGGAGGACCATGGAGGACAGAACAATGGATCCAGATGACCACCTGGTGGAGCCAATTGAACATTTGGAAGGAGTCCAAACATCAGTTGGACTGGAGGCTAGATGACCGTCTGTGATGACCAACCAACTGGCCAAGAGGCGAGACGATCGGTTCAAGGGTTGAACCAATGTACCAAGATTGGCAAGAATATATCTACACCAACAATAGGTTCATACATGTGATGTGATGATTGTCCTAGGTGGTAGTAACTCCTTGTGTCTCTAAGGAATTACAAGTAGGCATGGCTAAAACCATCACTTTATGTCTTATATTGCATGTTTACATTGTGGGATATAGAATGCATATGATACATACTATATATGTGGTGATTGGATACAATATATATATATATATATATATATATATATATATTCCTCCATCAAATGTATTAAGTCTAAGATTCTTTCTAATAGCATCACACATGAAAAAATTGTTTGACTGAGTGTAGGTTACGCCTCCGTGTGGTGCACTGTCTACCTTGTGGAAGTGTGATGGAAATAATATAGGATCCGCCTCCACGGGGTGCATTATTATCGTATTGGGTATTCGATCAGGCTTAACAGGTGATTCTTAGAGCATCTGGGCCTAGAAGCATATACATGATTATGGAAAAGAGTTGTGCATATCGTCTATCAAGAATCACATTTGATGCAATTGGAAAAAGTTTCCTACCTTGATGACTAATTGTGTTTTGCAGCGTTGCTCGGTCCATAGATGAATTATCTTGGATCTTTCTCATTAGAAAATTTATTTGCTATAATTTTTCAAATAGATATTTGAGGGTTGTCAATTTGAAAAAATAATGGGAAGGATAATGAATTAAAGACATAATTTTTATCACCTAAACTTAATCAAATCAAATCAAATAAAAATGAATTTTTGGAAAAAATGGAAATTATTTTGTATCAAATGGCAATGAACAATAATCACTTTTCTCTGTGATCAATCCTTTAGAAGGAAAAACTAACTAGGAACAACTTCCACAACTAGTTCAAGATGTTATGAATCATTATCACATAGAAGAGCAAGCTCTATGTCCTAGAAATGCCAGAACCAGAGGAATCACTTCAAAATGAAACAAGGGCTGACAGGGATGCTTACAAGAAGCACACTGAAGACATTGTGGATGTCAAGTGTTTGATGCTATGCTCCATGAACTATGAGTTGTAGATGCAATAGGATAATATGAGTGTGATTGAGATGATCACACATCTCAAGAACGTGTATCAAGCTCAAACAAGACAAGAGATATATGATGTCTCCAAGGCAATGTTCAAATGTAGCATGGCAGAAGGAGATCTAGTAGGTCCTCATATACTCAAGTTCATTGGGTATGTGGAGAACCTATCTAGACTGGGATTCCCTTTGGGTCAAGAGTTGTCCACTGACATGATTCTACATTCCCTACTAGAGTCATATAGTTAGTTTTTCATGAACTACAACATGAACGAATTTTACAAGTTGTTGACCAAGTTGTTAGTCATGTTGAGAACAACTGAGACACAAATGAAGAAAGACAAGCCCAAGTCAGTGATGATGATAAAAAAAACAAAGGGCAATTCTAAAGGCAAAGGCAAAGATAAGAAGAGTTCTAAATCTATCCAGAAGCTCAAGTCTTCAGATCTCAAAGCAAAGGGAGGTGTGAAGAAAGTAAGAGGTGATTGGCACCATTGTCACCATCCTATACATTGGAAAAGTGATTGCCCACTCTAGTTATATCTCTTAAAGAAGAAGAAGGAAGGCACTGAGGCCTCCAATTCAGGTATAAGCATTATAAGATAAATGTGATTACTTCTTCAATTTGGTATGTGATACCAAATAGAGATCTGATATTCTTGATGTGTAGGATCTGACAAGAAGTAAATCCCTTCATGAAAGGACAAAGATGGACAAGGCAGAGCAAGTGTTGCAAAAGCTTTAGTCTACATTTAAATTTATCTTAGCCTAATGGGCATGTAATAGAGTTTCTAGAACTGCTATTTCATTATGCCATTAAATAGAAACATTTACTTTAAAGAATCTTGTAAGAAAAGGATGATAAATCAATAAAGTGAGACTAATGTTTCTGTTTCAAAAGATATGATCTTGCAATGCAATGCCCAAACATCTGCATTGTATTTGTATGAAATATTTTTAGATGAATGTTTATAACGTTAATAACAAAGGATTATAATTTATGACTCAAGACTATCATTAACAATAGTCACCTTGGACGTACATTTAAGAAATGCATGTCTAGAATACATATTGATGTTAATCTAGAATTCCTAGGTTATTGAACCTAAGGAAACATGCAAAGCCTTATTCATGTACAATGTGACATGACACCCTTCACTTGATGTAGTGGGAGGATAAGCCTTCCATTAGACCTCATACATGTGATGCATGAAAAATTTATGGAATGGATTCTATAGATAATTACTTATACCTCACATTCATTTATTGGTAATATGATGATATGTACTTAGTAAAATGGAAACCTCTTGAAATATTCAAGGATATTATAAATGAAGTATGACTTTGATGAAAGTATTAAGAAACTTTGATGAGATCAAATGTTGAAATACTTTACATCGATATCTTGAGTACCTTCAAGGAAAGGATTGTGATAATGTCAAACCCATACGTAATGATGTGTCACACTGAATGAATTATACCATGATGAGTCATGATATGATTATCAATTAATCTAATCTTCTTATGCTCATAAATATATACCTATCACTAAATAATGTACCATATGAATGGTTTATAAGACATCATATATGATATTATTTGTGAATGTCCCAATATGTCTAAATGATTGAAACCTATAGTGAGAAAGTAGTTTCTTAAAAGGTTTATCCACAAACAATAACTGTTGAATTTAACTATTAATCCCAATCCAATAACAAAAGTGTTTGGTTGATAGGATAACTGAGTTTCAAACTCAAAATGTTCAAGATTGACAAAGAGGTACAGTGAGAACCATGAGAATCACAAGTTGTGGTGGAGACTAAGGTTCATCATGTAACAAAAAATAAAATAGTTCTTGTAGAACACATTTGAGATAGGAGGATTGTGAGTCCAACAATTTAGATGGGTTGGTCATAAAAGGATGAGTCAACTAGTCAACTAGAAGCTATTTCTGGATAATATGGAAACCATGTAAGATAATAAGGTGGGACCTTGATAGCGCCACCTAAAGGGGTACTACCTAAAGGGTGTAATAGGGTCTTATGGAAAAGACCTAAATGGAAACATAGAAGGAAAATTTGGTTGAATGAGTTTTCAAATTAGTTCAAGCTCTTGAACATGATACAAGTTCCTTTACCAATTGTCAAGGTTGTTGTTGTAGTTAAAATAGACTAAGAGATTTACCATATGAAGAAAGAAACTAGATTCCTTATGGGGAATACATCAAAGGATGTGTATGTGACACAACCTAAAAGGTTTCAAGACCTTAAGGAATGCAAATAAAGTCTATAAACTACAAGGTTCAATCTAAGATTGAAATAAGAAACTTAGAGAAGGGCCTTTTGATTTAACAAGATAGTCAAAGAGTTTGACTTAACTCAAGATAAAAGATGAAATATGTGATTACAAAAGATCTAGTGGAAGCATATATGAATATTCCACATATGATGGGGAATAACAATTCAATATTGTGAATATTGAGATCTGGCATGGAAAAACGCCTTCAACAATGAAGGATTAAGTGAAACATATTATGAGTTAAGGACCAAGACCTATAAGATAGTTCTTGAATGTTTCACAATGGAAGTTTGAGTAAATTCAATAGCAATACATTGAAGGAGTTCTACACTGAAGGATTCATTAAGAGAGAATTTGGATTGGTCTGTCATGAAGCTTATATTCTAATTCTTGTAAAAAATAGAATTTTCATGAATTAGATGCCATATGATGGATCTGTCATGAATGCTATAAATGTACTTATCACATATAATCTTGTCTGTATTGGACATTACAATTTGATATTAATTCCAATAAGGGTTATTGGAAAGTCATTAAAGATATCCATTAGTACTTGAGAAGTGTCTAAGGATAGATTTCTAGTCAATATGGATAGCAATAAAAGGAAGAGTTGGATGTAAAGAGTTACATCGATGCAATCTTCCATAATAACAATATGATCACATTAAAATATGCTTAAAAGGAAAAATGTTGTTAGTTGGAAGAGTTTCGAACTAATATCCATTAATAATATTCTACATTAGAAGCTGTGTATACTTGTGTTATGAACACAAAGCCATACTATATCAATCAAAAGGGTCATATGATGAACTTATAGATGTTCTGAACCATTGATTCCTCACTATTTATAATGTGACAACAATGGAGATACTTGTTAGATAAGGAATATCAAATACCATATTACAGTGGTTTCATCTCATAACGAAGAGATAAGGAAACATGCAATATACCGACTAAACATCAAAGTGTTTCTAGCCCACAGGATAAAGCACTTGTGCGACAGAAGCATGGTGGACATGTTTGGATCACTAAGAATGAGATTTGTGGGTGATTGGTTCTAATTGCAAGTGGGAGTCTGTTGGTAAGGTATGCCCATAGAGAAAATCATGTGATAATTTACATGGAATATACCATAAAGGATTTTATTAATACTTATGAAGGCAAGCTTCTAATTCATTCTGTTTCACTCAGTTAAGAGATAATGGTGAAATATTATGAATATCTAAAGAATGAAAATACTTAATGATGTATGTATTCAAGTACGTGACTTGGAAGGATGATATCATAAGAATATTAATAGTATGTACATTCTTATTATGTCCCTAGTCAATTGTTATTGTGGAAGGTAGATAGACACCAGTAACACATAAGAATAGAGTGTGGGTTGGTTGATGACAAAATATCATTAGTCATGATATGGAAATATCAAACCTAGCACACAGATACATATTAGGGATCAGTGCATCGGAGAGACCCAACTTGAGAGTAACACATGGAAACCATCATTGGTGGTCATAGTCATCTCTCATAGTGAAGGTGGTGATTGTGATTCTTAGACTTGAAATCACAACACTCGTCACTTGTCGTTGGGTATTCTTTGACATCATCAAATGCATTCCTGAAACATGGGTTGTTATAAAGGTTATGATTGGGTGACTTTGATATATGGGATAGACTACGAGTGATAAATATGGTATTTTCCCCTCCTACTGGAGTATGATATCCTGAACACTTGATAAGTGAGACTGAGAAATGTATGCGGATGCACATGTGAATCAATTTATGATATTGAGGTCACACTATCTTATATAGTCTAGAATTGGTTCAAGGAACATGGATTGAATGTTGAGAGGATGACGATTCTATGTCTCAGTTCATGTTGGATATCTGAGACAAAGAAATTATACAACCACTACAACAACTTATTCAGGTTTTAGGTTGAAGTTGTTCTCCAAATTTCCATTCACTTGGGTAGCATTGATGTGTGACTAGGCACCACTCTCTACTTGTGATTTCATAAGTTGGTTATGTACATTCACTACCGATGTGATATGGTACCTATAGGGTCACACAAAAAGGAACTCATCTTGAAGAGGAGTTTATCTTGAATGATGATTGGATTAATTACTAAAGTGTTTAGGTATTCAATCCATGCAACAAACTAAAAGATTGGCTAAGTGAACTGCCAAACGACCATATCTAGTATTGAGATGGCTATTTGGATAGGCTAGACATATGTCTCAAGTGTTAAGATGGCCATCTGGGTTTTCAAGATAATCAAAGTTCAAATTCTCCAAGTTATGCCCAAATTGAGGTGTGAATCGACCGGTTCATTCTGATAAACCAATCGGCTCAACTCAGGCTCACCAGATAGCTGTCTGGGTGGGCACGATGGGTGTCTCACATGGGTGAGATGGATCAGTTGGGGTGAACAAAGGTTTTGGATGTTTCCCGAACTTGTTCGATTGCACAATACTTGTGATGCAAGGAATTAATACATAATATTAATTGGAATCGAATTTCCAAGTACATATGTGATTGGGAAACTACCAAATAACAATTTGTAAGTGTGAGAGGATTGTATCATGTGACTAACAATCGTATGGATCTCTGAATGGTCATTTTGTTGCTCGTAGGATATGAAAATTCAAGATATTTTGATCCCTTCCATACACGCACGAATCTTGTACATACTGGGAACACTGACCCAAACCCCACCTATGAATAGAGGGGTACTGGGGGCTTCCCAGAGTACAACAACATCAACTGAGAATCAATTTCTCTAACAATTGTTTCCCTCTCTAGTTGTAGTAACTGAGAGAGCCCAAGCAAGTCCTAATCAATAAGGGAGGGATAGCTACGGGAGAGAACAATTGAGGATTATTTTTGTGCGAGAGGAAGTTGGTGACTAGTACACCAACAGGAGGGACAAGTCTTCATGTCTATTCTAGTTGAATGAAAGGTGTTCTAGTTGGTCTATATGGACTACTCTACATGTAGGAATCCTTTGGCTGCTGCTCTAATAGCAAAGTCAACATGCAGTCTTTGACAAGACCACATGAGTGGTTGTAGAAGCTGTCATGTTTCTTGTTCCTAGTCAAGACTAGGAGCTGCACAACCACTGTCCAAGTGAAACTAGTTGTCAGTTGCATCAAAGTGAGTTGTTTTCGCTGGCCGTGCTATAGGACCAGGTATAATTCATTAAAATACCCTTCCTATTTCATAGTAGTTGATGTGATCTTGTTGTTATGGGAATACAGATTGATAAAAAAAAATTTTTACTTCTATGTTTCGTTCCCGTATTTCCCAAAAATTTCTCCATTTTAGCGCAGACCTAGAATGGACCATGGACACCCAGCTCCCAATCACATAATACTAGTGCAAGGGTGGCTACATCACCATGGGAAACCCTTTCCAACTTACATGTGGTGCACATCTCAAGACTGGCATGCCACATATCCATGTGGGTGCCATGTACTAGAGCGGTTATGTCTATGATACCAGTTGTAACATTTGGTTCCATTTCCCAAGGCTCTAGTAGAGTTTCAGGAATGATGAGTGGTCCTACAAACTACTACTAGCCTTAATTGTGCTTTGTTGTTACTCACGTGCAAGCCTAGATAAACATTCTTACTAGTCATTCATCCTAGTACTACTATAGGTTGAGCATGCTTAACCACAAAGTTCTTTAGTGATGGACTCCCTGAAATGGAGATGAACACTGATGATATGAGTAGTCTGATCATTCCTTTTCAGATCATTTATCTGAGGCCACAAATCTTGGGACGTTATAATCTCTACTTAAAATGTTTAAGGTACTTAACCCAGATAATCAAGTGATGTTCTTAGAGTTATATCTCTCATTGAGACATGGGTCTCACCTGGTGGGTAACCATGTCATTTTAGGTGACATAAACATCATCAGAAGCAGAGTGAGTAGGAGGCACAATTTGAAGATATGTAATGTTAGAAGGTTGGTGAGGTTATAAAGAGTCCTAGAGTCATCCCCGTACTCAAAAGTCTGTGCAGGGAATTTTGTATATCATGTATTGACTTGAGATTTTTCTTGTATGCTCTAAGCAGTGTAAATAATGTAATTATGAGGACAACATCTTTTTTCAAATAGTTATGGCTGAGGTCATGGAATTTATGTAATGGTACTAGGTATATATATACATTTATGATGTCTGGACCTATGTGCAAATGTTTCCTTTATCATATTGGAATTTTAATTAGATCTTAATTATGTACCTTTTTATTAATGTGATTGATAAGTGTTTTCTCAATGTTTTGGTTTTGAGTAATCTTATTTACCATGGTGGGTTGTCACACTTCCTACTTGCGTAATGATCCAACTCGCTGACTCTTCTATGACTACCCCTATGGGAATTTATAGAAGACATTATTGTGAGAGTAGGTCCCAAATCTTATTCCCCTACAATTTTTCATAATGTACATCAAGGAGGTTCTCAAATATCCTCTCATCTATTGGCACTCGTTCCTTGCAAATTCTAGAGACTTTATAAACATTGAAGCTAACTCCTAACATTAAGACTTTGGACCAGTACACTCTACATCAAAATCTTTGAGAGTATCAAGGGCACCACATTCCACAAACAATACTTCCTAATTAGAAATAATATGGCCCAAGTGTGATAGGAAATGCAGACCATAGAAGACCCTCTTAAAACAACACTCATAGAACCAAACACTTGTGACCGAAATGATGATCAAATGAAGCAATTTCTCCTTCACTTAGACAATGCCTAGGAAGACCCTGAAGCCAAGTTTGGATATCTCAAGTATATATATTTGATTGAATAAGAAAACAAGGATCCCACTATACCAGAGACATGAGGGGCTAAAATATGTCTTCTTAGTTAGTAATCATCAATGCAAATATCACTGTCAAGCAAGAACACATGCTATTGACAGAGGTAAGGAAGAGGTAGAAGGCATTAGGTTAAAAAATAACTGAAAGAAACGGACTGACCCAAGCACTCTTCATTCAAAGAATTAATATGGTCAGCAAATTCAAGCCCTTCATCAAGCCTCAATGTAAGATAAACCCACTTTCGAAGGAGGTTGTGCATAAAGGAGTAGTAAAGCTACTTCTTTTTGGGATCATATATCCCATATTTGACTCTCCATGGGTTAGTCATATGCCAGTAGTGACAAAACAAAGGAGCCACTATAGTTGTTTTGAACAAACAAAATGAGCTTATACCCACCTGCACTATAATTGGGTGGCACATGTGCATCGACTATTGCAATCTCAACAATGCCACTCGAAAGGACCAATTCCCTCTTGTATTTCTTGCTTAAGTCCCAGAGGAAATTGCACACCATGATTTCTTCTATTACATGTATAAATACTTTGGCTTCTACCACATCCCCATCTACCAAAGTGATCAAGAGAAAAATACCTTCAAATGCCCCTTTGGCATGTATGCCTTTTGTAAGATGCCTTTTAGACTATGCATTGCACCTATCACATTTTGGCGGTGCATGTCTACTATTTTTGGTGAATTAACTGGGACGATAACAAATATCATCATGGATGACTTCTCAATAGATGGATATTCATTTGAATCATGGGTATGTTGGCTAAATGGACATCTGCAAATCCCTTTGTGTTTTGATAATGACAAACATTTCATTCTTATTGATCTAACGTGATACTTGAGTGTTGCAGGAATAAGGTGGATGACAAAGCATCAGGGAAATCTATATGCTTAATGTTTATATTTTCATAAAATGTAATCAATTTGTAAAAAGCTTGTACAAACATATAATGTACAAGTACTTAGACTTCATGTAAATCAAGCGTTAGATCTTCCCTAGCTAAACACCAAACTTAGATAGGTCATCCCCTTCAATAGTGTCATATATGCACACTCATACACACACTTAATTGCTTTATTTCAAACATTGAAACAGGGTCAATCTCGGTCGACAAAATCCTCGACCGAGACACTCTCGGTCGACAAACTTCTCGACCGAGAAAGACCCAAGTAGCCGTTAGACACAACTGACAAGGTAGTTGGCAGTTGGAGATAAACGTTGTAAACACTTGATCCAGAGAGCCTGTCGGTCGACAAAACCTCGACCGAGTAGGTATCTCGGTCGACAATCCCTCGAGATGGACTCTGACAGCAACTGCAGAATTAATTAACTAGTCGTTGCTGATGCTACTAACTTGTACCTAACGGCTAGTTAAGCACTTAGAACCCCCTAGAAAGTGTACAGAACATCCTTAAGCACTTGTAGGACATTCCTATAAACAAGACATGCCTTAGGACACCTAAACTTACCGATTACACACTTGAGCAATCTTTGAGCATACACTTGCATTGATCAACCTGTTTGTGAGCAATCGAGCACATTTGTAATTGGCTACTTTTCTCTTGGCTCAAATTTCGTGTCCTATAGGCTAGTATCTCCTATCCAGAGCAATCATACTTCCATATACATTGATTAGGAGATCTATACGCTTGATATAGGCAAATCAAGCCTTGTGCTTCAAAGGATAAGTTGTAATTTCCATTTTCCTTTCTTGTTCACTTTCATTGCTTGTACTCTCCTTGCTACTCCTAGGTTGGAGGCTGCGGATTGGAGAGGGTCGTGATCTTCTTGGTGAAGAAGGAGACTTTGAACTACTTCAAGAAGGCTGGTGCAACGGGAGGTTACTTCAAAGAGGAAGGCTACTTCAAGGGGGAGCTTGGAGTTACTTCAAGAAGGCTACCTCGAGTTGGTGCATCTACTTCAAGTGAAGACTGTTCAAAGGGGTGTATGAAAGTATTGTATTTTGTGTAATTCCTTGCGAAGGTAATAAAATTAATACTTTCAAAATCCTGGTTGGGTAAGCAATCGGGTAGTGGACTGACAACCTTAGTATTTGCTAAGGTTGGAACCACTCTAAACCCTTTGTCTCCTTCTTTGTTTCTCATTTGTGGTTGTTTGAGTTAA
This sequence comes from Alisma plantago-aquatica, assembly GCA_963693085.1. NCBI lineage: Eukaryota > Viridiplantae > Streptophyta > Magnoliopsida > Alismatales > Alismataceae > Alisma > Alisma plantago-aquatica. The sequence continues at coordinate 192,267,322 of OY856410.1, forward strand.
ATAATTGTTAAATTAATTTAAAACCCTATTCACCCCCCTCTAGTGTTTTTTCAATTGGTATCAGAGTAGGCTTCAAGGAACCCTAACCAAGTCTTGAAGAATGGATGATGGGGTACTCAACAACCTCAACCTTGAGGGAACACTTGTGGCTAGGCCTCCTATGTTTGATGGAACAAACTACACCTACTGGAAGAGAAGGATGCAATTCTACTTCCAAGGCATCAGCTGGGATCTATGGAGAATGGTGTCAACCCCCTATGAGCTTCCTCAAGTGGAATATGTAGCTTGGGACACCAATACGGTAAAATCGGCTCAAATGAATGCAAAGGTTGTAAGTATTCTATATTGTTCAATTTCAGTAGGAGAATTTAATAGGATATCAAATTGTGACACAACCTATGAAAATTGGCGTAGACTTTTCATAACTTATGAAGGGACTATTCAAGTTAAGAATTCTAAGATTAATATGCTTAAACAAAAGTTTGAACACTTCCGTATGGATCCGAATGAATCTATAAGTGAAATGTATGCAAAATTCTCTTCTATTGTAAATGGTTTGAATATCTTAGGAAAAGTTGTTCTTGAAGAAGATCAGGTGTCAAAAATTCTTAGATCACTTCCTCCTAAATACAAGCCCAAGGTGACAGCCATTAAAGAAGCTAATGACCTCACTCGACTGAGAATGGAGCAACTCATTGGCAACCTAGAAGCTCATGAAGCAACCCTAGAAGAGGAAGAAAGAAGAGAACGTAAACTTCAACAAGGAAAAAAGAAGGATGTGGCTCTAAAAGCTTCAAAGATCATCACACCAGAAAGTGAGGAGTCAAGTGAAGAAGAAGGAGAAGATGCCTTGATTGTCAATGGTAAGAAATATAAAAGATTTAAATCTAACAAAATTTCTAGTTCCTCTTCCTCTCCTCCTAGGTGCTTTGAGTGTGGAAAGAAAGGACATCTCAAAAATGAATGCCCCAAAACAAAGAAAGGAAAGAAAAGTTCACACAAAAAGAAGGCAGAAAAAGCTTACAAAGATGCATGGGATGAATCAAGCGAGAGTGAAAGTGGAGAAGAAAAACATGCATGTTTTTGCAGGATTGGGTGGTCGACAGTGGATGTTCCAAACACATGACCGGAAACAAGGATGCATTTCAAACTTTTGAAGAAAAGAAGAGTGGAACAGTCACTTTTAGAGATAATGGTAAAGGTAAAATTGTTGGAATAGGTAATATTGGTACAAACCTCGAAATCAAGAATGTTTTACTCGTTGATGGTTTGCACCATAATTTAATAAGTGTTAGTCAACTATGTGACAGTGGATATGATGTTTTATTTAACAAAAATTGTTGCAAGTTATTAATAGAAAACACTACAAATGTTATTTTTGAAGGAAAAAGGGTTGGAAACCTTTATATTCTTAGACCTAACTCTATGAAATCTGTAGTAGGAAAATGCTTACTTGCAAATGAAAATACTTTACAACTATGGCATAAAAAGTTAGGACATGCTAGCTCACATGTTATCAAAAAGTTAGTGAAATATGATCTTGTTCGTTGTTTGCCTACTTTATCTTTTGATCAAGTTGAAAATTGTGAACCATGTACTTTGGGAAAGCAAACAAAAACCTCTTTTAAATCCAAACATGTACTTAGCACCAGTAGATCCTTAGAATTAATTCATATGGATTTATTTGGACCCATGAGGACACAATCTATTGGTGGCAAAAGATATTGTTTTGTTATTGTTGATGATTATAGTAGATATATATGGGTACATTTTCTTGCAGCCAAAGATGACACTATTCATGTTTTTATAAAATTTTGTTCCATGATTGAAAATCTATTACAAAACAAAATATGTACCATTCGAAGTGATCATGGTGGAGAATTTGAGAATCATGTATTTGAAGAATTTTTCACGTCTCAAGGATACACTCACAATTTTTCTGCTCCACGCACACCACAACAAAATGGTATAGTTGAAAGGAAAAATCGATCACTACAAGAAATGGCTAGAACTATGATGCTCGAACATAACACACCTAAAACTTTTTGGGCTGAAGCTGTAAACACCGCATGCTATGTGTTAAATAGAGTAACTGTTCACTCTCATTTGAAGAAAACACCATATGAAATAATACATTCTAAGAAACCTAGAGTTGACTATTTTCATACCTTTGGATCCACATGTTATATATTAAACACTAAAGAGGATAGAGATAAGTTTGATTCTAAATCACATAAAGCATTATTTTTGGGATATTCTACCTCTAGCAAAGCATTTAGAGTCTACAACACTATTTCTAGAAAAGTTGAGGAATCTATTCATGTCTCTTTTCATGAAGAGTCAAAATCAGAAAATTCTGAAATAATTGATCTCACTCATCAATTCGAAAACTTAGACATACCAAATGATAGTGAGAAGGAAACTACAAGTAATAACCAAGCTGAAACACAACCTATACCTAGACTTATTAAGGATCATCCTCAAGAATTAATTATTGGAAATCCAAATGATAAAGTCAAAACTCGTTCTTCCTTTAAAGATGTTGCAAACATGGCCTTTGTTTCTATTATTGAACCTAAGAAGGTATCTGAAGCTCTTAAAGATGACTATTGGATAATAGCAATGCAAGAAGAGTTAAATCAATTCACTAAAAATGACGTATGGGATTTAGTTCCTAAACCACAAAATAAAACCATCATTGGAACGAAATGGGTTTTTAGGAATAAGCTAAATGAGGCAGGGGAAGTAATAAGAAATAAAGCTAGGTTAGTAGCACAAGGATACAATCAATCAGAAGGAATAGACTTTGATGAAACATATGCACCAGTAGCAAGACTTGAAGCTATTAGAATGTTACTAGCTATAGTTGCACACAAAAACATCAAACTCTATCAAATGGATGTAAAAAGTGCATTTCTAAATGGAATCATTCAAGAAGAAGTATATGTTGCCCAACCACCTGGCTTTGAAATACCGGAAAAAGGTGACTATGTTTATAAACTTAAGAAAGCACTTTATGGTTTAAAACAAGAACCTAGGAACTGGTATGAAAGACTCAAGACATATCTCTTTGATAATGATTTTTCTATTGGGAATTCAGATTCTACTTTATTTTTCAAAACATATAACTCTGATTTTCTAGTTGTTCAAAAATATGTTGATGACATTATTTTTGGAGCCTCAAATGAATACTTGTGCACACAATTCAGTGACATTATGCAAAAAGAATTTGAAATGTGTCTCATGGGTGAACTAACTTTCTTTCTTGGTTTCCAAATTAAACAAACGCCTGCCGAAATTTTTATAAGCCAAGAAAAGTATACTAAAGAACTCTTAAAACGTTTTGGGATGGATCAGTGCAAACACGCTACTACTCCTATGTCTACCTCTATTAAAATTGATAAGGATGAAAATGGGGAGCCTATTGATGATTCCTTATATAGAGCCATGATTGGTAGTTTGCTTTACTTAACCGCTTCTAGACCAGATATTATGTTTTCCGTTGGTCTTTGTGCTCGATTTCAATCACAACCCATGCACTCTCATTTTCAAGCAGTTAAACAGATTCTTCAATATTTATCCGGCACCACATGTTTTGGTTTATGGTACCCAAAAGGACAATCCTTGGATTTTAAAGCTTATACTGATGTTGATTATGCTGGTTGTCGACATGACCGCAAAAGCACTAGTGGTGGTTGTTTCTTGTTAGGAAGAGCTTTAGTATCTTGGTTTAGCAACAAACAAAACACGATTTCCCTCTCTACAACTGAAGCTGAATATATGGCAGCCGGATCTTGTTGTGCTCAAGTGCTTTATATGCAACAAGTGTTAAACAATTATGGTTTTACTTTTTCATCTACGCCTATCTTTTGTGACAACACAAGCGCTATAAACTTAGCACACAATCCTATATTACACAGTCGAGCTAAACATATTGAAATTTGTCATCACTTTTTACGAGATCACATTTCAAAGAATCATGTTTCCCTTCATCATGTTGATATGGAAGATCAATTGGCTGATATTTTTACAAAACCTCTTCCACTAGATCAGTTCAACAAAATAAGGAAGCAACTGCTTATCACTCCCTTGGTAGATGTTTTCTTTGATATTTGTACTTCTTAAAAGTGTTTTACTCTGCATCATTCTTGGCTTTTAAATGGACATCTTTTTCATAGGAATTGATGGGACATCTAATTAAGGGGGAGTTTTTTTCTTGTTTTCAACGGTTATCTTTTTGAAATGACAAAGGGGGAGAAATAAACATAAATCTTAAAACGTGAAAAACTCAATCAATGAGTTTTACAAACTCTTGGCTTTACATTGAAAGTTGCTATATTCCCTAAAGAATTGGATTTCATGTTCCATAATTCATGGGGAATAATAAGCACACATTTTATAAACAAAAGGAAGAAATTCACAAGGTAAACTTCAGGTATGAAGTTAAATTTTGAGTTGATTTATATTTTGGAAATGTTTGTCATCTTCAAAAAGGGGGAGATTGTTGGCTAAATGGACATCTGCAAATCCCTTTGTGTTTTGATAATGACAAACATTTCATTCTTGTTGATCTAACGTGCTACTTGAGTGTTGCAGGAATAAGGTGGATGCAAAGCATCAGGGAAATCTATATGCTTAATGTTTATATTTTCATAAAATGTAATCAATTTGTAAAAAGCTTGTACAAACATATAATGTACAAGTACTTACACTTCATGTAAATCAAGCGTTAGATCTTCCCTAGCTAAACACCAAACTTAGATAGGTCATCCCCTTCAATAGTGTCATATATGCACACTCATACACACACTTAATGTCTTTATTTGAAACATTGAAATAGGGTCAATCTCGGTCGACAAAATCCTCGACTGAGACACTCTCGGTCGACAAACTTCTCGACCGAGAAAGACCCAAGTAGCCGTTAGACACAACTGACATGGTAGTTGGCATTTGGAGATAAACGTTGTAAACACTTGATCCAGAGAGCCTGTCGGTCGATAAAACCTCGACCGAGTAGGTATCTCAGTCGACAATCCCTCGACCGAGATGGACTCTGACAGCAACTATAGAATTAATTAACTAGTCATTGCTAATGCAGCTAACTTGTACCTAATGACTAGTTAAGCACTTAGAACCCCCTAGAAAGTGTCCAGAACGTCCTTAAGCACTTGTAGGACATTCCTATAAATAGGACATGCCTTAGGACACCTAAACTTACCGATTACACACTTGAGCAATCTTTGAGCATACACTTGCATTGAGCAACCTGTTTGTGAGCAATCGAGCACATTTGCAATTGGCTACTTTTCTCTTGGCTCAAATTTTGTGTCCTATAGGCTAGTATCTCCTATCCACAGCAATCATACTTCCATATACATTGATTAGGAGATCTATATGCTTGATATAGGCAAATCAAGCCTTGTGCTTCAAAGGATAAGTTGTAATTTCCATTTTCCTTTCTTGTTCACTTTCTTTGCTTGTACTCTCCTTGCTACTCCTAGGTTGGAGGCTGCGGATTTGAGAGGGTCGTGATCTTCTTGGTGAAGAAGGAGACTTTGAACTACTTCAAGAAGGCTGGTGCAACGGGAGGTTACTTCAAAGAGGAAGGCTACTTCAAGGGGGAGTTTGGAGTTACTTCAAGAAGGCTACCTTAAGGTGGTGCATCTACTTCAAGTGAAGGTTGTTCAAAGGGGTGTATGAAAGTATTGTATTTTGTGTAATTCCTTGAGAAGGTAATAAAATTAATACTTTCAAAATCCGGATTGGGTAAGCAACCGGGTAGTGGACTGACAACCTTAGTATTTGCTAAGGTTGGAACCACTCTAAACCCTTTGTCTCCTTCTTGGTTTCTCATTTGTGGTTGTTTGAGTTAAAAAATTGTAAAATTAATTTAAAACCCTATTCACCCCCCTCTAGTGTTTTTTCAGGGTACACCATCTTTCCTTCGTCTTAGAATTTTGTAAAGAAGAAAATTTGGTGCTCAATTGGAAAAAATGCCACTTCATGGTGAAGGAAGACATTATTATAGGACATTGTGTTATCTCTTGATGCATTGAGGTTGATAAGGAAAAGATAGAAGTGATTGTGAAATTATTCCCTATGATGATTGTTTAGGAAGTCTTAGCATTTCTGGGACACACTGGCTTTTATAAGAGGTTCATTCGCAATGTTAGCAAGACCACTAAGCTTCTTACAAATATTCTCAAGAAGGATGTGCACTTGATCATGGATTCTGATTGTATGAGAAGCTTCACCATCCTAAAGGAGGCTCTCATCTCCACCCCTATCCTTCGTTCTCCATATTGGTCTCTTCCTCTTGGGATCCATCATGATTCTAGTGACTATGTTGTAGGTGCAGTTCTTGGACAGTGTGTCAACAAGAAGAATCATGTCATTTACTATGCAAACAAGGTGCTAGACAATGCATAGAGGAATTATGCAACCACTAAAAAGGATCTTTTCTCCATTTTTATGCATTCGATAAGTTTTTCTCATACCTTATAGGATTTCAAGTGTTTATCTACATTCATTACACTACGATCAAGTACATAATATTATAGAAGGACTCGAAGCCCAGGTTAGTCAGGTGGATCCTATTGTTGCTAGAGTTTGATATTGAAACCAAAGACATGAAGGAGACTTAAAATGTTGTTGTTTATCAACTTTTCTGATTACTCATCCAAGACAATGACATTGTCCCTATCAATGACTCCTTTCATGACAACCACTTGTTCAAGGCATCCACATTTACCTTATGGTACACTAATTTTGTGAACTACCTTGTTGTATGAGTGCTCCATCGATATTTCACTAGGAAAAGAAAGAATAGGTTCATGTCAGAAATTCCCCATCACTATTGGGATTAGACTTATCAAAACTAGCTAAGACTTAATGACCTTTACCCCTAATGCATCTTAGAAGAGGAATCTTCTCTCATTCTGGAACAATACTACTCTGGCCCGCTCGGGGGTACATGAGCTCCAAAGGGACTACAATAAAGGTCCTTCAATGTGGGTTATTTTGGCCCTCTATATTCAAGGATGCTCACATCTATATTGAATCATGTAACCAATGTTAGCAACCTCACAATATCTCCAAGAGAGATGAGATGCCACTCAATATTTGGCATTAAGTCAAGATCTTTATCATTTTGGCCGCAGACTGCATGGGTCCATTCCTCTCCTCATATGTCTTCTTGTACATACTTGTTGTTGCCAATTATATTTACAAGTGGGTTTAATCCATCCTCATAGTTTCTTATGACTCCAAGCCATTCATTAAGCTTTTCAAAGATATCATCTTTACATACTTGAAGGTCACACACATTGTCATTTGAGACGAAAGATCTTCCTTCCTTGAGTGCATATTTGATGTGCTTCTTCACAAGTACAAAGTATCTCTCCATGTGGCTACCCCATATCACCCTCATACCAGTGGTCAAGTGGAGGTTTCCAATTGTCACATAAAAGACATTTTTGAGAAAATAGTTATTCAAACAAGGAAAGACTAGGCTCATAAACTGAATGACACACTCTAGGTCTACATAACTTCTTGTGAGACTCCCTTAGGCACTACATTTTTTTTCTTAATTTATGGGAAGACTTGTAACTTACCAGTGGAGCTTGAACATAAGGCTCTATTGGTCATCAAACAACTCATGATCTTCATCCAACAAAAAAACCATTTGCTCCAAAATTAAGAACTAGAAGAGCTACATATGAAAATATTCAAGAATGCACACATTGAAAAGGAGTGCTTAATGATGTGTCATGATGGTCACCTAAAGATGATATTTCTACAAGTCATAGACCAAGTATTATTGCATAACTCTTGTCTCTATCTTTTTTCAGGAAAACTCAAGACCCGATCAAGTCCATTTATCATCAAGCATATCCCCCCATGTATTTGTTGTAGTTTGGAACAAAAAGACTGGTGAATTCATAGTCAATAGTCAATGTCTATAACACTAGTTGACAATAAACGAAATGCAGGACAACCAACTTCTCACACTCCTTCCCCCAACGTATATGTTGACCTAGAGGTTATACATTGTCCATATTTTGATAATGACTACACCATTCCATTCATATGTATCTAATATGTGTATTAAAGATTGATTTCAGATGTTAGGTACAAGAAAAGGATAAAAAATCCAAAGCCCTAGATTGTCTCAAGTTCAAGTCAAAAGAGCTACAAGTGTGCAATTTTGGAAATCTATGTAAATGACCTTAGAACATTGATTGGGACACTTGTAATGATGAATTGACTTGTAACTTAGTTGAGAAAATTGATTGGGACACTAAACACCCAATTTTAATCACTTTAGATGCACTTTAGAAAATTGACCACAAGCAGTCAATCGATCAAGTTGCAAACTCGACCGATCCTCCTGGATCAAGTTTCTGAAGATAGCATTGGTCGAGTTGTGGTTTCATAGAACTCGACTGATCGAGTACCTGACCAATTCGATCTTCATTGGTCGGTCGAGTTTCCCCAGGATAAACTCGACCGATGATTTGAATATCGGCTTTGTCTTGTACTATATCAGTCGAGTTACCTTTATTGAAACTCTATCGATTGCATTGTACGAAATTTGCAGAAAAAGTTATTGTGACCGTTGGTGTGTGTTTTGAGCAAAAATAGAGTCATTACTTTGAGAAAAAATGGCTATATTTTGTATCTAAGTGTCCCACAACTTAAAGGGGCACCCTCAACTATAAGTAGGACCTCTTGGAGTTCATTCCAAGGTTGCTCATTCACTACAAGCTTGGTCCTAATCTAGTTGAGAGTGTTCTAACCCTTTGAGCCCCTTTATCTCTCTACCTTCGAGTCAAATTTGTGAGTATGAGTGAGATAGGTTCTTTTGTAAGAGAGATGCTCCATGTATTGATGTAAATCTCTCCTCCATCATATTCCTATCATCTTTCCTACTGAAGAAAAGGTTGAAGATCTTCTCCGAGTGAAGGAGAAGAGGTTGTTGTTCTTTAAGGTTGAAGAAGGTAAGGTGTTCCAGATCTCCAAGTGAAGGAGATAGTCAAGGCAAGTGCTCAAGAAAGATAGGTAATCCCTTGAAGGCTAAAGACTTGAACAAGGAATGGGTAAGTCCATGTTGATGGCTGAAGACTCCATGGTTCAAGTGGGTAAGCTCCTTCTATAGGTTTAAGATCTTTGCTTGAGTTACTAAGCCCTTAGATGTGTGGTTGTTGTGTCTTATAATGTTATGATGGAATATAAGAGTACCAAGATTGCAAATCCTAGATATTAACCACCTCTAGGTAGTGGACTGACATTGCTCCTAGTTAGGGCATGAAACAACTCTAAACCACCTGTCCAAGTGCTTACTCTTCCTTGTCTCTCATCCTTGTTGTGCTTGCTAGATAATACATCAAATTTTCTATTTGTTTAAGTTTTTGTACTTAATACAATTTGGTGGTCTAATTCTTTCTGTGAGAATTGTGACGCTCTATTCACCCCCCCTCTAGAGCCCTTGATCCAACAAGTGGTAACATAGTAGCTCTTCTCCAAGCTACTTCAACAAGTAGGAGAAGATGGGCAATGTGTCTCTTGGATCCCTCAACCTAGAAGGGAGCTTCTCCATGAGACCTCTGATCTTCGACGGCACCAACTTCCTATATTGGAAGAGAAGAATGCAGTTCTACCTTTAAGGTGTGAGCTATGAGATGTGGAAGGTGGTGCTCCTCAAGTATGAAGGCCCAAAGGGGGAAATCTCCACATGGATTGAAGCACAAATGAAGCAAGCTCAACTCAATGCAAAGGTAGTGAGCATTATCGACACAGCCCTCACTCCATAAGAGTTCAATCGGATATCTTCTTGGGACACCGCACATGAAATTTGGAACAAGATATGTGTCACCTATGAAGGTATAGAGCAAGTAAAGGAAGCCAACATCTACATGCTTGGTGGGCTACTTGAGAACTTCAAGATGGATATGAATGAGAGAGTGGCTAATATGTATGCTAGGGTCAATGTGATCATCAATGGATTGGCAGCCCTTTGTGATGGACAAAGGCACAATCAACTCCAAGATCTTGAGATCTATTCCTAAAAGATGGGAGCCCAAGGTTACATCCATTGAAGAGGTGTACACACTAAGTGAGTTGTCAACCGAGGAGATGGTTGGTAACCTTCAAGCCCATGAACCTAGGCTTGATAAGAAAGAAGAAGAAGAAAAGAGAGAAGAGAAGGAGTCCAAGAAGATCAAGGACACAACCTTCAAAGCTCAAATTGAAGAGATGGTTCGACGACAACAACTTGCTCTCAAGTTCCCTACTCCTTCCTCAAGTGAAGATGAAGGCCCAAATGAGCATGAAGTAAACTACTCCAAGGGCAAGCACTTCAAGGGGAAGCCTTATTCATCAACTCTGAGATGCTATGAGTGTGGCCAAACAGGACATTACAAGAGTGACTACCCAAAGACCAAGAAGAGCCATCACAAGAGTAGCCCCAAGAGAGACAAGGAGTATAAGACAGAAGGCAAGTACAAGAGGAAAGAAAAGAAAGAAAGAATATCCAAAGATGCAGCTCATGCATCTTTAGAGGAGTCTTCCTCAAGCTCTTCAAGTTCTGAAGATGGGGAATGCCACCTTGCTCTCATGGCCTCTACAAGTGAATATGTAGGTGAGGTAAGTGAGGTAAGTGAAGTCAATTCACATGAATTATCTAAGGAAACTCTTATTGATACGCTTAATGATTGTCAGTCATCTTTTACGAAATGCAAATATATGAGTTAGATATTCTTAAAACTTAAAATGTAGAACTAACTCTCATTGATAATGCTAGGAAGCAAGAGATTCATGTTTATTAAAAGGAAAATTTTTTGCTTAAATTTGAAAATGCCAAGTTACTTGCTCAAGTTAATGATCTATCTTCTAGACCTATTTTGAAAAGTAATGAAGTTTCTAGCATAGATTTAGAACGTGATTCCTTTCATACTAAATCCCTCTATTTAGAGGTTGATCTATTGCATGCTAGAGATGATCTTGCTAGTCTATCTACTATTTTTATTAATCTTAGTGATGATAATGCCAAGTTAAGATCTTCTTTGTAAAAGTTTCTTACAAGAAAGAAATCCCTCAATGATGTCCTAGAACACTCTACCAAACAAATTGGTACTAGTAGTTTAGGATATGATGGGACTGCTCCTAAAGGTAAGAGCAAGATCAAGAACAAGGGTAAGAAGAAGAGTGTGGAACCTCCCATCTTCCATGGAGAGACTTCTAGCTCTAAGAACCCCATGGTATGTATTCATTGTAAATGTGATGATCATTACTCTACTTATTGTCCTTACAAGACCAAGGGGACCAACCCAAAGAAGAAATGGGTCCCTAAGCTAACCCCAGATCCCAAAGATTGAGTTGGGTACCGACATCCTTCTTTCTTGCAGGTTAAAAAGAGATGGATTGTTGATAGTGGCTTCTCAAAACATATGACAGGAATTCATCCATTTCATCAAATTCATGAAAAAGAAAGGAGGATCGGTGACCTTCAGGGACAACATGAAGGGTAAGGTCATAGGTGAGGGTGATGTAGGAAATGAGCTATGTATCAAGAATGTTTTGCTTGTTGATGGCCTACATCACAATTTGATTAGTGTAAGACAACTGAGTGATAATGGAAATCTTGTATTGTTTACATCTTTAGAATGTTTGCTCCTAGATTCCCTCACTTACAATGTCATATATAAGGGAACTAGAAATGGTAATCCTTATGTTATTGTTCTTGATGCTCTTAAGACCATACTTGATAGATGCTTGGTAGTGGATAAAAATGATATTTCTCTTTGGCATCGCCGTTTGGGTCAAGTGAATGTGCATCAAATGAAGAAGTTGACAAAAAGGATTGGGTTCAAGGACTTTCCCAATTGGATTTTGAAAAGGATGAGGAATGCCAACCTTGTACACAAGGCAAACAAACCAAATCCTCCTTCAAATCCAAAGGAGTCATGAGTACCAAAAAAGCTCTTGAGCTTCTTCATATTGATCTATTCAGACCAATGAGAATGCAAACGCTTCATGGTTCCAAGTATTGCCTTGTTATTGTTGATGATTTTTCTCAATATACTTGGACTTTATTTCTCATTTCAAAAAGTGAAATTGTTGATGTTTTCTTGAGCTTTTGCAAATGGATTGAAAACAAAGCTTCTTTTTTTTGGTCCGCAAAAACTCATGGGGCTTTTTTTTATTTTTGAGAAAAGGACTTACAGAGCATCATCACTCTGAGGAACAATGCATAAGAAAAGAGAATAAAAAAAAGACAGCAAGACTTTACAATGAAATAACTGTCGAGAGAACTCCATGTGCAGCAGAAGAAGAAAAAAAAGATATATATACATGGAGCCAAAAAGGACGAGCCACCCGTAGCCATGATTCCTCAGGAAACGAACTGAACTTCAGGCAACCACAAAGGAGGCATACACCACCAGATCTAAACGTAATAGAAGAAAAGCCATACTCTCTCATAAACCTCTGCCAAACCAGGATAGCAGCTTATCTATATCAGTCTTGAACAGAGCAGATGTCTGAAGAAACATCAGGAGAGACTCACCCATAAAGGATGAGACCACAAAACAGCAATAGAATCCAAAAGAAATGATGAACACAACCAAAGAACAATTAAGTTCTAGAAGAGAGGCAAAGGAAATCACCCTTAACCCTATCCCAGAGCAACTCAGCTGAAAGGGATCTATCTTCATGTACACGTATATTTCTTTCCATCCAAGCACTATAATGTAAGAGAAAGAATAATAACAACTTGTCATCTTTGAGAAGTCTGACCTCCAACCACTTTGAACAGGGAAAACTCAAACCGATATCTTGAAAGGCAATAGAGAAAAGACTTTTCACAAAATTACATCCAAAAAGGAGGTGATTTGTATCTTCATAATCATTGAGGCATAGAAAACATATAGAAGCTGTTTGAAATCCTCTTCTTCTTTCATAATCACTAGTTGGAAGTTTGTCTAAGTAGGATTTCCATATATGAAAAAGAAAGTGCTTTGGACCCTTCACCTCCCATAACCAGGTAAAAAAAACATCTTCATTTCCACTGACACGGATCTCATTCCAAATCTTTTTCAGCCCCGGTTCCTTTGTTCCAGAGAAAGTAATAAAGTCATAACCATCAATAGGAAGAGATTGATTATTCAACAAAGCTTTCAATTTGGAGTTAAGTCTGCCATCTGAAATACTCCAACTCGAGTTATGAATAATATCACTAACCCATCAATCGTGACTAAGACCAGATTTCAAATACGAGTCTTTGCCAATAAGATTTTCAATAAAATCTCTTTCTTTAATCCAGGGATCCAACCAAAGCTTTATATTATGACCATTACCAATATTGAAACTAGTATGCTGTAGAAGAATAGAGCGCAACTTAACAACCTTTCGACAAAGCCAAGACCAATTTGCTTTAGGAGTAATAGACTAATATGTCAAATTTTTGAAATATCTCTCATTAATCCATTTGACCCAAAGCAAGTCCTTTTTAGAAGCCAGATTCCAAGCGTTAATACAAGAAGTAGATGTAGACACTTCTTTGGTTTTCCTAATACCATGACCCCCTTCTTTTTTTGGAAGGGATACTTTGTTCCAAGAAACAAGGTGCAAATTGGACTTACTTTCTATTTTTCCCCATAAGAAATTCCGACACAGCTTATCAATTAAATCACATACCATGACAGGCAGGGGAAAGGTAGAAGACCAGTAAATATGTAAAGAGTTCAGAGTGGATTTGATGAGATCACATCTCCCTGCAAAAGATAAAGCTCGAGCTTTCCAACCTTCCAACTTAGCCTTAATTTTGTCAATCATAGGTGTACAATCTGAACTTTTAAGCCTTCCAATAAAGAGCGGAAGTCTAAGGTACTTAGCAGGGAGAGATCATTCTGGAACATTTAAAATATTGAGGATACTATCTTTAGGGGAATTTTTACTCAGAATAATAGAGCTCTTAGAAGCATTAATATTAAGACCAGAAAGAGAACCAAAATCCATAAGGATCGAGGAAATGGTATTAGCATTCTTGCAATCAGCCTTAGAGAAAACCATTAAATCATCAGCAAAAATAATGTGAGAAATAAAAAGACTATCAGAAGCTTTCATAGGAATCAAAGAATTACTAGCCACTGCCTTTTTTGTCATCTCAGACAGGCCCTGCATAACAATGACGAAAAGGTAGGGGGCCAAAGGATCTCCCTGCCTTATACTGTTAGAAGGTTTGAATTTAAAATCAGGCTCGCCATTAACAAGCACTTGATACGATGAAGTAGAGAAGATTTCCTCAATCCAATTTATCCATTTCAACGGGAATCCCATTTTAAAGAGAATTAAGTATAGATAGCTCCATTGAATAGAATCGTAAGCTTTAGAGAGATCAACCTTCAAACACATATTATTCTTGGAATTAGATGTATTAAAGTCATGAATCAATTCATTAGTAAGAATAACAACATCTTTAATACTACGAAACTTTATAAAAGCACACTGATTAGGGCTGATAATATCAGGAAGAATACATTGCAGCCTATTTTCCAAAACCTTCAAAATGATCTTGTAAAAGACGTTGCATAAGGCGATGGGTCTCCAGTTCCTCAGATCACAATTATCTCAAACTTTGGGAATCAGGGTGATATAAGTATTGTTCTCCTCATTTAGAAGTTTCCCTTTGGTGAAAAATTCTTGTACAGCTTCACTAACATCAACTTTTATAATCGGCCAAGCAGCCTTGAAGAAAACACCATTAAACCTGTCGGGCCCGGGTGCCTTGTCAGGTTTGAGATTATCAACAATATTATCAATCTCAGATTGAGAAACACATTTCAGAAGACTCTCCTTATGCTTCCTGGTAAGAATAGGACCATCCCAATTACCTTGTAAAACCCCTCCTTTGGAATTATTATTAAACAGAGAATTATAGAAGGCATAAACATGAGTTTTAATAGCAGACAAATCACATGTTTCAACCCCATCTATACTCAAAGAACGGATATTGTTCCTTTACCTTCTGGTTTTGAGAGAGGAGTAAAAGAAATTTGTGTTAGAGTCTCCCTCCTTGACCCATTGGATACGAGATTTTTGCCTCATGAAGTTTTCTTTCTTAAGAGAAGCTTCAAAAGCCTCCCTCCTTAAACTATTTGCATGCAATCTAAGGGAATGATCCAGGGGATTATAATCAGCCTTCTCTTGAGTAGCTAGAGCCAAATTCCTTTTAATTCTCACATCAGAAAAATAGTTACACATAATGTTTTGATTCCAGTAGATGAGGTTTTGCTTAACCAGTTGAAGCTCCCTGTATACTCTAAACATAGCATAACTGATAATATTAGTAGACCAAGCATCTTCCACAATACTAAGAAAGCCATCTTCTTTCACCCAGTTATTAATAAATCTGAAAGGCAACCTGATCACACGAGGGTTCCCAACATGCAAGGTAATAATTCTATGGTCACTCACTATATTGGATCTAATACAACCAAAGAAATCCAAAAGATCATTAAGAGCATAAGCATTATGAAGAATGCTATCGGTACGAGACATGATAAACCTGCTACCCTCTTGATGATTATCCCAGGTGAAAGGGGGGCCATTGAGAGCCAAATCATAAAGGGAGTTGTTTAAGATGCAATCATTAAATTCCTCCATCACCCTTTTGGTTGGCGGGAGCTTCCCAATCTTTTCATAGTCAAATCTCACCACATTGAAATCACCTATAATAAACCAAGGAATTTCAACAGTACCAGCAATCAAAGAAATAGAATCCCAAAGAGAGGACCGATCTTTATCTTCACTATGACCATAGACATAAGTTAACATAAAGGAAGAATTACCAACAATAACCTGACAGTGAACTAACTGATCAGTTTCAAGAATCTTATCCAACACACAGAAATTAGGATTCCACATGACAAACACTCTTCCCAAAGCGTGAGATACATGATTTGAATGGTAGTGGTAAAGGGGAAAGTATTTAGCCATGAAAGATTTCAGCTTCCTTCTATGGATTTTGGTTCCAACAAGGATAATAATGTGACCCAAGACCCTTCTTAAATCCTCATGGACAGCCAACACTTTCTTATTTAGGCCTCGTACGTTCCGGGAGGTTATCTAAAAGATACTCATCTTGACCGTTGGGTTGGATTACTGCCAGCCTCAGTTTCATGTTCAGTCTCAATAACTTCTGTATAAAGATCTTTCTTGTTCGTAGGAGAAAACACCGAATTGATAAGTCTTTGATATAACCCATTTATAGCTTTTGGAACCAACACAGGAGTAATACTCCCTTGAAAAACCAGAATAGGGGTATTAGGAATCGACCTTGCCAAATTGACTATAGTATCATTGGGACCAGCTCTAAGAAATTTACACAATTCTTCATCATGGGGGGAAACGCCACAAATAGCATAGGGAATTTGAGTCTCACTACTTGGCTCTACCATGTCAATTGCATTCCCTTGAACATGGCCACAGGGTAGATCATTATGAGAACTTAATTCAGAATTAATATGGGATTTTGTATTTTCCAGACCTTCAGAAACTGGGATCTCGAGTTCCTTGGAAATTTCACACTCACCTTTGTCTACAGAAACATCCATGTTTACCATT
Organism: Alisma plantago-aquatica; assembly: GCA_963693085.1. Taxonomy (NCBI): domain Eukaryota; kingdom Viridiplantae; phylum Streptophyta; class Magnoliopsida; order Alismatales; family Alismataceae; genus Alisma; species Alisma plantago-aquatica. Next base: position 192,283,945 of record OY856410.1, read on the forward strand.
ATATCAGGAGGGAAATACTTTCAGTAGAAGTCTTCATGACCAAAGAATCCGCACAACTTGGAAGGGCTAGGCTTCCATTCATATTCAAATCTAATTCTATTAATATCACCTTCATCGCTTAACAACTCAGTATACTCTGGGAACATGGAATTATAAGGAAGAAGTATATGTAGTCGGGAAAATTCAATCCTTGAAGCTAGCTTAGTTTGCGAATCTGTACACAGAGGGTACCCTAGTAAAGATCCAATTCTTTCAAACATCCTTGTATCCCACAGATCCAGTGGTAAATTGTGAATTCTAACCCAAACAAGAACATCCGTAAACTTTTGTTTAACCATAGGATCTCCAGGAAGCCACTTAGTAAGACACATCAGGCAATTTCTGACCAGCCATGGCCCGTTCTTGAGAACATAATCCAGATCAGAATGTAGCTCAAATCAAAGGATGAAGAACCCATCCCTTTTACCAATAACCTCGACTGCACCTTCCGGTTCCCACAGCCAGTAAACATAATCCTGTAACGTAGGGAAATGAGGCTTGAAATCAACAACATATCCCGCTAAGCAATTCTTCCATCTAGCCGCATTCTCCCTCGCTTCAGATCTAGGGTATAAAAGATGACCATCTTTGACTTCTGGTAGGGTACTCTTCAGTCTCAGATCTCCATTATCGCTCACTAGGAAATCCAACCATGACTTAGGAGCAGAGTTGTTAACTGAAGGATCCGGCCTGGCATTAGATAAGTCCCCTGCAACTTTTTCTCTCCAGATTTAGCGAGGTAGCCGATTACTAGGAGCTGGAGGCGACACTTGATCGCCTTGAAATCGCCACTTTCTCCCGGACAAAGCTTCTTGCTAGATTGTTTCTATCCGCAGTGACCATGGGGGAGAATTTGAAAATGATCTTTTTGAGCATTTTTGTTAAAAATCTGGTTACTCGCACAATTTCTATTCTCCTCGTACGCCTCAACAAAATGGGGTTGTAGAGAGGAAGAACATGTCACATCAAGATATGGTGAGGACAATACTTCTTGAATATGACATTCCTAAGATGTTTTGGGCCGAAGCCGTTAGTACCACCTATTTTGTGCAAAACTGAGTTTTTACACATCTTTCTTTGAAGAAAACCCCCTATGAGCTATGGCATGGTAGAAAGCCATCCATTGATTTCTTTCATTTTTTTGGATGTCCTTGTTTTTTTTTAACATGAAGGACTCTCTCGACAAGTTTGATCTGAAATCTTACAAGGCTTTCTTCTGAGGCTACAACACTACAAGCAGGGCTTATAGAGTTTTCAATATTGAATTGTCTAAAATTGAAGAATCTATTAATGTTAAGTTTATTGAAACTAACCCTATTGTTGGCAAGCATGTTGTTGATAATGATGTCGTAGACGAATTGATTCCTATCTTAAAAGACCTCAACATCGATAACAAAGGTAAGCAGGTGATAGAAGCAGAAGATGAAGAAAAGAAGGATTCCACTCCTCGCTTTGCAAAGAATCATCCTGAAGAGCTGATCATTGGCAACCCATTTAAGAGATTGAAGACACGAGCTGCCTACAACAAAGAGCAAGTAGACAGTGCCTTCATCTCACAGCTTGAGCCAAAGAACATCAAGGAAGCTCTTGGTGATGATGAGTGGATCCTAGCCATGGAAGTGGAATTAGAGCAATTCGAGAAGAATCATGTGTGGACTAGTGCCAAGACCAAGTGATAGAAAAATCATTGGCACCAAGTGGGTCCACCACAACAAGCTTGATGAATAAGGCAAAGTGGTAAGGAACAAAGCAAGTTTAGTGGCACAAGGTTACAATCAAAAGGAAGGTATTGACTTTGATGAAACTTATGCTCCTATTGCTAGACTTGAATCTATTAGAATGCTACTTGCTTTTGCTAGTCACAAAAATTTCTTGTTATATCAAATGGATGTTAAAAGTGCGTTTTTGAATGTTACAATCAAGGTTGATGATATCATTTTTGGCGGGACTGATCTTGATTTGTGCTAGGAGTTTAGTTCTCTTATGTAGAGTGAGTTCTAGATGAGCATGATGGGTGAGTTGACTTTCTTCCTCAGTTTACAAATCAAGCAAACAAAAGAAGGAAACTTCATCAACCAAGGCAAGTACACCAATGAACTACTCAAACACTTTGGGATGGAGAACATGAAGCTGATGGATACACCCATGTCCAATATCGCCAAACTTGATAGAGATGAAGGAGGTGAGAAGGTAGATGAGAAGCTCTATAGAGGTATGATTGGAAGTTTACTTTTTTTAACTACCTCTAGACATGCTATTATGTTTAGTGTTGTCTTGTGTACTCGCTTTCAATCTAGCCCTAGGAAATCACATCTCATCATCATTAAGAGGATTTTGAGGTACTTAGCCAAAACTCAAAATTTTGGACTATGGTATCCTAAGTCAAGGGACTTTACTCTTGTGGCATATAGTGATGCAGATTAAGCGGGTTGTTTGGTTGATAGGAAGTGCACAAGTGGCACTTGCTTCCTTCTAGGACCATGCTTGGTGTCTTAGTTTTCCAAGAAACAGAGCATTGTGGCATTATCAACTATTGAGGCTGAATACATTGTAGCCGGGAGTTGTTGTGCCCAAGTTCTATGGATGAAGAAAATGCTCCAAGACTTTAACATACATTTTGATGCTGCTCCTGTTTATTGTGATAATACTAGTGCAATCAATATTTATTATAATCCTATATTGCATAGTAGAGCTAAACATATAGAGGTTTGCCATCACTTTTTTCGTGATCACATTTCCAAGATGGATATTTGTATCACGCAAGTGGACACAAAAAATTAGTTGGTAGACATTTTCACTAAACCTCTAGCTAGAGAGCAATTTAATTTTATTCGATCTAAATTGCTCATTGTTGCTTTGGATGATATTGACATGTGATCTAGCTAGTTGTATCTATCCTATATGTTGTGCTCATGCTTTCCTCACCTTGCTTTCCTATATATGCTTAAAATGTCGTTAACTTGCTTGTTGACATGCTTAGTTTCACTTGTTTTTGAGTTTTAACTACTTTCTTGGTTTTATCGCAAAATAATACCCAGTGATGAGTGATGTGTCTAAGTATGTTCAATGTACATAATAGACTCAAAAAATGAAATTAATTCGCATGTATATGGCTAGAAATTAAGTTTGATGGTTTTAGGTCAGGTTGACCATCGATCGAGTTTCCCACAGGACAAACATGACTGATCAGTGGCCGAGAGTTGTTCTTCAGAGGACCAATTGGTTGAGTTTCTGACTCTCAGAACTCGACCGATCTGTGGGCTGAAGCAAATTTAAGTTAGGTTCGGCCGACTATTCTCCCTCTCAACTAGATAATAGATGACTGAATCCTCTTCTTCTAGACCTAAGCTCTCACCCCCTGTAAAGAAGTGAAACCACTTCTCTACTAAAAATTTGAACAATAGAACCTCCAATCCAAACACACTCAAAAGGTGAGATGGAGTGGGTGTAAAATTTTCAAATCTTTATATAATGGTAATCAAAAGACCAATGTATAGCAGCGGAAGAAAATATTTGACTATTCAATTATAAAACAAAGGGTTACAAACTTAAACTTACATCACAAGGATCCATGTAGAGGAAATCTAAACCACCTCAAGATTGTCTCCATGCTTCACAAACTAAGTCCAGGTCACCATGCCATGCATCCAAGTCCTCCACCTAGGGTTGGAAGCATACCCCAGCAAAAGAGAAACAAAAAGGAGACATCAGCAAAGGCTGGTATGTGCATACTAAAAAACAAATTGAGCAATATAAAGAAATAAAGGACATCAAGTGTAAAGGCTTCCCATGCAAGAGATAAGTATCACCCAAACGGGTATCAAGAAAAGATCATAACAAAAAAGGATACTTGCCATAAATAATAAAATTTGTGCAACAAAAGCACATAAATAGGTAGTAGGGCACACACCCCACAACCAATCATCAAACCTGCATGCATGTGAGATAAACATAGTCCTAGAAAAATATAAACACTAAGGCGGCCAAGGCTTCACATCCTTGAAAACCTGATAGAGAATGACTCACCGTCAAACTCCCAAATATATAAAAGTTGAGCCAAGGCTTCACATCCTTGAAACTCGGGTATGGGGCACCACCACCACCATCCCACAAACAAAAAGGGCACACAACCAAAAACCAAAGTAATTTCCATTATTCTAGTGCTACTGATTCACATTGCATGTAAATATAGAGGCAAGTAAATAGTTTAGTCAGAAGATGATACAAAGGTTGCCATCACACAATGGACAACACCAACATATAATATCCACTTCAATGTGGCACATAACAAAAGACACCAACATGCACAAAGGCACAAGATATGATATCAAGAAAATATCCAAGTTCATAACAAGAAAGATAGTTCACACGAACCATGATATCAAAAGAATAGACATATGTGTAGGCAAAAGTCAAAAGAAAGATAAGATAGGTGAATTGCTCAATATGGATGAATAGGAGATACAACATACATCAAGATACAAGAATTGCTCAATATAGAAATAATAGGAGATGCAATCATACATATGAGAGAAGAATTGCTCAATATTGAGGAATAGGGGATACAACATACATAAGAGACAAGAATTGCTCAATATAGAAATAATAGGAGATGCAATCATACCTCAACATCAGAGTCAAACAGATCCAAAGCCACTTCTAGGTCCAAGCCTAGGCTTCCAAAACACCTATTTGGCATATATGTGAAATTAGGGTTGGGTATTATATTAATTATTCAAAACCCTAAAAATCACCTTTTTATTAGTATATGAATTAGGTTTCCAAAACGATTCCATATTTTAGATTATATTTTCCTGAGTTCAAAACATATTTTATTATATTTTTCTGACTTATAAATTATTAGTTATGAATTATATAAGTTATTATCTTATTTTATTAAATCCATTAAATCACCTCTTTAGAACATCAGATTCAGGCGACAAAACCAATACCAAAAGAAAGCTTGCATTTTTCTGAATCCAACGAGTATCTTTTCATATTTTTCTGATTGTCCAATAATTAGTTATTAATTTTTAAAGCTCAGCCAATCACAAAATTACAAATAAGATAAATAGAGCCGAGAGAAAAGAGAGAGAGGGAGAGGCCTAGCTGGCTTGGGCCGGCCAACCAAAGCCCTCCAAGTCAACCGAGCACTCATCCATCTCAACAGCGTCAACCGAAAAACAAATGATTTACAATCGTAAAAAGACTATTTTGCCCTGATGCGAAAAACTAGATCGAAGATGAGCGGGAAGGGTAGAGAGGGAAAAACACAGGGAAGCAGGTTCCCCAGCGATGAACTCACGACATAGGTGAAGATCAGAAGAATCGTTGATCTCTCGATTGCAAACGAAAACGATCCAGGAAAAAGTGCCAACATCAAAATCGTTCTGCAAGCCCTGACGAACCCAAGGAGCAAGCTCACACCAGAAATGGTCCGATACTGGCCGAGAAAGGTGTCCCGCCATAACAGGTAAATCCGAACATTGTGGGTAGAAGAAAGGGGCCCATGAGAGGCCAAACCGACAACTGGAAGAGGTCCGACGAGCAAAACTGAGAAAGGAAGTAAAGAAAACTAGGTAGAAGGTGATCTTCCGCTCAACAATTCGTGAGATGATCCAAATCAAAGGAAAAGAGGGAAAACCGAGGTACCTGTCGAACAGATGAATTGAAGGCCCTTGAAGCTTGCCCACACCCACACGACGCGAAACCAACTGGAAACGAGCTCCGCCGACGTCCAGAATCCCCAGACAAACTTGCCGTCGTCAACACAGGTAAAAGGAGTAGGGATATGGGGTTGCGGGGTGACTGAGACCAATGTGGCTATTTTAGCAGGTCACCGGGGGTTTAAGGTTTGTGGGGGAGGCCCCATATATAGGAGTGGAGTTGGGGTTCCACGGGAAAACCGTGTAGAGAAGGAAACATGGGAGACAAGGGAAGCTTCTCGTCGACTGGGTGATTGAGAAAAGGATTCCCCAACAAAGTAGGGATCTCCAAAACGGGAAAGAAGCGAGGATTGAGAAAGGAAAGCCAGAAATCCATGGGGAGAAAAGGGGAAAGAGATCTAAGCCACAGAAATCGCCTGCCGCAAACGAAGAAATCCGAGTTTGAGTCGGACTAGGCGGGCGAAGGAGGAGGGTCCAGAGCCGTTGATCGAATCCGTGAAATCCAAGATAAAAAGGGAGCCGTCCGATCAGGCCGAAATAAGAGGAAATCAAAATCCAAGCCGCGTGACAGCATATAGTTGGGAAACTATAGTCCAAATGTGATTAGGATTGCAATTAATGTATTTTTTTTTATCTTTCCTCTTTTAGGGGTCCAAAACTTATCCAAATAAAACCAAACTTGACACACAAGTTAAGTTAAACATGTAGATTCCGAATATCCAATTAGATTTCACTTTTGGCAACTTTAGGTATGTTATTTAATTTATTCTTTGTTTCTCTTTCTATATGCATTAATGACACATGGATTATCCAAATATAATGAAACTTGACCCACAAGTCATAATTAATGTATTAGATACGAATTTGCCATCAATTTTACATATTTGAGTTGCTTGAGTATTTATTTAATATTTTGAAGGTTCTACATATTTTCTCTCTCCTGATTTTACCTTTTAAGTAAACTTTCTCCAAATTGCATGAAAATTCACCCAAAGGCTATATTTATTATGTAGATTATGAATCTAAGATTATTTTCCTCTTTTGGAGTCAATCATTATATTTATTTATTAATTACACCTTTTAGGTAATTTCTCTCTCCTAAATTACCATATTATTTCAAGGTTGCTCAAATTAAAAGAAAATTGACATGTAAGCTTATTTTGATGTGTAGATTACGAATTTGAAGTCTATTTCCACTTTTAAGAATTTCTTACATGAGTTTTGTCATCTGGCCCATTAGAGGCCCATTAACTACATTACTCTTTCAATTAAGTTATTTATCATCTTATTATAACCAAATGAAATATATGCCATATTAGATTACATTATTCACGCATTGGATTATTAGGATTACTCTAACCTTAACCTTGTTTGTCTAAGACCAAAAGGATCAAAGTTCTAGGGTAGGGTTCAAGATTCGGTATGTTACAACACTCCACCCCTTAAAAAGGATTTCGTCCTCGAAATCTAAAGATCCAAACATCAACGACTAACTACTCTCCTCCCCTTAAAGGGTTCAACTTAACAAGTCAAACTAAACAACTTTTTAGAGATACCCACATCTCTTAGTTGTGAAAGTTCTAGATACTTTTATTATTTATGTATCCAACTATAGTCACCATCTAGGGTTGAGATTTTAGGTCTTTGTGTCTCTAACCTATCAACCCTATATGATCATCCAAAAAAAAATCATAGGGTAGGTCAACTACACCATTATATCAAACCTAGTCACAAACTAGGGTTAGATTCTACTCAAACTAGAGTTCTCTTGATTGTGACTTAGTTGAAGAAGACATTGATAAATCCGAGAAAGTTTTTTTTGTAGATATAGTAATATAATTGAAAATAATTTTTGGCGATGAAAACCTTTTTGAGATGAAACAAAATGTGGATCCAAAATCAATTGCGGAAACCAAGTCACAATATTTCCATATTTAGATCTCCTAGCATATTCTCATCCTCAAAACCAACCTTATTGCATACAAAGATCATCATTGATAAATTCTAAGGTCAACATCTCACTTATAGCTATCTAGAAAAGTCAAGGGTTCATATGGGGAGACAAAATTGAAATAGTCGATTCCGACTACCATGGGCTCTGATACCATGCTGTAAAGAAGTGAAACCACTTCTCTACTAAAAATTTGAACAATAGAACCTCCAATCCAAACACACTCAAAAGGTGAGATGGAGTGGGTGTAAAATTTTCAAATCTATATATAATGGTAATCAAAAGACCAATGTATAGCAGCGGAAGAAAATATTTGACTATTCAATTATAAAACAAAGGGTTACAAACTTAAACTTACATCACAAGGATCCATGTAGAGGAAATCTAAACCACCTCAAGATTGTCTCCAAGCTTCACAAACTAAGTCCAGGTCACCATGCCATGCATCCAAGTCCTCCACCTAGGGTTGGAAGCATACCCCAGCAAAAGAGAAACAAAAAGGAGACATCAGTAAAGGCTGGTATGTGCATACTAAAAAGCAAATTGAGCAATATAAAGAAATAAAGGACATCAAGTGTAAAGGCTTCCCATGCAAGAGATAAGTATCACCCAAATGGGTATCAAGAAAAGATCATAACAAAAAAGGATACTTGCCATAAACAATAAAATTTGTGCAACAAAAGCACATAAATAGGTAGTAGGGCACACACCCCACAACCAATCATCAAACCTGCATGCATGTGAGATAAACATAGTCCTAGAAAAATATAAACACTAAGGCAGCCAAGGCTTCACATCCTTGAAAACCTGATAGAGAATGACTCACCGTCAAACTCCCAAATATATAAAAGTTGAGCCAAGGCTTCACATCCTTGAAACTCGAGTATGGGGCACCACCACCACCATCCCATAAACAAAAAGGGCACACACACAAAAACCAAAGTAATTTACATTATTCTAGTGCTACTGATTCACATTGCATGTAAATATAGAGGCAAGTAAATAGTTTAGTCAGAAGATGATACAAAGGTTGCCATCACACAATGGACAACACCAACATATAATATCCACTTCAATGTGGCACATAACAAAAGACACCAACATGCACAAAGGCACAAGATATGATATCAAGAAAATATCCAAGTTCATAACAAGAAAGATAGTTCACACGAACCATGATATCAAAAGAATAGACATATGTGTAGGAAAAAGTCAAAAGAAAGATAAGATAGGTGAATTGCTCAATATGGATGAATAGGAGATACAACATACATCAAGATACAAGAATTCCTCAATATAGAAATAATAGGAGATGCAATCATACATATGAGAGAAGAATTGCTCAATATTGAGGAATAGGGGATACAACATACATAAGAGACAAGAATTGCTCAATATAGAAATAATAGGAGATGCAATCATACCTCAACATCAGAGTCAAACAGATCCAAAGCCACTTCTAGGTCCAAGCCTAGGCTTCCAAAACACCTATTTGGCATATATGTGAAATTAGGGTTGGGTTTTATATTAATTATTCAAAACCCTAAAAATCACCTTTTTATTAATATATGAATTAGGTTTCCAAAATGATTCCATATTTTAGATTATATTTTCCTGAGTTCAAAACATATTTTATTATATTTTTCTGACTTATAAATTATTAGTTATGAATTATATAAGTTATTATCTTATTTTATTAAATCCATTAAATCACCTCTTTAGAACATCAGATTCAGGTGACAAAACCAATACCAAAAGAAAGCTTACATTTTTCTGAATCCAACGAGTATCTTTTCATATTTTTATGATTGTCCAATAATTAGTTATTAATTTTTAAAGCTCAGCCACTCACAAAATTACAAATAAGATAAACAGAGCCGAGAGAAAAGAGAGAGAGGGAGAGGCCTAGCTGGCTTGGGCCGGCCAACCAAAGCCCTCCAAGTCAACCGAGCACTCGTCCATCTCAACAACGTAAACCGAAAAACAAATGATTTACAATCGTAAAAAGACTATTTTGCCCTGATGCGAAAAACTAGATCGAAGATGAGCGGGAAGGGTAGAGAGGGAAAAACATAGGGAAGCAGGTTCCCCAGCGATGAACTCGCGACATAGGAGAAGATCAGAAGAATCGTCGATCTCTCGATTGCAAACCAAAACGATCCAGGAAAAAGTGCCAACATCAAAATCGTTCTGCCAGCCCTGACGAACCCAAGGAGCAAGCTCACACCAGAAACGGTCTGGTACTGGCTGAGAAAGGTGTGCCGCCATAACAGGTAAATCCAAACATTGTGGGTAGAAGAAAGGGGCCCATGAGAGGCCAAACCGACAACTGGAAGAGGTCCGACGAGCAAAACCGAGACAGGAAGTAAAGAAAACTAGGTAGAAGGCGATCTGCCGCTCAACAATTCGTGAGATGATCCAAATCAAAGGAAAAGAGGGAAAACCGAGGTACCTGTCAAACAGATGAATTGAAGTCCCTTGAAGCTTTCCCACACCCACACGACGTGAAACCAACTAGAAACGAGCTCCGCCAATGTCCAGAATCCCCAGACAAACTTCCCGCCGTCAACACAGGTAGAAGGAGTAGGGATATGGGGTTGCGGGGTGACTGAGACCAACGTGGCTATTTTAGCAGGTCACCGGGGGTTTAAGGTTTGTGGGGGAGGCCCCATATATAGGAGTGGAGTTGGGGTTCCACGGGAAAACCGTGCGGAGAAGGAAACATGGGAGACAAGGGAAGCTTCTCGTCGACTGGGCGATTGAGAAAAGGATTCCCCAACAAAGTAGGGATCTCCAAAACGGGAAA